>CM031244.1:463161898-463335716 GCA_018340775.1 Taxus wallichiana var. yunnanensis | reverse complement strand
CTAAAATATTCACATTGGAAAGATAGAAAAATGATTTTAAGGTATGTATGTGGAACTAAGAATCATGGAATTTCCTATTCAACATTTGATGAGTTCAAACTCATAAGTTATACGAGATAGTGATGGGTCTAGATGATAGTTTAAGAACATAAGGCTATGTTTTTCAGTTTGGAACAAGATTAATTTCACGGGGCATAAAAGAAGTAGCCCATAGTCACACTATCTTTAGCAGAAGTAGAGTATGTAGCAGCCATAGGAGCAGATGTCGTGGTGTTCGGATGAGAATAGTGTTGAAATATTTGAAGCAAAATCGGGAGGATGCTGCATATATATATTTTTATAACAATTTCACAATAACATTGTTCAAAAAACATGTTTTTCATAAGAGGAGCAAGCATATAGACATGATGTATCACTTCATCAGGGAGTTGGTTAACAAGAAGAAAATTTGTCCTGAATTTTATAGATTCGAAGATCAATTTGTTGATATTTTTACGAAATGTTTAGAAATGAAGTTTTTGAGTATTTGAGAGATTGTTTGGGAGTGTGTGATCAAAAATATGTCAGATCTAGAAGTTTTGGTTCAGCCCCAGAATAATGAAGTTTAGAAGTAAAATTTAAGGGGAGTGTTGGAAATAGCTAATTTTGGCATCTATTCTTGATAAAGACTATAGTTAGTTGTTATGCATATGTGCGACTGTTTAATTTGTTTAGATAAATTTAGTTCTATTATTAGGAAAACTATTAAAAATGTAAAAAAGCACAAAAACCAAAATTAAAAAAATTAGTATGTGTTGGTGCATGCGTAGCATGCTTATTTTTAGGGCGATTTAATTTAGTTTCATATCTCTATATGAGGAATTGTAATCATTGAATACATGTTGTAAGAAATAAAAGCCAAAACTTTTTAAGCAAAAAGAAAAGAGGACAAAGAGTGCAAGAATTTTATTCTGGTTTAATATTTGTGTTTTACTTTGTTTGTCATTAAATCTGTGTTTTCTATTTTATTGTTAATTATTCTACAATTCTCTCCATTACGTGCTTATGGATAAAAATTGAGGATCAACCATTGTTATTTCCATATGATTACTTGCATGGATGCATTGAATCGACTATTTTAAAGATTTTGTCTCATAGTCATTTATTTCCCGATTCTCGCTAGGATTATTTCCATGACCCAAAATAATTTTAATAAAACTTTCCATTTAATAATTTCATTTAATCTCTAAATCTCATTAGCTTTGATAAATTTTAATACCAAAATTTAACTTAGTATTCATTTTGCACCAATAATCTTTTTCTAAGAAAAGAGAGGGAATGTAAATCCCATTTTATATTTCAACACTTATCCTTCATTTAACAAAATAGCACCGAAATAACCTATTTAGCTACCATGGAGATTATGAATCGGTTCATTTGCAAGATGCATGACACTCTTCCCATGGAGGCTCAACACTAAATTTTCCTTAATACCATTATTTATTTATTTGTATCCAACTAGGTATTTCTCCAATCTACTCGCACGTTTTTCCTTAATTTGTTTGTTCTTGTAGGTGAAGGTGAGAACATTTACATACAATACAAATGATATAATCATATATTTGTTCTATATCGTGTTATTTCTATGAATTTTCTTGTTTAATCAAGAATTACCAATTTTACAAACTTATATTCATTCATTATTGATTTTTATTTGTACACGTTCTTGTTTAATCTTTCATTTAGTGCAAACTTTATTGATTCGTCACATTTTGACATTCCATACACATTTCTACATTGGTTTATTTATTTTAATTTGTCCTAAATAATCACAGGACACCATGGTATTCAAGAAGAGGTATGAAAGGAGGAAGTTACAAATTGAATCTAAAAAGGGTGTTAAACTTGATTATATACCTGAATTATAGGAAGAGTTAGTTGAAGCTAATAAAAATAAAAATTTCAGCCTCGTACAAATCAAAAATAGATTCAAAACCAACACCACGGCTAGAGCTAACTACTATTGTCTGTGGGAAGTACACAACAACATCTAAAATAATTTTTAAGAACTGAGTGGATGAATGAAAACATTGCTTTGGAGAAAAAAATACATTGAAGAGAACGAGTATTTAATTACAGTTCTTCAAAACATTGGGGTGTCTTAGCTAGTTCATTATCTAACTAGATGATTGGTATCACCACTATGAAACGTAAAATCCCCCAACCATTTTAACATCTCAAGAAGAGTATGAAATTATACAATATGGTAAACATGTGGCTGATATGGTTCATATTCTACAAATTAACTCATTAAAAGCTTGCGTGGCACACATATGTGAGACAAGGAATACTCATTTTACTTATGGTATTCCCGGAGATCTTAATGGGAAGGGTTTAGAAAGAGGAACAAATATTTGTCCTTAAGGACCGTAGAAGACCTTGATTTTTATAGGGTAGTTATGCTACAACCTGAAACAATTGTTTTTTTTATGAAAATGTGGATCAAATGTATAAAAGGGATAAATATAAACCAAAAATAGTATGGAACTACGATGAAACCGATGTGCAAGTTGGTAGGAATTGTGGGATGAGTGTGATTGCAAGGATGGGTAGTAGAATTACACCCAACATCCTACCAAAGAGTAAGGAGTGAAGAAAAATACTTTCTTATGTTAATGGAACATGGAAGAGTATACCTTGCTTTATTATATTGGTTGCACTGACTTTACTAGATCAACTTCGGGTGGTGTTTCACCATAATATATATAAATTTTCTCATTTTTTATGGTCATGTAAGCCATGTGGAATACGTGAAAATCCAAGGAAAGAGCACTTTGGGTATTGACCTAATCACTTTTCTTGCACACACTAGCCACTAGCTATAACCTCTAGATGTTAGCATGTTGTTTCCATGTAAAATCAACTTCAAGGATGAAATATCATAATGGATAGTCAAACATCAAAATTATATTGATAAGATTTGAACTATAAACTCTTATCTACAAGGGTATTAAGAGAGCATTAATTCCAACAAAGATGCATTTTTAATGACATATGCCCTAGTCATACATTAAAGGTTGAGCTAACAAAGGATGAAACAACCGTGGAGAGAATTATGGAGATGGCTGGTTATAAAAGAGATGAAATTGAACAATTTTTAGAGATAATGGAGAAGCAATCCAAAATAATTCCAATCAAGTATAACAAAAACAATGCATGCATCCAATAAGAAGTTGCTATAATTCAAAATTCAAAAGTGGAGGTGACAAAGTTAAATCAACAAGACACGACAACATGTCTAAGTTAGATTGGTCAAATTTGTCAAGTTGGAATCCAAGTTGAAGTTGAAAAAAGAACACCATCTCATTTTACTCAAACAAGAATCCATAAAAAATGAGTACAAATGAGTACGCCAACACTAGTTTCCCAACCCGAATGGCTGAAATAAAATGATATGAACTTGGGGATTCTAAATGACCTTTTGAATGAGAATATTTCACTTTCCATGCCATCCCCTCATCTGAGCATGCCAAGTGGAGTAGTCCAATAATATGCAAATTATAACACATGTAAAAATGAAAATTATAGTCATCTAGATGGTGTAGATTTGGGGTGTTCGGAAAAAATTTGTACCGAACACAAGAGAACAACCATGCAATGGTGAAGAATGAAACCAAGTTAATGGCTCACTGCATAAATTTTTTAAGATTCCAATTGAAAAGATTATTGAGATATCGAACTAGCAAACAAAAGGAATCTAAGGTTGAGTAGGTAATTACAAATTCTCACATTCATCCATTATTGGAAATTTCTTTACAAATCAAAATCACGAAGGAAGGAATCGAGAGGATTTGAAAGAAAAAAAAAAGACCAACTCGAGGCGAGGAAGGAAAATAAAATCATTGCACAAAGAAAAATGGAAGCGAAAGAAGTTGAATAATAACTTAAAAGGAGTAAGAGGGAAAAGAAAAAGGTAAAATGAAAACATGAAAAGGAGAAAAATGGAACATGAGAATATATAATGAGAGAAGGAGAGGACAAAAATAAATCCAAAGGTAAAGACGATTGTGCAGTCTAAAAATCCTATTCCTTCATGACATCCTATTAAGATGGATTTCTACAACATTTACACTCTGGATTTTCCAAATGTGGCCAATTAACATGTGAGCAACACATTTACTTATATAAACAAAATACAATTTATTTCAACACCAACAATGCAATTTCTAACAACACAGTCTCCTCAACTATAAAAAAGCAATTCCTAACAATACCGATTAAGTTTTCTAATGGATATATAATATCTAACTTTGAAAGTACAACAAAAAAGTGATTTCCTACATCTAGATTAATGCATGTGAATTCTATTAGCCAAATGTTGTAATGCCCACATTTTACACACATAAAAACAAAAGTAAAAATACGGGAATATTTTTTTTCTACTTACGTTGAAGTTTACACGACACTACATGGGATCACATCAACATGATAACAAGTATGCACTAAGTGACATGCACAACATGTGCGTTCATAATATCACAATTATAACACTGGTCACATCACAACATCTATCGCATTACTCTTCCAATCTATGCCACCACCATGCAAAAATCATCACAACTCCAATCCATCCCAGAGGTTCGAGAGTATGAACCTCTACTCTGATACCAAGTCTAACGCCCACATTTTACACACAAAAAAACAACAACGAAAATACCAGAATAATTATTTTTGACTTACGTTGAAGTTTACATGACACTACATGGGATCACTTAGGACAACACACAACACATGATATGTTTACACAAACATTAACTCACATAGACAACATGAATGCACGTGGTGCACATCAAGGCCACTCTTCTATTTTTTTCCAAATTACAAGGCACGACATAATGATTCACAACATAATGATTCAACTACAGAATAAACTTGTAGATAGGGTCCTTCCCACATTTATTGCAAACATGTTTCAATCTTAACTTAAGTTCTAGAAAGACTCATAATGTGTGATTCATACATTCCTCTTCCCTTTGCCAAATTTGTTTGATATGTTTTAACATTTAACTTTTAGTGTATCTTATTAAATAAGAATCATCTACTTTATTTCAATTACTTGTTTAATTTGCCACTTATTGATATAGTATTAATTTTCACACAAGACTACTAGGTCTTATCCCTAGGATTCACTCCTAAGGGCAGGCATCCTGATCTTATTTCATACCTCTGTTACACAATGGAACAAGTGTAAGTCTAATTGAGGTGAAGTTCACATTTTTTTAAGGATTTAGGGTCATGTTTCTTTCAATCATTTAGAATTGGATAATTGATTTAGTACCCAATAAGTATTATATGAATTAGGTTCTTACCCACAACAAGAGTGTTTAATCACATTATAAGGAAGATCATGTTTCAATTTTCTTGAGGGATAACATCTCATGCTTACACTCCCCAAAGGCCAAGTGTCAATTATAGTTTTACTATAGTTATGCTCCAACAATTAATTAAGGATTCAAAGGCTCTTAACATTGCAACATACTTCCTTATTTTTGTTTCTAGATTAGGTTTCCTCAGTATATTTTACGTCCAAAGGGGGTTTTCCCCCTAACTAGGTTCATATACCTTTCTTAATGAATTGTGTAACCTATTTTCTATTAGGGGTATTTGAATCTTCATGAGGCCACTAGTCCCTATCTTAGGGGATTTATCTCTAAGAACATGATAACAGTTTCACATCATACATCCATTACATAGAAGGACAAGTGGGAGGACAAGATGGAGTAGTCCATCGTTTAAAGGGTTAAGGTTCACATTAGATTTTACACAACATGGATCCCTTTTCTCACCAAAGATGGTTTGAACACCTTATATGAGTGGTCTAAATTTCCCCTTTTGTTTTCCAAGAACAACAATTTTCGGTTACATTTTCACCAACTAATCATAAACTAAAATGTTGTTAAGTTTTATAATTAACTCTTAGTATTTCACCATAAAACCAAAATGAAAATTGAGATTGGGTATCGAGTTCATTTATGATCCTATCTCTTAAAGGTGACTTCCAAGGTTAGTTGGCGATCTTCGCCACTCAACATGTATGTCGGTCCAAGAGGATTTTAAATCATGTTTAATGTTGGTTTCCCATAGCATTCTACCTTAAGAAAAATAACATTCTCCTTACTACCCACACAACTATCAATCTGAGAAGGGAACCACATACTCTAGATAATGTTTGACCATGTTGTTCCTAATTATCGGGTTCTCAATGACATCGCTAAGGATAAAGGCTATGACGACAACCCAAAACTTGGGCTCTTAGTTACTTAAGCTAAAGGGTGTTATCAAGTGTAAAGATTTATGTTCATTCTAAGGTTTTTAGTTTTTCTACTACAAGGAATCACAGAGGAAGGGTAGGTATACATGAATTTTATACTAGGGTGGATTATTTCATTTAGATCTCTTTATTACATTTTTGAGGTAAGAAACACAACACACCAATTATTTGATCATCAATTGCACACTGGAATTGCACTATAAGCTATTAAATTTAATTTCACTTAACACAATATCTAACTTTTACAATACAAAACTTGGAATCAAAATAACACCCATATTTAGATGAACATTTCCCTTAAACACTAGCATCTTAAAAATGTTACAAAACTTCACTAATAAACCTTTCAATACTTCACAAAATGTTGAATTATCCTCTACAATTTCACTTAACATATATATCCAACCCCCTTTTTTACCATATGTAAATTTGAATCAAAAGAACACCTATAGTTAAATGCACATTTCCCAAAGCACCCCTAAATCTAGCATCTCATTCATATTTCCAAATTTCAATAATAAGTCTTTACTGTAACATAGAAATACATAAAAATTTCTTTCCATTAACATACATAAATTACAATAATATACAATGAGTCACAACCACACCATTTTGCCATCTTACTTGTATCCTGCAAAACTATGTGAGCATGAAATCAACGATAAATCACTGGCATGGCATCCACCTAGATCTAGCATAATTAACATTTTTAGTTTCCCATTTACATAATAATAATAATTTACATTCAAAAGGAGAGGGTTAGAAACATATATTCATTTCATTTCTTAACTAAGAGAGAGAGAAAGAGATAAGGAAGAGAGAGAAACACTATTTTCCCAAAAGTCAAATTTCACATGTCAAGCCACAAGATAGAGTTTCAAACAATTATTTACAAGTGTTAATAATTTTTCATGATGGTTTGCTAACTTGACTAGGGTCCTACAAATTTCTTTTAAATTTTTCATGCTAGTTGCAAAGATGCATAATTTTGGCTCGGAGGCTAAGAAATTGCGTTCAAAAATATCTTCCAATAAGAAAATTCATGACGGACGAATTCCTATGTGTCCACCTATATACCAAGAATCCAAAAGTACTGACGGAATTAAGAAATGACGAATGATGTATAATTAGAGAATGGTTTTCCGGAGCCACCAGTCATAATCGACCAATTTTGACCTAGTCAAACCGCAACCAGAGGCCTATGAAACCCCTTTTCCAAACTAACCAGAATGTGGTTTTCCTAAACCGAAGGTTTTAGGAAATTTTCTAATAAAAATAATAGAGGTTTGTGAAGGTGGACAAGCATTTCGTTGATCGAGTGTCCGAACAATGAGTCAATATGAAACCTAAATTTTCAATTTTAACAACCTCCTAAAAGTGCAAAATGGGGTAACAAAGCTCCTAGAGGAGTGGCGAAGAGAGTACAAATGGTTGATTGGGGGTCAATCTAAAGCTTGATGTAAATCTCCTCATAACAAGGAACACATACGATGCTTGACATCTCTTTTTCGGGCCTCAAAGGTTGTTTTATGGGTCCTTGAATTTTGGGATTCACTAGATTTTACAATGGAACAATTGGTGGGTTCTTGAGGAAAAAAACTTACCGTTTCACTAAAAGTGTATTGTAGTTGTCTAATATGGTTACAAATTTTTCCAAATCATGTCTGAAAGAGGGTTTAAGTTTATGTTTGACTACCAAGTGTTATTCGGGTTACATAAGTGCTAGATGACATTTTACTATTTTCCAAGACAAAATTTATATAAAATATTCAAATGTATGATAATCCAAGGGTTTTAAATTTATTATGCTGCAAATGGAAAACTAAAGTACAAGAATTATGAAGGACAAGATGAGATAAACCATGCCTAGGAAATATTTGCATCCATAGTGTATAAGGTAATCCATATTTAACTTTCAAAACTATGTATGATTTCGCTTGAGCTTCAATAAAGGAAGAAGGAATTTTAGCCTCTTTGATTGAGGAGTTTATTGGTACTTTGTGTTCATTAAGCTCTATTTAGTCTTGCAATTTTGCATTTGTTTTCTTTTGAAATTCAAGTGCATGTGATGAAACTTCCCTAAGTATTTGATTTTCTACTTACAACATTGGTTCTCCTACCTCAATTCTCACTCCTTTTCCCACTTCCGAAAAAAGTATTTCCTAAAAAGATTGCTAGCTTTGCCATGCAGGTCGGTGGAGTGCCCCCGTTGGATCCATGATCAAAGGCCACCACATAAATCCACCTTTCATCAACATGCACCCACCTATGGTAGCTTTACATAATTAAGTAGAGGGATTTATATTCCCAAAGCAACAAGAAATCCACAAGTTTGTCCACCCGACAATTTTTTTAAAAGCATAGTCCATACCAATTCCAATGCATTTTCCATGGTTAAAACCAACACTTGCATCAACAATCCACCTCATGGAGTGTATTTAATAACTCAACCGCATTTACCAAAGCCAACCAACAAGACCAAGTGAAAACACCCATAAAAGGATCATAGTATACGAGGTCCATTGTCCAAGTTTCTTTCATGCATTTTTCAAATAGTTTAGTTCCTGTAGGTTGCATCCACATATTTCAAAAGCAATAGTAAAAAAACATGCAATGCCAACGTTATCCACTTTCAAACTCAATCTCACTGCACTAAGAACACAACCAGATGGGGAAAAGGAGTTGCAATGGTTGTGGAGTCATGTTTTAAACACTATCAATTGCATTGCAAGAAAGTTCCAACACCTTTTCAACACGACCATTGTGTATATATCCCGTAACCATTACGGATTGAGGTAAAAGTAAAAAAATTGGTGTGAACTTGGGTTTGCATCCCCTCTTTCATCTGCAACCAAAATCAAACAATATCAATGTCGTCCACTGCCAATGTTAGCCTCAAAACAAGGAAGACTAGAAAATAAAAAATACATTAACCACACATTATCCAATGCTCAAAAACTCCATTTGAAATAGTGAGATGTAGCCTTATGTAGGTCCCACATTAACATACACATACATTTCAACCACAACATATAAAAAAATTTCCCTATCTTTTATGCTTTGATGGATGTCCATTCCCTATTCTAAATCCTCTATTTTGGCACAGGGTGGAGGGTGTTGGCAAAGGCTATGAATCCTGGCTTTGTATTTGCTTGACAGGTTCCAAGGCCTTTCCAAAAACCCATTTTGTATGTATCCCACTATCATTGCAGTCCATGAGGCCACATTTCAGAATTTAATCAAACAATTCACATGCCAAGTGCATGCTTCCATATTTTCCATATATTTCTACGAGGATTGCAGTCCATTCACACTTGAAATTTTGTATCTATCTTTATTCTTTGATGGACGTTCATAGCCTATTTTGGAGCTAGCATCCTAACATAGGATGGGTGTACTGTGCGGAAAATGTAGAATAATCGGAGTCGTGAGATCATTTTTGTTGCATTAATGAAACAATGTGACTATCTTGTGAAGGAGCCCATGTCTTTTGAACATTGCAAAAAAATGTATTCCATGAGAAGTTGTCTCATTCTTTCATTTGGTCAAACATGAACAATCCAAAGTTTCTAATGTTAACATGGATTTAGTGGTTAAGGCCTATGGGTCTCAAACAAAGTGCAAGAATTATTATGCATGGAAGAGATACATCTTAAGTTGTGAGGAGGCCCATGCCTTTTTCAAGAAGACTACATGCCTTCATGCGAGTCCATCATTGCTTCAACCACTCCTAAACAAACACACTTCACAATATGTTTTAAATGTTATTTTAATATTATTTTATGCTAGGCACTACATTTTCAACCCCTTATAAGAGCATCATCCTCGATATGACACAACACCGAAGCTTGAATGGTACTTAGACAAGAAGGTCAACAATGACTCAGTCGTTTAACAAAACAACTTGTCAATAATACACGCATGGAAGTAAGCTAATTTCATCAATATCTAAAATTGTAATGTTCTATGAAGATTGGTAAATTTTAGTTTACATTACTACTTAGTTAATCATTTTCCTTAACAATATTTATTGATCTCAACTCTTAGTATTTTATTGTTTAAGATTTTATTTGTCTTATGTCGTGGGTGCCCAATGAACACGACATCAAAATACTACATCGTATAATGGTTCCAAGACATCATGATATGTAATTTCACAACTATATCACATCACAAAAACTTGACCAAACCATAGAAGGAACATACATGATCCATAATCCATAATACTTATTACACATGCCCCTAACACACAATCCAAAGTCTGCTAAATTTACAATGTTAACATGGATTTTGCGTGGTTAAGGCTTGTGGGTCTCAAGAAAAGTGCAAGAATTATTATGCATGGAAGAGATAGGTCTGCGCAGGGTTTTAGGAGGCCCATGCCTTTTTTTTCAAGAAGACTACATGTCTTCATGTAGAGTCCATCATTTCTTACAGCCACCACTCCCAAACAAAAACACTTCTCAATATGTTTTAAATGTTATTTTAATATTATTTTTGCTAGGCACTACATTTTCGTCCCCTTATAAGAGCATCATCCTCGATATGACACAAAACACTCGAAAATACTTAGACAAGAAGGTAAATAATGACTCATGTCGTTTAACAAAACAACTTGTCATACAACGCGACCACAAGAAGTAATCTAATTTCATCAATATCTTAAATTTTAATGTTCTATGAAGATTGGTAAATTTCAGTTTAGATTACTACTTAGTTAATCATTTTCCTTAACAATATTTATTGATATCAACTCTTAGTATTTTATTTTTTAAGATTTTAGTTGTCTTATGTTCTTGGGTTCCCATAGAACTAACATCAAAATACTACATCGGGGCCAAAAATAATAATAATGGTTCACAACACATCATGATATGTGCCCTCACAACAATATCACATCACAAAAATTGACCGAACCATGAAGGAACATACATGATCCACACACATAGTACTTATTACACATGCCCCTGACACAACAATACTCATAACATAAGTAGACTACTACAACATGGAATTCCCAATAGGTACACATAGAGAGGTAACATAATGTCAAAAGGGGTCAAATCATACCATCAATGAGGAGCATCAATCCTCAACATCACAAAACATGACCAAAATCACATGAGTACACATAAATCAAAGTACCAACACCATACACCTCCCAAAACATCACAAAACAACTCCATATACCTCCCAAGTATAAAAACAACTCCATATACCTCCCAAAACATCACAAAACATCTCCATGTACCTCCAAATGCTCTATCCATGCACACAAATATCTTATCCCTCCCTCAAATCTCTTATCACTCCCTCATGTAGAATATACAAAGATAAAGAAATAAATTTCTCTTATCCCTCCCTCAAGTCTCTTATCACTCCCTCAAATCTCTTATCACTCCCTCATGTAGAATATACAAAGATAAAGCAATAAATTTCTCTTATCCCTCCCTCAAGTCTCTTATCTCTCCCTCAAAGAGGTCGGTCACCCTATGGCCCTAGGCACATAGAGTCTAGACACCCCTAACCCAAGTGACATAATAACTCGTGGTTCAAAAACCCGCTAGTTATCTAGAACTCCTTGGGGCGTAGCCCCATACAATGAAGTGGGTCCATTGGTTCAACCACTCCATGGTGAATCCCATGACCCTATTCCAACACATTATGACATTAGAACCGCATAACAATCCATTTCAAATTCCAAGTGGTAAAATACCAAGCCTTGGGATAGGCTATATAAAAAAATTTAAACTTGAAACACAAATTTAAAACTAAACAAAAAAATGGCCAAATAGCCATAGTTATTCCAAATCCACATGTTAGTTCATCAACCAAATAAAATGCCCAAAATATAAGAACTCATTATTGAAAAAAGTTGTTGGTTCTGACAAAAAAGAGATAATGATCAATTTACGAATAAAATACGTATAGATAAATAACACATTACAATCATTATGTGGCCTCATACGCCACTCGCAGGGTACTCATCGAGTTCACGGCACTTTGACATCGAGCCTCGACTCATAAAATAACATATCAAATAATACAACTGTCATAATCTCTACTTGAATCATCCCTCCATACTCCCACAAAGCTTAACATAGTCAAAATCACATAGGATTGTTCGATGGAAAACACAATAGGAGAGAGCAAGGGACGCTAGTTTGCATAAGTTGAGCCTAAGGTGGTGCACATCCATAATATACTTGAGCAAGCTCAAAGTATACTAAACAAATAGAAGTGGGTTTTCAAATCGATATAAGACTCGCTTCCTCACTTGTAGTCGGCTCAAGATTATGAAAACTTGGTCCACGCCTCCTCTCTCCACACATACACTCTTAAGGATTTTTGTCTTAGGGTTGTCTAGTGTAAGGTTCACAACATAACACATAACTACATCACTAACACAATGATGATTCATGCACATTAACCATAGTGTCTTACACATGGTATATGTTGGTATCCAAATTTGTTCTCCTTTTCAAGATGAGCAGCACCACAGATTTGGCATGGAGCTTAGAGACATATAGATTGTGATGTGTGTCATTTTTGTATCCTGGGGATGAGATCTAACTGGCCCTTTGTCACTCAAATTTGTGGATAGATGGATAACACCTTCAAGAGGATTTGACCTATCCTCACTATTTTAGGTCGTGCCTTTCGACCGGGGTGAGGGACTCAAGTGTAACCTCTGTTTGATGAAGGAGGTGGAGATATCCTTCTTTTACAAATTTTATGAAGAAAACCTTGGGAAAGTATGATCAATACTCCATAATTTAACTCTCAAGAGTTGTCACTTCTAAAATATGGAGAAACTTTCAAAACAAGGCTAAGGTTACTTGAAGACATTATGTAATCTTGATTGTTACGCATATTTTAGTAAATAGATTTTGTTCCTTTGTTGATATACATGGAAAACAGGGTGGTTTAGGATGGATTCATGGTTTTGAATAATTTTGGTGGGAGATTAAGCAAGATAAATTGATTATACCAGATCTTTGAGAGACTTCACAACAAATTGGAAAGCTAAATGACATAAATATTTGGAATAGCTAAAATATTCCTTCAAGAGAAGGTGTGCATCAATGGATGCCCATATCAACACATTTTCACACAATCTTTGAGAATATAACATGAAGAATCGAGGTAAATATTTAATAAAACATCAAATACCCCTGGTTCCTCACGCCTAAGATACACTTGAAGGCTTACAGACAATCTTTATCAACAAATGATAGTGAAGTGATTTTAAATTTTTTATCTCATCACAAGATGAAGGCTCTTCTTGAAATGAAATTACAAATTCCACTAAACTATCACATGGATGAGATCCTATGTGATTCGAGGGACTTTAACACAAGATTGCAATAGGAATAAGAAAAACTACTTGTAGACATTCTGAAATAAAGCAGACACAAATTGCTCCAAAATTGACATAGATTAACTTGAAATTGATTAAATTCATCAAGAGGGAAAGTTTCTTAGAACAGTCTCAGAGCTTTTCAATGGTTGTACACTCGCAACCAATTTGATGTGATAGAAAATCTAACACAGAAGAAATTAACCAGGTATCTCGGATTGGTCTCTCAGGAAGACAGGCTCTCTCAAATTTTCTCTTAAGGATTCAACCCCGACCATTTACAAGAGTATTCTCATTGCATTTATACATTTCACTCACTCACCCATGTCAAAATTTCCCCCCAAAAAAAGAATATTTTGAGGGACCTTTGCTTGTTACCAATTTTCCTTAGAAAGTGATGTTTAACAAATTCACATCTAAAAGTTTCTAGGTGGACCAATTATGAATTGATCACGCTTCTCAAGACACTCGACTAATGACTAGGATGCCATGCCACAACCTTTTTGACAATCCTTTTAATCATTTTGATTTTGTCATGTGAGAAATCCCATTTTAATCATTCTCCAGAGGCTCTACATAGCTAGATCTGATAGGAAATCCTTTTTACTCTCGAGGCAACACCTTTTCCATCCTTTGCACTTGCAACCTTCATCATTTCATCCTTTTCCCTCTTTTTCCTCTGCAACTCTACCCCACATCCATCTTCTCTTGGTAATTCACATTTTTGCAAGTGCCCGGCTAATTCCATCTTCAAAATATCAATCTTAACAATCCTTGGACTCACAAATTAAGTTCTAAATCCATTCAATGGCACTTTGCAGACAAAAACGACAAGGAATTTCATCAAAAATGATGAAAAATAGTGCGTGTATTCACATCTCCATGAGTCTTGGAGCAAAAATGGTAAAAAAACAGACACAATGCACAACAACCATTGATTCTGCCCCTTCTCCACTTTATTTTATAACCATCCACATGTGTTTCCTTGGTGCAAATGCAAAGGAGAAGTATAGGGGCAAGTTTCCAAACAAGTGCGGGCCTTTCACGTTCCCTGGGCCCAAGAAAAATGCCTTTTGGTCTCTAAAAAATGTCTTAGCAAAAAAAGGAGCTAGTGGAAGCCTCCATGTGTCTCAATGGCACACTTTGAGATGGTCCCAAAAGCAGAGACCCCAAACAAATTCGGGCTCACAACGTGTCTCGGTCAATAGAGTTGTTAAAAAGTTCAAGGATCAGTGAAAGGTGCCATGTGTCTAGGGTCCGAGACAGTTTTCCTTGGCCATTGAAAAGTCCAAGCAAGGGTAGAGTGAGTGGAAGCCTCCAAGTGTCCTCCTGGCACTTATTCAAAATAAAATTTAGGGG
Source organism: Taxus wallichiana var. yunnanensis (assembly GCA_018340775.1). NCBI lineage: Eukaryota > Viridiplantae > Streptophyta > Pinopsida > Cupressales > Taxaceae > Taxus > Taxus wallichiana. The sequence continues at coordinate 463,320,687 of CM031244.1, read as the reverse complement.
CCGGTCCCCAAATAGCGCGGTCCCTCCACGTGTCCTAGGCCTTTCAAAATTGATTTGAAAAGTTTAAGTATAGAGCGGAGCCAACGGAAGCCTCCACATGTCTCCCTATCATAATTGTTAAGGTGGGACCTTGAGGCGGATCCTCAAATGATCACTTTCCCTCCACGTGTCCATGGTCCACCAAAGTTGCACCAACCACATGAAAAATTTCTCTAAGTTTGGGAAAGGTAGCGGAAACCTCCATGTGTCTCCTCGGTGCAACTCCAAGGCCAAACCAAAAGGTGAATTTTTAAATGAGTGTCGACCCTCCATGTGGAAAAGTTTTGAGTTGAAGTGGAGCCTTAGAGTTTTCAAAGTTCCCCGCCAAGCCAAATCTAACTAGAAAGGGCCACATTTCCAAAATGTTGAGATGTAAATTTGACAGGGAAAAACACACCCATCAAATCGTAAAATACAGAAAATCACCATTTGAGCCCGAAATGAATCTTTCTTCAGGGACAAAGAGTTTGGAAATGATATAAGGCCCAGCCAATGTGATCCACTTGGGACAAAATGACGTTTCCACATATATTTGGGAAAAAAATGTGACTATGGTGAAAGTGGAAAACAAAAGGAAGGAAAAACCCAAGTTTTCACCCATGTTATAAACTCTTTCACACGACAGAGGAACGAAAAACAAATTCTGGACTTTTAAGTGATCCTCAACCAAGGAAGGGACTGATCATGGAAACCAAATGGAGGACATAGTTTTTATGCATCAATATGGGGAGATAGAGAAGATGACAGAGCCCACAAATTAGATAACTTTAAGGACAAATGGGCGTGACCAAATTGAGCACCAACATCGGCTCCGACTTGGGGATGGGCACTCCTGTGAGTGCCACAAGAACAAATAGCAGACCAAGTGCCAAAAGAAAACCATTGGGCAACGAAGTCAAAGAATAAGCTTGCAGAGCAGAACAATAATAACCAACTCCCCCAAGGACGAACTGAGAAACCAACAAAATGGCCACCAAGGACCAAGACAAACAAAAATAGAAAAACACAAAAGCAGAAAGAAACCAAAAGACTATACACTGTACAATGGAGTACATTGATTCAAAGAAAACAATCAAGGAAAATATTCAAGTGCCTGCCATTCTAGATATGACCATGCTAAGTAGTTCTGATATGTCTTTAATAGCTGGTCATATGATTGTCTCTCTTTTCCATCCAAGTCGCTATCTGACCACATTTTTTCAGGCTTACCCCTTGTGCCTAGGTCAAGTTTTTTAACATCCTTTCGAGGCTGCATCAAACATCAAAGTCTCAAGAAAATCATCTTGCTCATGATACCTGCATCGATCAATTTCATATTCCTTGAAAGCAACATAGCTCACAGAGTTATCAATATCAATATTCTGCATGCAATACTTCATAAGAAGCATTGTTGGGGTCCTCAATAAGATATAACATTTTCTTTTTAACTTCACAAGGCTGCCTTCAATTGGAATGGTGGAAAAGACATATCCATCTGAACACTTCCACCAACACTTGCAACCCACTTTCTTGATAACAACATGCCCCATTTGGCAAGGCAATCAACAATAAAAACATCAAGTTTCAAGTTCTTACCCGGATAAGATGCAAGTTGTACCACCAAACCTTTTACACATCCTACAATTGGAACCTCTCTAGAATCCATTGCAGTACACTTTCCATACACTTCTTTCACTTTAATGTTCAATTCATTCATGAAATCTAGAGGTATAACATTACATGATGCTCCAGAATCAAACATACAATTGTGCGTAGTCATTCCTTAATAATCAAGTTTGTACAAAATGGATCAACATTTAATTGAGACTTAACCAAAGATGTTCCCAACTAAACTTCAGGTGGTTCACCCATCTCCTCCAATACTTGGTGGTTTTTCTAGGTCTCGTATGGTTGGAGGAGGAGTTTTTACATTATTTATATTTCTACCTCAGTACTCCTATCTTCTTCCAATCCCAAATACTCAAAAGCCCTCTTCTTGTGCTCGGGAATCTAAGCAGCTTCAACAATTGGAACAAAATCTTGATTTGACTCAAGACTTGGGCAATGTCATAAGAAATGTATTTGGGCAAAGCAACATTTGGAGAAATATTGACAAACTCATCGGATGGCACAAGATTTTTCACATTTTGGGCATGGGTGGGAACACTAGTTCTAATTGAGATAACAAGGCCTTTTCCAGATGCATCTTTCTTTGGAGTTTCTTTTGGGACATTGGTGAGAACTAGGGTCTTTGGTTTGGCTTGAGGCCTTGCCCCTTTGATATTTACTTCTTGTGTTATACTCTTTTTCTTGGGTAACAACAACATTCATTAACAATTGTCTATCCTCTTTTGATGGGATTCCTCCATCATACTTCTTAATCATTAGAGCTCTTAGGTACTCAAAATCATTATTAGGAAGTTCAAAATCTTGTACCATATCTATTTCTAAAGCATGAGAGGGAGGAAGAAGAGGTACCCAGTGAATGCAGTCCCAAAAAATTGCAGCAGTTCTTGCACTTATTACTTCAGTTGAAGTTTCTCCTTGTTGTGATCTTGTAGAGTAGTCCACCATGCATGCATCATCATCAATGTTATCATCATCATCAACTTCTTCAACTTTCTGATCTACTTCACATGGCAGGTGGGGTAAGAAACATTTGTCACACCAATCAATTTCATTTGTCTCTTCAACAACAACAACTCTGACATTTAGAGGATCAGAACTACTCTATTTTCCCTAGCTTGGGGTTGTCTAGCTCTCATGGGTCCTTTACCTCTATCATCGGATATCTCATTTATAGGATGATTTGCAAATCTATCTTTCCTTGTTGCTACTAACCTTGAGAACCTTGTCCATTCCTTTCTCTGCCTAGCTAGCTTTATAAGAGATTTCTTTGAAAGCTTTGGCCAAAGTCTTTTTCCTCAAGATCCACATAGCTTACTTGATTGGGGATTCTTTGGGTTAATCAGTTTAACACCCTCCCTCTTAGGAGGTTTTCTAAATGCTTTAATGTTGTTCTAAATTTGTAGAGCCATGGTGAAGGCTTGCCTCAAAGTTCAAAGGTTCTTATCCCTCAAATAGTAAGCAACTTTCTTATCAAATGCATTTGATTTTATCGACATGATTCATCACATGGCCTCAAATTAACAGATAAAAGTTAAATCTTGTATTGAAATCATGCACTAATTCATTAGGATTCTTTTTATATTTTCAAATTATGATAAAAGAAACCTAGGGTCTGTTTTATCACCATACTGCATTCTAAAAGCATTCTTCATCTCAATCCAAGAATCAATGGAATTATCTGGAAAATATTTATACCAGTCCCTTGCATCTTCTTCTAGAGTATGGATAAACAATTTAATGTACACATCCTCAAATTATATTTCAAAGTCCTCCATCATATTGACAAAAGAGCTTCAAGTGCTTGATCACTAATGATTGCATTATTTCCTTGAAACTTAGGCAATCTATTTCTTACATCTTGTGGCACAACATTTGGATAGCCAGCCATACCTCTAAAATTGATGGGACCAAAAGTATTAACAACAAATGGAGGTCTGGGTGGAGGCTAAGCCATATTATTTTGAGGAGGTGACCTTGGAGGAGATGTAAACTGATGAGGAGTGAGAGGTGTGTGTGGTACAGGGATGTAATTTTTAGAATGACTACCCTCTAAAGGCTCTATTTCTTGGAAAACTCTATTAGATTTGGAAAATATCAAGGCAGATTGAGAAGAAAATGTTTCAAATACAAAATAAGGACCCTCTCTAGATGGAGAATTCAATTCAACAAAGAGACTACCTAATTTAAAAGCACTTGAGGAAGTATTGCAATCTTCAATCACAGGATGATCAATTTCACCAATGGAGATCTCTTTTCTTGATGCTTGATCTTCAACAACCTTCCAAATTCTTCTTCCTTCTAATTAGACTTTCCAACTCTTGAAACAACCTTCTACTAGGGTCCTTGGCAAAGAAAGATCTTCTTCCTTCCAGCTTTGCAGATATTAATGACAAATCTTACTTGATATATGTTAAGACATTGGTATTTATTAAGAATTTAAACAACAAGAGTCACCACTAAGGATTTTCACCTTAGTTTGTGCAAATGCACTATGAAAGACCTATCAAATGTCTATCAATACTAGATTCATGCAAAGCTTACAAGATCTACTCTTCTTCTACCCAAATTTATCAATGATGATACAAAATTTAGTGCAATAACTATATAAGATGGAAATATTGCACTCAGAACTTACAACTTTGAACAATTCTTACAGATCTAATAGATAATGATGTTTCAGCAATGTATTTGCACTTTAAAATTTTTAAGAAGCATTACTAGGGTCTATATGTGTTGCTTGATGGTGTTCAAAATTTGCACACAACTTCATTTCCTCACAATGGTGCCACCAAGTGTTGGTATCCAAATTTTTCTCCCTTTCAAGCTGAGAAACATCACAAATTTGGCATGGAGCTTAGAGATAGATAGATCATGATGTGTGTTGTTTTGTAGCCGGGATGAGATCTAACTAGCCCTTTATCACTCAAGTTTTGTGGAGAGATGGATAACACCTTCAAGAGGATTTGACCTATCCTCACTTCTTTAGGTTGTGCCTTTCGATTAGGGTGAGAGGACCCAAGTGTAACCTTTGTTTGATGAAGGAGGTGGAGATATATCCTTCTTTTGCACAAATTTTATGAAGAAAACCTTGGGAAAGTATGATCAATACTCCATAATTTAACTCTCAAGAGTTGTCACTTCTAAAAGATGGAGATACTTTCAAAACAAGGCTAAGGTTACTGAAGACATTATGGAATCCTAATTGTTCTACATATTTTAGTAAATAGATTTTGTTCCTTTGTTGATATACAGGGAAAACATGGGTGGTTCAGGATGGATTCATGGTTTTGAATAATTTTGGTGGGAGATTAAGCAGGATAAAATTGATTATACCATATATTTGAGAGACTTCACAACAAATTGGAAAGCTAAATGATAGAAAGCTTTGGAATAGCTAAAATATTCCTTCAACCAGAAGGTGTGCATCAATGGAGGCCCAAGATCAACACATTTTCACACAATATTTGAGAATCTAACATGAAGGCTCGAGGTAAAGACTCAATAAAACATCAAAGACCCCTGGTTCCTCATGCCTAAGATACACTCGAAGGCTTATAGACAATATTTATCAACAAATGACAGTGAAGTGATTTTAAATTGTTTATCTCATCACAAGATGAAGGATCTTCTTGAAATGAAATTGTAAATGCCACTAAATTGTCACAGGGACAAGATCCTGTGTGATTCAGAGGGACTTTAACACAAGATTGTAATAGGAATAAGAAAAACTACTTGTACAGACATTCTGAAATAAAGAAGACACAAATTGCTCCAAAATTGACACAGATTAACTCAAAATTGATTAAATTCATCAGCAAGGGAAAGTTTCTTAGAATAGTCTCAGAGCTTGTCAATGGCTATACACTCACAACCAACTTGATGTGATAGAAAATCTAACATAGAATAAATTAACAAGGTATCTCGGATTGGTCTCTCGGAAGATGGGATCTCTCAAATTTTCTCTTAAGGATTCAACCCCAACCATTTGCAAGATTATTCTATTGCATTTATACATTTCACTCACTCACTCATCCCAAAATTTCCCCCAAAAAAGAAGAATATTCGAGGGACCTTTGCTTGTTACCAATTTTCCTTAGAAAGTGATGTTTAACAAATTCACATCTGAAAGTTGCTAGGTGGACCAATTATGAACTGATCCACTTCTCAGACACTCGACTAATGACTAAGATGCCATGCCACAACCTTTTTGACAATCCTTTTAATCATTTTGATTCTTTCATGCTGATAAATCCCCATTTTAATCATTCTCTGAGGCTCTACACAACTGGATTTGATAGAAATCCTTTTCACTCTCAAGGAAACACCTTTTCCATCCTTTGCACCTGCAACCTTCATCATTTCATCCTTTTCCCTCTTTTTCCTCTGCAACTCTACCCCGCATCCATCTTCTCTAGTAATTCACATTTTTGCAAGTGCCCGAGCAATTCCAACTTCAAAATATCGATCTTAACAATCCTTGGACTCACAAATTAAGTTCTAAATCCATTCAATGACACTTTACAAACAAAAATGACAAGGAATTTCATCAAAAATGATGAAAAATAGTGCGTATTCGCATCTCTAGGAGTCTTGAGCAAAAATGGTAGGAAAAATAACACAATGCACAACAACCGTTGATTTTCCCCTTTTCCACTTTATTTTATAACCGTCCATGTGTTTCCTTGGCACAACTATAAAGGAGAAGTACAAGGGCAAGTTTCCAAACAAGTGTGGGCCTTCCACGTGCCCTAGGCCCAAGAAAAACACCTTTTGGTTTGTAAAAAAAGTCTCAAGCAAAAAGGAGCCAGCAGAAGCCTCCACGTGTCTCAATGGCACACTTTGAGATGGTCCCCAAAAGCAGAGACCCCAAACAAGCATGAGCTCACCACGTGTCTCAGTCCTAGAAGAGTTGTTAAAAAATTTGAAGGATCAGAGAAGGTGCCATGTGCCTAGGGTCCGAGATAGTTTTCTTGGCCGTTGAAAAGTCCAAGCAAGGGTAGAGTGATTGAAGCCTCTAAGTGTCCTCCTAATGCTTCTTCAAAATAAAATTTAGGGCGGTCCCCAAATAGCGTGGTCCCTCCACGTGTCCTAGGCCTTTCAAAATTGCTTTGAAAAGTTTAAGTATAGAGCGGAGCCGGCGGAAGCCTCCACATGTCTCCCTGTCACAATTGTTAAGGTGGGACCCTGAGGCGGATCCTCAAATGAGCGCTGGCCCTCCACGTGTCCATGGTCTGCCAAAGCTGCACCGATCACATGAAAAAATTTTTTCTATGTTTTGGCAAGGCAATGGAAACCTCCACGTGTCTCCTCGCCAACTCCAAGGCCAAACCAAAAGGAAAATTTTCATATGAGCGTCGGCCCTCCACGTGGACAAGTTTTGAGTTGAAGCAGACTTAGATTTTCAAAGTTCCCACCGAGCCACATCCAACCGTAGAAGAGCCACGTTTCCACAGATGCTTTGAGATGTAAATTTGAAAGGGGAAAAACACACCCATCAAAGAGTTAAAAGTAGGAAAATCACCATTTGAGCCCGGAAATGAATCTTTCTTCACATAAAATAGTTTGGAAATGATATAAGGCCCAAATATGATCCTCAAATTCACATCTAATCACGTTTTCACAGGTATTTGGGACAAAAATGATAGGGAAAAAAAACGTGACTGTGGAAAATGGAAGGAAGGGAAAAAACTTGATTTTTGCCCATTTATAGACTCTTTCACATGGATAAAGGAACGAAAAAAAAATTCTAGACTTTAAAATGATCCTCACCAAGGAAGGGACTGATCATGGAAACCAAAGGAGGATCAAGTTTTTATGCATCAATACGAGGGAGATAGAGAAGATGACAGGGCCCGTAAATTATAGAAATTTAAGGACAAACACGGGTGAGACCACCAAATTGAGCACCAATAATATATATATAACAACACAATCATTAATTTTATGGGTTACGATAAATCATGTTTCCACATAATGCAGCCAAGGTGCAAGTAATTCACAATAGGGGTCATACGATCCTCTTATGCCTCTAATTCACGACATGAATAATCTCATATTACAAAATTACATGCATGATGAACACAATAAATAACATTACAACATAAAATCAATTGCAATACATTATGGTGACACACACAATTCATCACAACAAGGTGATGACATCACGATACAATCCAATTCATTCTACACCAATTTTGTCATGTAACAAATCAAAACACCTTCATATCATATCATAACAAAATCTCCATCACTCCATAATTCACAATAACATTCATTTAACACACAACCAAGAAACACATCACACATTAAATCCTCATCGAAACCATGAAAAGGAGAGCGAATAATCCCATCACAAGGACATCAACATGATAAAAATATACACTAAGTGACATACACAACATGTGCGTTCATAATATCACAATTACAACACTAGTCACATCACAACATCTATCACATTACTCTTCCAATATCCACCACCACCATGCAAAATCATCACAACTCCAATCCATCCCAAAGGTTCAAGAGCATGAACCTCCACTCTGATACCAAGTCTAATGCCCACATTTTACACACAAAAAACAATAGTAAAAATACCATAATTTTTTTTTTTCACTTACGTTAATGTTTACACGACACTATAGGGATCACTTAGGACAACACATAACACATGATATGTTTGCATAAACATTAACCCACATAGAAAACATGAATACATGTGGTGCACATCAAGATCACTCTTCTATTTTTTCCAAATGAAAAGGCACAATATAACGATTCACAACATAATGATTCAAATATAGAATAAAATTGTAGATAGGGTCATTCCCACATGTTACAAACATGTTTCAATCTTAACTTAAGTTCTAGAAAGACTCATAATGTGTGATTCATACATTCCTCTTCCTTTTGCCAAATTTCTTTTCTATTTTTTAACATTTAAATTTTAGTGTATCTTATTAAATAAGGATCATCTACTTTATTTCAATTACTTGTTTAATTCACCCACTTATTAATATAGTATTAATTTGCACAAAAACTACTAGGTCTTATCCCTACGATTCACTCCCAAGGGCAAGCATCCTGATCTTATTTCATACCTCTGTTACTAGACAACGAAACAAGTGTTAGTCAATTGAGGTGAAGTTCACTTTTAAAAAGGATTTAGGGTAATGTTTCTTTCAATCATTTAGAATTAGATAATTGATTTAGTACCTAATAATTATTATATGAATTAGGTTCTTACCCAAATCAAGAGTATTTAATCACATTAGATGGAAGACCATGTGTTGATCCGGAAAACTCGTTCTCATGCGGTGAACACCGAGACTGCAAGCCACCAGAAAACTCCGAATGATAGAGGGCTTAGGACCTCAAATGTAGATATGGATTCTGGATATGGGTGTAGAGAAAATAGATCTGTGAGAAATAAGATAGATCTGTAAGATGGAAATAGATAAGATTAGATAATGCTATATATGGGGCTACCTAACAAAGTAGATCCGAGAAGCATTAACTTCTCTGGTTTTCAACCCCCATGTTCACAAGAAAATAATGAATATCTAATGATAAGATGACATGCCAAAACTAAAGAGATTTGCAATATGTTGAATAAATAATATAAATATGATACCAAGCCAATGTTTTGATATAACAACAAATTAATCGTTAGAGTGACAATATGAGACCGATAGAGCTCCGCCTCCAAACACTCCACAATATGATTCAAAGCTCCACAAACAAATATTATGAATTTTTAAGATTGATAATTTCAAAAAAATTCTCCTCCTTTTAGAGGGGGAGAAAGAGTCTTATTTATAATTTGAATGTGGATTAAAATAAAGGATTAATGAATAACTATAATTTGTAAAATCAATCTTGATTAAGAGGACATGATGAAGAGTTGATTTGATGGTGGGGTTCATGATGTGAGAAAAGGAAAAGATGTGATGTGGAGTGGGGACATGGTTAGGTGTAATAGTGAAGTCATGTGCTCACTTTACACTATTGATTTTTGGATTTGTTGTCGGATAGGGAGATTTTTGAATTATTGACTTCATGGGTGGGGTTAATAATTTAATAATTTGAAGGGATTGAATTTTTAGGTGGGAATTGATTTTTAGGTGAGAATTGATTTTGACTTAAGTGGGGAACATGTGGGATTGTTGATTATATATATATTTTTGAATTATTTAATTATTAAATAGGATGATATGACTTATTTAAAATAAATTATTTAACATAACATAGTTTTGGCATGTAATAAGAGATTAACATAGTTATAAGATTAATTAACTGAATATGAATTGTCGATAGGAAATGAGATTTGAGTAAGCCTTCTGAAGGGGACCAAAACACGGGGTGATACCAAAATTTGGTGTCTACATTTGCCCCTTTTTGTTGAGTGGTTTGTGATAGCAAACCACGAGACAAAAAAAAAAGGGTTAGATGAAAGATGTGTTTGAGGATGGATGAAGACATGACCAAAGGCAAGATGCCCTAGGCAAAAAAGGATCGCAATAACAATAAAAAAGTATGGCGGTGACTCCAATATCACATCGTAGAGGAAAATTGCGGTCTCATGGAGACAGACGATGACAACGTTCTATAGACTAGTGAGTGGGTGAAGACCACTGCAGTATGGATGTAAACCAAGATGACCAATGGGTCATAGGAAAACATCAAAATATGTGCAACTAAATGTGAAAGATGTGCATAATCCTTTGTTTGCGAGGAATTGTGTGAAAAATCATGTGTCCACAAAAGGGACATGGATGAAGACAATGATGCCCCAACACAGGGCATGAGAAAGACACAAAGTGAGTTATATACGCCGACAAGTACAAGAATGAAAAAGGTGCCCCATGATAGGGCACGAAGATGACATAATGGGAGATGGATATGTAAATAAAATTCCCTAGGGGGAATAACCATAAATGTGCATATGATGAGAAGATAGGATAAAAGGGTGAGATAGAATGCCCTAAAGGTGTGATAAATATGATGACAATCATGTTTCATAAGAAATATGCATAAGTGTTAGTAAATTATAAGGTAAAATCAGTCTTACTTGTTCGATAAGTAGGACAAGAAGTCAAGATACTTTTGCGACAAAACAAAAGTAGAGAAAATATGCATGGAAGAGTACAAGATCAGATAGGTGTTGGCCATTATGGTATCCTCTAAGACAAAAATGTCCTAGGAGGATGGGATGAAAGATGTGGATGATAGATGATAGAGATAAGAGAAAGTGGACATGGTTGAAGTAGAAAGGACATGGTGGAGGAGAGAGGTCAAATAGTAGAGAAGGATGATAAGAGAGGTGAGAAGATAGACGAAAGCACAAAAGAGAGAGAATAATATTCAATAAGAGGGTAGTGGAAAAGATAAGGGGGAAATAAATAGGTAAGGTACGAGGGACCTGGAGAAAAATAAAATAGAGAAAGTGAGTAGGAGAAGAAGAGAGGGAGGAAGTTTAAACAAGAAGAAGACGAGATGAGAAGGAAAAAGAGATTAGAAGGGAAGTTGAATGTATAGAGATATATCATAGTAAAGAAGAAGCAAAGATAATAAAGAGGAGAAATGGTGGAAGAAAGAAATGATGAAGGACAAAGAAGAAGACAAGAAAATGATAGAAGAAGGGATGAAGGGAGATGAGATGAAAGGGAGAAAAGAACGGATTACAAAGAGATGACAAAACTGAGAAAGAAAAGTTGTGAAGAATATGAGAGAAGGATGATTGGAGAGATGAATATGTATAGTAGGATGGAAAGATGAAGGAGATGAAGAAGATGAAGAATTTAAAGAAGATGGGGGAGGAGGTAGAATGGAAAAGAGAAAGAAAGGCACCATGAGGAGCTAAGAAGATAGGGGTGGTAGAGAAAGAAGCTCAGTAATGGGGAAATGAAAATAAGAGGGAAAGAAGGGATGATAGAGCCAAAACAAGAAAGGAATTGAATATGAAACCAAATGTATGGAAATGCATGTGGATGGTGAGATGGTTAAGAAGATGGGACAACGCTAGTGAGTCAAGTTATCAATGGAGAAGTAAGACGAAAGTGTGAGGAGAAGAGGAGATGAAGATGATACAAATGATATGAAAGAAAACCAAAGGTAGAAAGGAGGAGAGGACAACAAAGAAAATGATGCAAAGGCAGTATGTGATGAAGACAATAGAGATATTGAAAAAGGTGAAGGGAAGATGAAAAGGAAATACCAACAGAGGGATGTTAGGAGAAATCCTCCGATAATGATTAGAGGGCACAAAAGGAAAAAGGGAGGAAGAGAAAATGGAGGAGGTAAAAAAGAGTGAACCTGGTATTAGTAGAATGGGAAGAAACGAGTTTTAGGAGAAGTCCACCGATAATTCTTAGCATGAGAATGGAAGATGACATAATGTTAGATGAACAATGATAATGACGAGTAAATATGGTGATGGATATGGGGAAGTATTCTAGAAAATGGACCAGAAAGAGTAAAGAAAGGAGGGCTAACGATATGTAAGAAGATAAAGGCGAGGAGAGAATGCAATGGATGAGGATGTGGATGAAGATGATAAAAGTAAAGATGAAGGAACAAGACATAGTAAGAGAGGGTATGAAGTAGTTAAGCTGGATTTTAAATGAGGGATGATGGAGATGATATTTGAGGAAGTTTGAGATATTTTGTGTGAGGAAAAAGAGAAGGGAAGAGGATGTGTTTGTGGGGAATGAAGAAAAAATATGGATGATGGGAATATGAAGGAAAGAGGAAAGGCAAGGAGACAGATCATTCTTAAGAGAGAATCTTAAGTAAGATTGCCATGCCATAGGAATGGTTAAGTAGGATCGCCAAGCTGAAGAAGAAGAATGATGAAAATACTGAGCGGTGTATACCAAAATGGAACATGAAGTGAAAGGAGGTAATAACAAGGAAACAAAGGAATGTGACATGAGTGGATGGAGGAATGTATGTAGTGTAAGATGGAGAGTGTAAGGAGAATTCTTCATTAGGATGCCTATGTTGTACGAGTGATGATATCATAGTGTTAAGAAGAAGTTATGGAGTAGAAGATGTTTCTAGCGTTGAAGGGAACAAAAAATAATGAAGGAGTTTCTATAGCGATAGGATCTTAAGAAAGAGCTGTATTGTGATTAAGAAGCCTACATGGAATGGGTGATTAAGTAGGATCGTCAAGCTGAAAGAAGAAATGGAATGATAAAATAGATGCCAATACAAGTATGTTAAGAGAAAAACACAAAAATAATGGCTCATGTGGAGGACATGTGAAGTATCAAACAAACAACGGAGAAGGACGAAGTGGGTGAGAAGAGCAATGGAGAATGAGATGAGGCAAATTTTAGGAGAAAATTGGGTTGATAAAGGGGACTAGGAGGAAGGAATGGTCAACAGACATGATCACAAATGAGACCTTGTCCTGAATGACAGGTCTACTTCAAGTAGGGTTTTGTGCTATGCAGGAATTATGTAGATGTGCCAAGATGGGGATGAAAGGTCTGAGATGGTGAAGAAGAGGATAATGAACAATGGTGGGGGATGAGGAGATGCCAGATAATGAATGCTACTTGAGAGTTATCCTCAAGTAGAATTCACAAACTACAACAGAGGTCAAGTAGAATTCCCAAACCAAATAATGCATTAAAAAGATTGCTTGAAGATAATAATTGATTTCATGGATTTATGGATGATGTTGATAGGGGACATCTTTAAGAGTAAACATATGGATACAAATTTTATGACATGAAATTTTATTTCTAAGGAGATAATTGTGATAAAAGATGACTTTGATGAAATGAATGTCACATAACCATAGCAAGGGTCAAGTAAGAAAGTTATGCTTTTAACCCGATAAGAAGTAAACAAGAAAGGTACTACTCAAAGCATTGCACTTGCAGCCGATAGCAGGTGTTAGTACATAACTAATGAGATTTGATTATATCACAAGACCAAGAGGAAGATATGGATGAAATATTCTCATAATCCTAATGTCGACATGACAAAGGAATTGGAGATGTATCTTGTACGTGGGAAGAAGGTTCTCCAAAGATGGTATTCCTTAAGTCTATGCCCCAGCTCTGGGAAAGGGGAAGAATAGAATAAAAGAAAGTTGATCAATGCGGGAAGATTTCTAAGAATGTTGATAAAAGGAAGGTTGATCAATGTGGAAAACCTTCCAAATGCCATAATAAAAGAGTAGCCATCCTTCTAGGGTATGGTCTACTTTATACATAATATGGATGGCAAGAATAATATATATGATAGCCGTCCTTTGAGGGATCGGTCTATTTCTCTTGATTTTTCTTTTGACTTTGATTTGCATATATATATATATATATAGTTGTCCTTCGAGGGATCAGTCTATTTTAATAACTTTGATTTTTCTTTTTCATACATGAATTTGAGCTTCACATGGGGAGAGTTGGGGATAGCTAGGTAGACCACCTAGGAGGGGAGAATGAATGTACAAGAGACACCCCTAGACCCTCTACATGAGTACAATAGGAAAACGAGATGGTGATGGATGTAATGATCATGGGGTTCTCACAAAATGGGAGAACTTATCCATAGTGAATATGCTATGAGTAGAGCCATGGTACTCATATTCAAGGTCATGACTAGTAGTGACGGTAGACCACATGATTCAAAATCATTACGATGATAGATGGAAGGGGATACTGATGGAGGAATGGTCTAAAGATAAGACTATACTCATAAGTGTATGTACTAACAATAGAATGGTCGTAAGTGCAATGCATTAAGAGGTTCAATCTCTAGTTTACCATCAGGAGAGGCTAAACGATAAGCCCTAGACCCATACTTATGTGTGATAATATATGGTCCAATCCAGTTAGGAGAAAATTTTTCCCTAATTCTTCTTTAAAGGTAGTGACATTTTGATTTTCTTTTAGAACTAGGTCACCTATTTTAAAATCACGCTCTTTGATGTGTTTATTATAAGCACGTTGGATACGATCTTGATAGACATGATGGTGCTCAAGAGCGAGAAGATGACACTCGTCTAATAACTCAAGTTGCATTAGCCATTCCTGATGATAATCTTCATCAGAAATGAAGTTGTGAAGAGACACACGTAAAGATGGAATTTGGACTTCAAGGGGAAGAATGGCCTTGGATCCGTATACCAGAGAAAATGGAGTAGCTCCTGTGGAAGTGCGAATGCTAGTGCGATAGGCCCACAGAGAAAAGGGAAGTTGGAGATGCCAATTTCATCCTGCTCGATCAATAGTTTTAGCCAAGATATTTCAAGAGTTTTATTAGTGGCCTTAGCTTGACCATTAGCTTGAGGATAATATGGGGAAGAAAAGCTAAGTTGGATCTTAAATGTATCACCGATATTTTTAAGGTCTTTGTTTTAAAGGATTTTCCATTGTCCATAATAATTTTATGAGGAATGCCAAAGCGGAAAATGATATGTTGATATATAAAATTAATGATTGGGCTAGATTTAGTAGAGGTGAGTGGGATTGCCTCCACCCATTTAGTGAAATACTCAGTAGCAGTGATGATAGAATGATGTTGTTGTGATGAATAGGGATTTATTAGACCAATAAGATCAAGGCCCCACTGTGAAAAGGGCCATAAATCTTGGGCAGGCTATAAAGCCTGGCTAGGAATATAGATAAGATTAGAGTGTTGTTGACATCTTAGACATTTCTTGACATATTCACAACAATCATGATTTAGAGAAGGCCAATAATAGCCAAGATGAAGAACACGTTTGGCAATAGATAATCCACTGAAATTCCCACCACAAATACCATCGTGAACTTCTTGGATAGCTCTAGAGGCTTCATGGGATTGAAGGCATTGGAGAAGGATACCATCAAACCCGCACTTGTAAAGAATACCGCCAAGGATTACATAACGAGTAGCACGTTGGATAAAATATCTCTTAGCATTTTTAGAAAGATCAAGGGGAGTAATGGATTTGGATAAATAATCAAAAATTTGTGAATACTAGAGGTCTGATGAATTAGATTCGACTAGATGAATCTGAGATATGTCATAGAATGGTTGTTTACGATGATGTATAATAACCAAAAGCTTGGATTCTTGCATTGTCCATGGGATAAGGGCCGCAAGGGATGCCATTGTATCAGCAAAATGATTGGTCGAACACGGGACAGATTGAATAGTGTAAGAATCAAAGGATTTAAGAAGATGATGAGAAATATCACAATATTGTTGTAAAATATCATTTTTACACTGATATTCACTAGTGACCTGCTTTATTATTAGTTCAGAATCACCAAAAATGTCAAGGATATGAACACCTAGAAATATAGCAGTTTCTAGTCCTAGTATAAGGGCTTCATATTCTGCCATATTGTTTGTACATTCAAAATCTAATTTGAAAGCTAAGGGGATTGGGAATCCTGGGAGGAATGAGAACAACTCCTACCCCTCCACCTTGCTGGCATTTAGAACCATCGAAGAAAAGAATCATTTTAAGGAGATCATGATAAAATTGATTGATTGATTCATCTGGGAAATGATTAGAAGGAGTCTGTGTATTGGAAAGAGGGGCCTCGGCTAATTGATCCGCAATAGCTTGACCCTTAATTGCCTTTTGAGGAATGAATTCCAGGTCGAGCTCGGCCATGAGAAGGAGCCATCGGGTGATGTGATCGTTGTGATATGGCTTAGAATGCATCACTTTGAGGGGTTGAAAGTTAGTAACAATATAGGTTTTATGATTAAGAAGATAGTGTCGAAGTTTTGATGCAACGAAGAAAATAGCGCAACACAATTTTTTTGCTTCAGAGTATCATGTTTCACAATCATGGAGAGTACGACTGATATAATAAACGGCTTGTTCACATCCCTGATCATCACGGTGTGCTAACATAGCTCCTAGAGCATGATCAGTTACAAAAACATATAAATAGAAGGGTTCTCCTTTGTGTGGAGGTGTGAGTACTAGTGGAGATAACAAATATCGCTTAAGATCTTCAAAAGCCTTTTGACAATTTTGATCCCAATCAAAGGTTATGTCTTTTCAAGAAGGTGATGAAAGGGCTGACAGTGATCAGAAAGTTGTGATATGAAGTGACGAATAGATTGGAGTTGACCTTGAAGACTGTGAAGTTGCTTGAGATTGGAAGGAGGAGGCATTTCAAGAATTGCTTTGATTTTTTTGGGGTCAACCTCAATGCCTCTGATAGAGACAATGAATCCAAGGAGTTTTCTAGTAAGAACTCCAAAAACACACTTCACCGGATTGAGGTGAAGGGAGAAACAAATGAGACGCTCAAAAAGTATCTCAAGAACCGAAAGATGGTCACATCTATGTTTAGATTTTGCTAAGAGGTCATCAACATAGTCCTCTACGGTTTGATGTAAGAGGTCATGAAATATATATGTCATGGCTCATTGATATGTAGCCCCAACATTTTTTAAACCAAAGGGCATGACACGATAACAAAAGGTACCCCATGGGGTGATAAAATATGTCTTGTGCTGATCTTCAGGTGCAATCAAAATCTGATTATAACTAGAAAAACCATCCATTAAAGAGAGCATCTCATGCCCCATTGTAAGATCTACAAGTTGGTCGATACTTGGAAGAGGGAAATCATCTTTAGGACATACGAGGTTAAGATCTTGAAAATCAGTACATATACGAAGCTTTCCAGATGCTTTTGCGATGGGTACAATGTTAGAAACCCATTGGGGATAATCAATGGGGATAATGAAGTTGGCAGATAGGAGATGTTGCAATTCTTCTTTCACAAGAAGAGAAACTCGAGGATGCATTCGAATGAAGCTTCTATCTAACTAGTTTAGCATTGGGGATAACAACGATGTTGTGGACAACGATGGAGGGATCAAGACCTGGCATGTCCAAATATGACCATGCAAATGCTTGGCTATGTTTGGACAAAAATGAAGTGAAGGCTTTGAGCTCTTGAGGTGTCAAATATTGACCTATTTTAAGGATGTGGTGCTCCTGAGGCGCTCCAATAGTAATTTTGATAGTGGATTCATTCAAGAGATTGGATTTTTCTAGCGGATGAGTTTTCTGATCTTGAGAACCTTCGGCTCCCATGTAAGAGAGAATGGAAGTGTCATCATCACATTGAAGAATGTCAATGATAGGGGAATCTTCCTCTACCATTTCTAGATATTTAAGGGGAAAATACTGGGTTTCATTTTTGGCTTGATAAGTCACCGGTCCAAGAAAGATGGTCGAAATAAAAAAAAGTTAGGGGAATAGGAACCGTATCATCTTGATCTAGATCTGTGAGATAATTGGATGGAGAAAAATCATTATCTGAGCTGGAAGGATAGTTGGAAGGAGAAGAAATATGTTCTAATCGGTAGTATATTCGAGATGGAGAAGAAATGGATGAATCAATATGAATGGGAGAAGACACAGATGTGCCAGGAGGGTGTATGGTGGGATCGTCATATCCCAAACCAAATTTTTGACATGATTCATGGGCTTGAGAAAAGATATTACCGTGAGGGCCTTGTTCATAGCACCCTAAACCAAACCCCTTCCATGCACAACGATAGAGGTATGTGTGAGCGAAAGATGGTTTACTAAGAAATCTGAAATCGCCTGTATATCGTTTGGCATGAAAACAATTTTTAGTGTGAGAAGAAGGTTGATCAAGGCCGCCATATACTAAATTGGTTTTGAGGGAAGAAGGGCCAAATGAGACAATTTCCCCAACATTTGATTGATACATAGGGGCTTTATCAGGGCGGCCAAGGCGATTAGGAGAAGGAAGGGTATTGAGAGTGAGGAGTTGATATTCCCCTAAAGCAATATTTTACGTTATAGGATCAGAAGAATCTGTATGAGGCAGGGTAGATGGAAGTATAAAAGAACTGGTGGATGCATCAGGAGAAAAATTGGTTTTAGGAACAAGGACATCTTTAGGTCTATAGATCATGCGACATGTCTTGGAAGGGGGGATCTCAGCTGGAAGAGCATAAGTATTCCCTTCATGTTCATATTTGATACAACGATGAAGAGTAGATGGAACACAATGCATAGCGTGAATCCAAGGACGTCCAGTAAAAGATTATATTGGAATTCTCCTTCAATGATGTAGAAAATTTCATGGAGGATTTTATGGCCAACACAGATAGGAAGAACAACCATTCCTAATGGGGGAGTGACAACATCGTTAAAGCCGCAAAGAATGGTAGGAGATTTGGCAACAATGGTATTGGGAAATTTAATCGATTGAAGGTATGAGAAGAAATGATATTAATATTGGCACCATTGTCAATCATAGTTCGACGGATGCAGGTGTCATCGATATAGACTGTGATGAATAATGGTAGATCATGTTCTTCTTGTGGTATCCTAGGGATTTCTAAACTTTCAAATGATACGGTAGTAGATGTTGTGAAGGCATGAGCTAAAGCCGCAAAAGGCTGGGGCTCATCAGAGGATACCGGGATCTATTACAAGACCTCCATAAGAGCTTGTTTATGATGTGGAGAGCTTTGAATGAGCTCATAGAGTGACATTTTGATAGGGGCCTGGTGAAGTTGTTTAATAATGGTATGTTCAATGGAGGAAGGATTTGGGGTGGCTAGAATAGATACCTTGGCTTTAGAAGAAGATGAAGGCATTGTTGTGGGATGATTGGTAGGAGAAGCGATGAAAACCTTTTCCGTGATGGAGGTGTGGAGGCAGCGAGCTCCTTAGGAGGAGGGATAGTGACATAAGTCTTAGGGGTAGATGGTGAGGTGGAGTCAGAGTTATATGGATTTGAATGGGTGGTTATCCAAACAACATTGATTACAAGAGGAAAATCCTTAGGATCATCCTCTTTTGATAATATGTTGGTGGCATTGGTGGTTATATCTCTATTTGGTAGTGGAGTACTGACATGATTTCTTAATGAAAAGGGTGGTTGAGATGTTTGAACAGACACATGTTGGGATGTGGAAGTTGATGGAGGAGATGGTAGAATTGGTCTTTTATCGTTAATATTTTTATTGAAAAAATGATGCATGATGGATTGGAGAGATTTGCAACATTCAGTGTCATGTCCAGGGGCATGGTGAAATGCACAAACAAGATTGGAATTAAACCAGGAAGGTCTTGGCATGTTTGGATCGAAAAATTTAATTGGTGGTAAAGTGATGGTTGAGGCTTGGAGTAGTTGGTGAAACATAGTGGTATAATAACCTGGTGTTATCGACGGAGAACTTTGGAAGGATGCATGGGAAGGTGGTGATGTAATAATGGATTTAGACATTGTTTTGGATTTGGAAAAGGTAGATGAATGTGCTTGATGCGGGATAGTAGTGGAAGACACAGATCGCCTTTGAATTTTCTTTAAGATATTGGTTGGAAAAGGGTGGTTGCATTGTTCTAGTGGTAGTATGTGTTGTTGGTGAAGGGAAGGTTCCAAAATAGAAGAGGAAGACAAGGGGTGATCCTAAAATAGAAGGAGATGATGTGGTTTCCGAGGAGCTTCTATCGGGAATAGTGAGGTCTACTTTAGGATGAGGATGTGTGTTATCCTACAAAATTGACAAGGGCAATTTTGTAGGTAACCATACCAAAATTTCATTTTGGTCCCTAAAGAAGTCTGATAACGTTCAAAATGGCCTAAAAATCCCTTTCGAAAATCAAGTTTTTTAGAACTTAGCCATTTTTAGCTTCTTTAAAGCCGGTGCAGTTTTTGAGGTGTCAACATTCCAAAAATTGTGCCTTTTTATACTAGACGCAGGAATTGACATGTCAACATCAATGAAGTTGCACCCCTTTGGTGTAGGAACAACATCATTAAACATGCGCCAAGTATGTGCACTAAGGTGCTAAAATTATCATGTCAACATCAAAAAATGTGCGCTTAAGGCACTGGAAGAGTGGTGTCGACATCAATGAAGCTATGCTAAGGTGCCCTTTTTGTCATGTCGACACTCTCAAAGGTGCGCCAAAGAAATTTGGTGAAATAATTAATGCCAGGTTTTCTATAAATAGGCACTCAACACCTGTCATTTTCACAAATTGAAAATTGTGAAAAGTGTTTTCTCTGCACCTCGTCCTTGTCCTTGTCCCCCAGCGTGCCGTTTTCGAGCTTGTGGACCCCAACATCTTCCTTTGTCCTTTATAAAACCGAGTAAGTGGCTTCTGTCATCCTTGTTGTTATTATGGTTTTGTTTCTTGGTTATTGTTAGGTTTTAGGGTTGTTATAAACAAAAAGATCAAATCTTAAATGAAAAACCTAACAATCCATAACCATCCGGAAGCCCCTTTTCCTCTCCTTTCGATCCAGTAAATGAAGGCCCCCCTACTAAAAAAATCTAAGGCCTCCTTTTCACCGCTTATTATCTAGTTACAAAACCTCTCTTTACCATTTGAAGAAACCAAAAGAGAGAGAAATATGAGAAATTGAAAAGAAATCACCAAAAACCTCAACGCACTAATTTTACATGTTGCAACCCTCACAGTTGTGCCTTGGCGCACTGTCCTCACTTACAACATATCCCTAACCCGTGCCCAGTATAAAAACACTTAGCAAAATCTTTGTAAGGGCGCAGGCGCATCCTGCACAACATCAACATATGATGTTGTGAGCTTCAAAACCATGCCAAGTTCTTTTCCCCTTGTCACATTGATTTCCTTTGTAGCATATTCAAAAATTGCACCTTGGGTGCACTTATAAGCCATGCAACACCATCCTTTTCAGCACCCAGCTAAAGTAAATTTCTGAATGCGTAAGCACATATTCCTTGACATCAACATGACATGTTGTATGTTATAAACCCGCGCCCTACGCTTTACCCTTTGGTGCCGCCTTCTGTCATGCAACACCCCTCAAAAGTGCGCACTTTATAACCTTGGTACAAATTTTCTCCTCATCAACACCTTTGAGCAACCTTTTTACATGTTGATCTCTCCAAAAGTGCGTCTAACCTTTTTAAGCCTCTTTAGCATGCTCCGAACTTGTGCCTTGTACCCTAGGCCTTATAATTGCTCATTATTCTTTCTGCAATATTTTTTTATGAATAACTTGATGGTTGACATGGCTCTTATGTGTTGGACCTCCTTGATTCTCCTTGTAGAACAACAATAGCCATCCTCCAACTCACACATGTCTTCATCAAGCAAAAATCCAACAAAGTCTAAAGGTAAAGCTAAGGTTTGTGAATAAGAGATGAAGTACAAATATCAAAAAGTCAGGATGCTTGACTCATATGCAGATAGTGATCTCGACATCAGAGACTCTGAGCTTGGGCATATTGATATGGATGACTTCTCGGTGAGAACCAATCGGAAACTAGTGGCCCATGGATGAACAAGCTAGTAGGAAGCGCATTGCACTTTGCATTTGGTCCCACTGAAGAAGTCGACAACGTTAAAAATGGCTTTAAAATCCCTTTCGAAAATCAAGTTTTTAGAACTTAGCCATTTCTAACTTCTTTAAAGCCGGTGTAGTTTTTGAGGTGTCAACATTTAAAAATTGTACCTTTTATACTAGGCACGTAAAGTGACATGTCAACATCAATGAAGTTGCACCCCTTTGGCGCAGGAAATGACATATCAACATCATTAAACATGCGCCAAGTATGAGCGCTAAGGTGCTAAAATTATCATGTCAACATCGAAAAATGAGCGCTTAAGGTCTTTGGAAGAGTGGTGTCAACATCAATGAAGCTGCGCTAAGGTGCCCTTTTTGTCATGTCGACACTCTCTCAAAGTCAAGCGCTAAAGAAATTTGGTGAAATAATTAATGTCGGGTTTTCTATAAATAGGCACTCAAACCTGTCATTTTCATCAATTGAAAATTGTGAAAAGTGTTTTCTCGTGCTGTTAGCTGTCCTTGTCCCCCGTGCCTTTTTTTTGAGCTTGTGGACCCCAACATTGTCCTTCGTCCTTTATAAAACCGGGTAAGTGGCTTGTCATCCTTGTTGTTATTATGGTTTTTATTTGTTGGTTATTGTTAGGTTTTAGGGTTGTTATAAACCAAAAGATCAAATCTAAACTGAAAAACCTAACAATCCATAACCATCTGGAAGCCCCTTTTCCTCTCCTTTTAGATCCACAAATCTGGAAGGCCCCTACCTCTAGAAAAATCTAAGGCCTCCTTTTCATTACTTATTATCTAGTTACAAAACCTCTCTTTACCATTTGAAGAAACCAAGAAAGAGAGGAAATCGAGGAAATTGCAAAGAAATCACTAAAAACCTCGGCACACTATTTTTACATGTTCAACCCTCACAGTTGCGCCTTACACTCTGTCCTCACTTACAACATATCCCGACTGCTCCCGTATAAAAACACTTAGCAACTTTGTAAGGGCGCATGCGCATCCTACACAACATCAACATATGATGTTGTGAGCTTCAAAACCACGCCAAGTTCTTTTCCCCTTGTCACATTGATTTCGTTTGTAGCATATTCAAAAATTGCACCTTGGGCACACTTATAAGCCATACAACACTATCCTTTTCAGCACCTAGCTAAAGTAAATTTCCAAAGGCATAGGCGCATATTCCTTGACATCAACATGACATGTTGTATGTTATAAACCCGCACCTTGCACTTTACCCTTTGGTGTTGCCTTCTGTCATGCAACACCCCTCAAAAGTGTGCCCTTTATAACCTTGGCACAACTTTTCTCCTGTCAACACTGGCGCACCTTTTTACATGTTGACATCTCCAAAAGTGCGCCTAGCCTTTTTAAGCCTCTTTAGCATGCTTTGAACTTGTGCCTTACGTCAAAGGCCTTATAATTGCTCATT
Organism: Taxus wallichiana var. yunnanensis; assembly: GCA_018340775.1. Taxonomy (NCBI): domain Eukaryota; kingdom Viridiplantae; phylum Streptophyta; class Pinopsida; order Cupressales; family Taxaceae; genus Taxus; species Taxus wallichiana. Next base: position 463,297,302 of record CM031244.1, on the reverse strand, counting down.
ATTCTTTCTCGCAACATTTTATTATGAATAACATGACGGTTGACTTGGCTCTTCTTGCAGTGTTGGACCTTCTTGATTCTCCTTGTAGAACAACAAAAGCCATCCTCAAGCTCACATGTCTTCATCAAGCAAAAATCCAAACAAGTCTAAAGGTAAAGCTTAGGTGACAGAGATGAAATACAAATATAAAAAAGTCGGGATGATTGACTCATATGCAGAGAGTGATCTCGACATCGAGACTACGAGCTTGGGCATATTGATATGGATGACTTATGGTTACGAACCAACTAGGAAACTAGTGGCCCATGGATGAAACAAGCTAGTAGGAAGCGGATTGCACTTTGCATTTTGTCCCCTCAAGAAGTCGACAACTTTCAAAATGGCCTAAAAATCCCTTTCAAAAATCAAGTTTTTTAGAACTTAGCCATTTCTAACTTCTTTAAATCCAAAGTCGAGTTTTGAGGTGTCAACATTTCAAAAATTGCACCTTTTTATACAGGCGCAGGAATTGACATATCAACATCAATGAAGTTGCACCCCTTTGGTGCAGGAAATGACATGTTAACATCATTAAACATGAGCCAAGTATGTGTGCTAAGTTGCTAAAATTATCATGTCAACATCGAAAAATGTGCGCTTAAGGCGTTGGAAGAGTGGTGTCGACATCAATGAAGCTGCGCTAAGGCACCCTTTTGTCATGTCGACACTCTCAAAGTGCGCCAAAGAAAGTTGGTGAAATAATTAATGCCAGGTTTTCTATAAATAGGCACTCAACAACTGTCACTTTCAAGAATTGAAAAATGTGAAAAGCGTTTTCTCTGCGCTGTCGACTTTCCATGTCCCCCAGCGTGCCGTTTTCGAACTTGTGGACCCCAACATCATCCTTCATCCTTTATAAACCGGGTAAGTGGCTTCTGTCATCCTTGTTGTTATTATGGTTTTTGTTTCTTGGTTATTGTTAGGTTTTAGGGTTGTTATAAACCAAAAGATCAAATCTAAAATGAAAAACCTAACAATCCATAACCATCTGGAAGCCCCTTTTCCTCTCCTTTCGAGATCCGCAAATATGGAAGGCCCCTACCTCTAAAAATTCTAAGGCCTCGTTTTCTTTCACCGCCTATTATCTTGTTACAAAACCTCTCTTTACCATTTGAAGAAACCAAGAGAGAGAGGAAATCTAAGAAATTGCAAAAGAAATCACTAAAAACCTCGCGCACTATTTTTACATGTTGCAAACCGTCACAGTTGCACCTTAGCACATTGTCCTCGCTTACAACATATCCCTGACCCGTGCCCAGTATAAAAACACTTAAAGAACTTTGTAAGGGAACATGTGCATCCCGCACAACATCAACATATGATGTTGTGAGCTTTAAAACCATGCCAAGTTCTTTTCCCCTTGTCACATTGATTTCCTTTGTAGCATATTCCAAAATTGCAACTTGGGCGCACTTACAAGCCATGCAACACCATCCTTTTTAAGCACCCAAACTAAAGTAAATTTCTCAAGGCGCAGTGCATATTCCTTTACATCAACATGACATGTTGTATGTTAGAAACCCGCACCTGCGCTTTACCCTTTAGTGCCGCCTTCTGTCACGTAAACACCCTCAAAAGTGCGCCCTTTATAACCTTGGCACAAATTATCTCCCCGTCAACACTGGAACAAATTTTTACATGTTAACATCTCCAAAAGTGCGTCCAACCTTTTTAAGCCTCTTTAGCATGCTTTGAACTTGTGCTCTTGCGCCTAGGCCTTATAATTGCTCATTATTCTTTCTGCAAGATTTTATTGTGAATAACATGATGGTTGACATGACTCTTCCGTGTTGACCTCCTTAATTCTCCTTGTAGAACAACAATAGCCATCATCGAGCTCACACATGTCTTCATCAAGAAAAAAATCCAACCAAGTCTAAAGGTAAAGCTAAGGTGACAAAATAAGAGATGAAGTACAAATATCAAAAAGTCGGGGATGCTTGACTCATATGAAGAGAGTGATCTCGACATTAGAGACTCCGAGCTTGGGCATGTTGATATGGATGACTTCCGGGTGAGAACCAACCAGAAACTAGTCCCCATGGATGAACAAGCTAGTAGGAAGTGGATTGCACTTTGCATTTTGGTCCCCCTGAAGAAGTCGACAATGTTCAAAATGGCCTAAAATCCCTTTCAAAATCAAGTTTTTAGAACTTAGCCATTTGTAACTTCTTTAAAGCGGTGCAGCTTTTGTGGTGTCAACATTTAAAAATTACGCCTTTCAATACTACGCGCAGAATTGACATGTCGACATCAATGAAGTTGCACCCCTTTGGCGCAGGAAATGACATGTCAACATCATTAAACGTGTGCCAAGTATGTGCGCTAAGGTGGTAAAATTATTATGTCAACATTGAAAAATGTGTGCTTAAGGTCTTTGGAAGAGTGGTGTCGACATCAATGAAGCTGCACTAAGGTTCCCTTTTTGTCATGTCGACACTCTCAAAGCTGCGCCAAAGAAATTTGGTGAAATAATTAATGCCAGGTTTTCTATAAACAGACACTCAAAACTCTGTCATTTTCATGTATTGAAAATTGTGAAAAGTGTTTTCTCTGCGCATGTCGTCACTGTCCTTGTCTACCCCGCATGTCGCTTTTCGAGCATGTGGACCCCAACTTCGCCTTCATCCTTTATAAAACCAGGTAAGTGGCTTCTGTCATCCTTGTTATTATGGTTTATGTTTCTTGGTTATTGTAAGGTTTTAGGATTGTTATAAACCAAAAGATCAAATCTAAAATGAAAACCTAGCAATCCATAACCATCCGGAAGCCCTTTTCCTCTCCTTTCGAGATCTACAACTGGAAGGCACCTACCTCTAGAAAATTCTAAGGCCTCCTTTTCACTACTTATTATCTAGTTACAAAACCTCTCTTTACCATTTGAAGAAACCAAGAAAGAGAGGAAATATGAGAAATTGCAAAGAAATCACTAAAAACCTCGGACACTATTTTTACATGTTACAACCCTCACAAAGCTTGCGCCTTGGCACACTTTGTCCCGCTTCATAACATATCCCGACCCGTTCCCAGGTATAAAAACACTTAAGCAACTTTGTAAGGGCGCATGCGCATCTGCACAACATCAACATATGATGTTGTGAGCTTTCAAAACCACGCCAAGTTCTTTTCCCTTGTCACATTGATTTCGTTTGTAGCATATTCAAAATTGCACCTTGGGCACAATTATAAGCCATACAACACCATCCTTTTCAAAGACCCAAATGCTAAAGTAAATTTCCAAAGGCACAGCGATATTCCTTGACATCAACATGACATGTTGTATGTTATAAACCCGCACCTTGCACTTTACCCTTTGGTGTTGCCTTGTCATGCAACACCCCTCAAGAGTGTGCCCTTTATAACCTTGGCACAACTTTTCTCCTATCAACACTGGTGCACCTTTTTACATGTTGACATCCCCAAAAGTGTGCCTAGCCTTTTTAAGCCTCTTTAGCATGCTTTGAACTTGTGCCTTACGCCAAAGGCCTTATAATTGCTCATTATTCTTTCTGCAACATTTTATTATGAATAACATGACGGTTGACTTGGCTCTTACTGTGTTGGACCTTCTTGATTCTCCTTGTAGAACAACAAAAGCCATCCTCAAGCTCACACATGTCTTCATCAAGCAAAAATCCAAACAAGTCTAAAGGTAAAGCTAAGTTTGACATGAGATGAAATACAAATATAAAAAAGTCGGGATGATTGACTCATATGCGAGAGTGATCTCGACATCGAGACTACGAGCTTGGGCATATTGATATGGATGACTTCCGGGTGAGAACCGACTCAGGAAACTAGTGGCCCATGGATGAACAAGATAGTAGGAAGCGGATTGCACTTTGCATTTTGTCCCCTCGAAGAAGTCTCGACAACTTTCAAAATGGCCTAAAACTCCCTTTCGAAAATCAAGTTTTTAGAACTTAGCCATTTCTAACTTCTTTAAATCCAAAGGCATTTTTTGAGGTGTCAACATTTCAAAAATTGTGCCTTTTATATCTTGAAGGCGCAGGAATTGACATGTCAACATCAATGAAGTTGCACCCCTTTGGTGCAAGAAATGACATGTCAACATCATTAAACATGCGCCAAGTATGTGCGCTAAGGCGCTAAAATTATCATGTCAACATCGAAAAATGTGCACTTAAGGCGCTGGAAGAGTGGTGTCGACATCAATGAAGCTGCGCTAAGGTGCCCTTTTTGTCATGTCGACACTCTCAAAGCTGCGCCAAAGAAATTTGGTGAAATAATTAATGCCAAATTTTCTATATATAGGCGCTCAAAACCTGTCATTTTCACGAATTGAAAATTGTGAAAAGTGTTTTCTCTGCGCTGTCAACCTTTCCATGTCCCCCTACGCGTGTCGTTTTCAAACTTGTGGACCCCAACATCATCCTTCGTCCTTTATAAAACCGGGTAAGTGGCTTCTGTCATCCTTGTTGTTGTTATGGTTTTTGTTTCTTGGTTATTGTTAGGTTTTAGGGTTGTTATAAACCAAAAGGTTAAATCTAAAATGAAAAACCTAACAATCCATAACCATCTGGAAGCCCCTTTTCCTCTCCTTTCGTATCCGCAAATATGGAAGGCCCCCGCCTCTAAAAATTCTAAGGCCTCCTTTTCACTGCTTATTATCTTGTTACAAAACCTCTCTTTACCATTTGAAGAAACCAAGAGAGAGAGGAAATCTAAGAAATTGCAAAGAAATCACTAAAAACCTCGCGCACTATTTTTACATGTTGCAACCCTCACAATTGCACCTTGCACACTTGTCCTCGCTTACAACATATCCCCCTACCCGTGCCCAAGATAAAAACACTTAACAACTTTGTAAGGGTACATGTGCATCCTGCACAACATCAACATAGGATGTTGTGAGCTTTAAAACCATGCCAAGTGCTTTTCCCCTTGGCGCATTGATTTCCTTTATAGCATATTCCAAAATTGCACCTTGGGCGCACTTAAAAGCCATGCAACACCATCCTTTTCAATGCCCAGCTAAAGTAAATTTCCTAAGGCGCAGCGCATATTCCTTGACATCAACATGACATGTTGTATGTTATAAACCCGTGCCCCGTGCTTTACCCTTTAGGTGCCGCCTATCATCATGTAACACCCTCAAAAGTGCGCCCTTTATAACCTTGACACAAATTGTCTCCTCTCAACACCGCACAACTTTTTACATGTTAACATCTCCAAAAGTGCGTCCAACCTTTTTAAGCCTCTTTAGCATGCTTTGAACTTGTGCCTTGCACCCTAGGCCTTATAATTGCTCATTATTCTTTCTGCAAGATTTTATTGTGAATAACATGACGGTTGACATGACTCTTCTGTGTTGGACCTCCTTAATTCTCCTTGTAGAACAACAATAGCCATCATCGAGCTCACGCATGTCTTCATCAAGCAAAAATCCAACCAAGTCTAAAGGTAAAGCTAAGTTCGACCAGAATAAGAGATGAAGTACAAATATCAAAAAGTCGGGATGCTTGACTCATATGAAGAGAGTGATCTCGATATTAGAGACTCCGAGCTTGGGCATGTTGATATGGATGACTTCGGGTGAGAACCAACCAGAAACTAGTGGCCCATGGATGAACAAGCTAGTAGGAAGCAGATTGCACTTTGCTTTTGGTCCCCTCGAAGAAGTCGACAACGTTCAAAATGGCCTAAAACTCCCTTTCAAAAATCAAGTTTTTTAGAACTTAGCCATTTGTAACTTCTTTAAAGCCTAAGTGCAGTTTTTGAGGTGTCAACATTTAAAAAATTGCGCCTTTCTATATTTGGGCAAGCAGAATTGACATGTCAACATCAATGAAGTTGCACCCCTTTGGCGCGCAGAAATGAGATGTCAACATCATTAAACGTGTGCCAAGTATGTGCGCTAAGATGCTAAAATTATCATGTATACATCGAAAAATGTGCGCTTAAGGTCTTTGGAAGAGTGGTGTCGACATCAATGAAGTCAGCGCTAAGGTTCCTTTTTCTCATGTCGACACTCTCAAAGCTGCTCCAAAGAAATTTTGTGAAATAATTAATGCTAGGTTTTCTATAAATAGGCACTCAACACCTTTCATTTTCATGTATTGAAAATTGTGAAAAGTGTTTTCTCTCGCGCCTGTCATTGTCCTTGTCCCCCGCGTGTCGTTTTCGAGCTTGTGGACCCCAAAATCGTCCTTCATCCTTTATAAAACCAGTAAGTGGCTTCATCATCCTTGTTGTTATTATGGTTTTTTGTATCTTGGTTATTGTTAGGTTTTAGGGTTGTTATAAACCAAAAGATCAAATCTAAAATGAAAACCTAGCAGTCCATAACCATCCTGGGAAGCCCCTTTTCCTCTCCTTTCGTGATCCGTAAATCTGGAAGGTACCTACCTCTAGAAAAATCTAAGGCCTCCTTTTCACTACTTATTATCTAGTTACAAAACCTCTCTTTACCATTTCAAGAAACCAAGAAAGAGAGGAAATCTGAGAAATTGCAAAGAAATCACTAAAAAACCTCGGTGCACTATTTTTACATGTTACAACCCTCACAGTTGCACCTTGGCACACTGTCCCGCTTACAACATATACCCGACCCGTTCCCGTATAAAACACTTAAAGAACTTTGTAAGGGCACATGTGCATCTCCGCACAACATCAACATAGGATGTTGTGAGCTTCAAAACCACGCCAAGCATTTTTCCCCTTGGAGCATTGATTTCCTTTGCAACATATTCCAAAATTACACCTTGGGTGCACTTATAAGCCATGCAACACTATCCTTTTCAAAGACCTTGACCTAAAGTAAATTTCCAAAGGCACAAAGCATATTCCTTGATATCAACATGACATGTTGTATGTTATAAACCCGCACTCTTGCACTTTACCCTTTGGGTGCCGCCTTCGTCATGCAACACCCCTCAAAAGTGCGCCTTTATAACCTTGGCACAACTTTTCTCCTCACAACACTGGTGCACCTTTTACATGTTGACATCTCCAAAAGTGTGTCCAACCTTTTAAGCCTCTCGTAGCATACTTTGAACTTGTGCCTTGCGTGTTAGGCCTTATAATTACTCATTATTCTTTCGCAAGAATTTATTATGAATAACATGACGGTTGACATGGCTCTTCGTGTTGGACCTTCTTGATTCTCCTTGTAGAACAACAATAGCCATCCTCGAGCTCACACATGTCTTCATCAAGCAAAATCCAACCAAGTCTAAAGGTAAAGCTAAGTTTGACAGAATAAGAGATGAAGTACAAATATCAAAAGTCGGGATGCTTGACTCATATACAGAGAGTGATCTCGACATCGAGACTCCATGCTTGGGCATGTTGATATGGATGACTTATGGGTGAGAACCAACCAGAAACTAGTGGCCCATGATGAACAAGCTAGTAGGAAGCAGATTGCACTTTGCATTTTGGTCCCCTGAAGAAGTTTGACAACATTCAAAATGGCCTAAAAATCCCTTTCGAAAATAATTTTTTTTAGAACTTAGCCATTTCTAACTTCTTTAAAGCCGATGCGCTTTTTTGAGGTGTTAACATTTCAAAATTGCGCTTTTTATATCAAGGCGGAGGAATTGACATGTCAACATCAATGAAGTTGCACCCCTTTGGCACAGAAATGACATGTCAACATCATTAAACATGTGCCAAGTATGTGTGCTAAGGTGCTAAAATTATCATGTCAACATCGAAAAATGTGCGCTTAAGGTGCTGGAAGAGTGGTGTCGACATCAATGAAGATGCGCTAAGGTGCCCTTTTTGTCATGTCGACACTCTCAAAGTTACGCCAAAGAAATTTGGTGAAATAATTAATGCCAGTTTTCTATAAATAGGCACTCAACACCTATCATTTTCATGAATTGAAAATTGTGAAAAGTGTTTTCTCTATGCCTGTCACCTGTCCTTGTCCCCCATGTGTCATTTTTCGAGCTTGTGGACCCCAACATCATCCTTCATCCTTTATAAAACCGGGTAAGTGGCTTCTATCATCCTTGTTGTTATTATGGTTTTTGTTTCTTGGTTATTGTTAGGTTTTAGGGTTGTTATAAACCAAAAGATCAAATCTAAAATGAAAAACCTAACAATCCATAACCATCTGGAAGCCCCTTTTCCTCTCCTTCCATATCTACAAATCTAGAAGGCCCCTACCTCTAAAAAACCTAAGGCCTCCTTTTCACTACTTATTATCTTGTTACAAAACCTCTCTTTACCATTTGAAGAAACCAAGAAAGAGAGGAAATCTGAGAAATTGCAAAGAAATCACTAAAAACCTCGGCGCACTATTTTTACATGTTACAACCCTCACAGCTTGCGCCTTAGCACACTATCCTCGCTAACATATCCCCCACTTGCCCCAAAGATATATAAAACACTTAGAAACTTTGTAAGGGCGCAGGCGCATCCTGCACAACATCAACATATGATGTTGTGAGCTTTAAAACCATGCCAAGTTCTTTTCCCTTGTCACATTGATTTCGTTTGTAGCATATTCAAAAATTGCACCTTGGCACTCTTATAAGCCATACAACACCATCCTTTTCAAGACCCAAATAAAGTAAATTTCCAAAGGCACAAGCGCATATTCTCGACATCAACATGACATGTTGTATGTTATAAACCCGCACTCCCTGCACTTTAGCCTTTGGTGTTGCCTGTCATGCAACACCCTCAAGAGTGTTCCCTTTATAACCTTGGCACAACTTTTCTCCTGTCATCATTGGCACACCGCTTTGCATGTCGACATCTCCAAAAGTGCGTCCAACCTTTTTAAGCCTCTGTAGCATGCTATGAACTTATGCCTTGTGCCCTAAGCCTTATAATTGCTCATTCTTCTTTCTGCAAGATTTTATTATGAATAACATGATGGTTGACATGGCTCTTCTGTGTTGGACCTCCTTGATTCTCCTTGCAGAACAACAATAGCCATCCTCGAGCTCACACATGTCTTCATCAAGCAAAAATCCAACCAAGTCTAAAGGTAAAGCTAAGTTGATAGAATAAGAGATGAAGTACAAATATCAAAAAGTCAGGATGCTTGACTCATATGCAGAGAGTGATCTCGACATTAGAGACTCCGAGCTTGGGCATATTGATATGGATGACTTTTGGGTGAGAACCAACCAGGAAACTAGTGGCCCATGGATGAACAAACTAGTAGGCAGCGGATTGCACTTTGCATTTTGGTCCCTCAAGAAGTCTCGACAACATTCAAAATGGCCTAAAACTCCCTTTCAAAAATCAAGTTTTTTAGAACTTAGCCATTTCTAACTTCTTTAAAGCCGGCAAGGTTTTTTTGAGGTGTCAACATTTAAAAATTGTGCCTTTCAATATCACAAGGCAAGAATTGACATGTCGATATCAATGAAGTTGCACCCTTTGGCGCAGAAATGACATGTCAACATCATTAAACGTGTGCCAAGTATATGTGCGCTAAGGTGCTAAAATTATCATGTCAACATCGAAAATGTGCGCTTAAGGTGTTGGAAGAGTGGTGTCGACATCAAGGAAGCTGCGCTAAGGTTCCCTTTTGTCATGTCGACACTCTCAAAGTCGCTACCAAAGAAATTTGGTGAAATAATTAATGCTGTGTTTTCTATAAATAGGCACCCAAAACCTGTCATTTTCATGAATTGAAAATTGTGAAAAGTGTTTTCTTTCATACGCCGTCGATGTCCTTGTTCCCCCACGTGTCGCTGAGCTTATGGACCCCTACATCATCCTTCTTCCTTTATTAAACTGGGTAAGTGGCTTCGTCATCCATGTTGTTATTATGGTTTTTGTTTCTTGGTTATTGTTAGGTTTTAGGGTTGTTATAAACTAAAAGATCAAATCTAAACTGAAAAACCTAACAATCCATAACCATCCTGGAAGCCCCTTTTCCTCTCCTTCTAGATCTGCAAATCTAGAAGGCCCCAGCCTCTGAAAAAAACCTAAGACCTCCTTTTCACTGCTTATTATCTTGTTACAAAACCTCTCTTTACCATTTGAAGAAACCAAGAGAGAGAGGAAATATGAGAAATTGAAAAGAAATCACTAAAAACCTCGGCAAGCACTTTTTTTTACATGTCGCAACCCTCACAGCCGCGCTGGCACACTATGCTCGCTTACAACATATCCCGACCCATGCCCAGTAGAAAACACTTAAGAATCTTTGTAAGGCGCATGCGCATCCTGCACAACATCAACATATGATGTTGTGAGCTTCAAAACCACGCCAAGTTCTTTTCCCCTTGTCACATTGATTTCCTTTTGAGCATAATCCAAAATTGCACCTCGGGCGCACTTATAAGCCATGCAACACCATCCTTTTCAAAGACCCAAATAAAGTAAATTTCTGAAGGCGCAGCGCATATTCCTTTACATAGATGACATGTTGTATGTTATAAACCCTCGCCCGTGCTTTACCCTTTGGTGTCACCTTTTGTCATGCAACACCCCTCAAAAGTGCACCCTTTATAACCTTGGCACAACTTTTATCCTATCAACACCGGTGCACCTTTTTGCATGTTGACATCTCCAAAAGTGCGTCCTCACCTTTTTAAGCCTCTCGTGAGCATGATTTGAACTTGTGCCTTGTGCCCTCACCTTATAATTGCTCATTATTCTTTCTAAGATTTTATTATGAATAACATGACGGTTGATATGGGTCTTTGTGTTTGGACCTCCTTGATTCTCCTTGTAGAACAACAATAGCCATCCTCGAGCTCACACATGTCTTTATCAAGTAGAAATCCAACCAAGTCTAAAGGTTAAGCTAAGTTGACAGAATAAGAGATGAAGTACAAATATCAAAATTCAAGATGCTTGACTCATATGCAGAGAGTGATCTCGACATTAGAGACTCCGAGCTTGGGCATATTGATATGGATGACTTCTGGGTGAGAACCAACCAGAAACTAGTGGCCCATGGATGAACAATCTAGTTGGAAGCAGATTGCACTTTGCGGTTTGGGCTGCCCTAAGTGCTGTAAATAATGAGTTCATCTTGTTGGTCGCTAGGTGCTATACCAAGTACACTAGATGTGTCGAAGATAAGGAAGGAAAGGTGATTATCGACCTCACAACCCGTCACTTTAAAATAACTCTGGGCATTCCTCATCACAAGCAATATGTCGCAATAAGTTTAGAAGACTGCAAGAAGTCCCGGATGACAACGAAGATAAATGCATGCAAGTGATGAATGAGATTTAGTTCAAGAACAAAAATCTGGTTAGCAGATGGCCTCGGACCATCCACTGCAGTGACTTCAATGAGGAACTGAGTGATACAATCATCTTCCTAAACAAATTATATGGGCTTCCTGATGCCCATTATTTCCACAAATGGATGTTGAGGTACTTAGAGACCATGAGCAAGAATAAGCCTAATAAACATTTTGGTTGGGGAAATCATCGCGACACCATCTCTCAAGCAGCTTCAACATGTCCTAACAATCGGGTAGTTCTATATGAATTCCTACATTGTATACGCTGCAACGATTAACGAGAGATTTCACAGGCCTAGCTTGAAATGGGGTATGGCCCCAGGTCAAAATATATGAATTCTACCCAGAGCTGAAGCTCGAGGCTAGCATCTCTCAGTTCTCCAAAATCAACGACACCTTCTTCTATGAGGTGATCTACCTATTGAGGCCGAATATGAGACATGGTCGGACCAGCCCGAGCGTGATTGTTGTCATGAAGAAATGGGGAGCATTGTTCACACAATTCCCCACATTCACATATCTCAGAGCGGTGAATTTTGAGGGTGAACCGACAAAGCTACCAAGGTATGCAGGGCCAAAGCTGATTCTCTTGGAGTTGTCAAGGCAACTAATCACATACCATGAGAAGTGCATGAAGAGAAAGAAAGGAGGAACTCCATTCCCCCTTACAGTTGGCCGATACACCTGCACCACACTGGCCAAAATACGAAATGTATGCCAAGCTTGAATTGCTGAATCTAAAGCACAACTTCCTAGTAAGGCCCACCTTCAATTTCCGAGTTTCCTCCCAAAGGAAAAAATGATCCCATCCATGTTCCTGAGATCGAGGACATCTACATCGACCTGACACATGAAATAGACATCAGGTGAAAGGATCACTCCTAGTTGGCTCTAGAGGAGATCATCCATTATGGCGTAGCCATCGTTCTAAAAGGATTCCAAGAGCCTGATCAAGAAATTGATCAAGTTTACCTTGACATGGATGGGGATGATTGGCCGTTCGCAGAGATCGACAGAGCCAAGGCACCAAAGACCATTCAAGAAAGGGTCAAGCCCACGTTGTAGTGCACCGAACATTGGTGCAAATAGAATGGTCTCACCTACCTCGAGGTAGATTTCACTACTTCCCCTTCAGGTAGAGCACCTCCAAGAACGGCCCAGTGCTGAAAGGAAAGGAAAAGACAAGGAGGGAGAATCAAGAAAACAAGAAGAAGCTCCCAAAGCCCTCCTACTACTTCTGAGAAACAAGTGGTCGACCTGGTGTCTCCAGGTAAAGAAGAAGAGACCACCAAGCTCCAAAAATACATCCACCCGTGATGTTATCCCAACTACAACTACTTGAGGTACCCACCATTCCTTCTTCCACTCCTCTCTCCTCCCCCTATCATTGAAGCATCTATTCTTATGGATGTTTCTTCTTCTCTCCTTCCTCCCTTCCATCTCCCACCTCTTCCATCTTCTCCTCTCTCTTGTGGATCTGTCACCCAGTGTTCCCTCTATCCAATTACAGATCCCTTCTACCTCCATGTCCTTTTCTTCCCCTGTAGTAACTCCAGGCCCCACAAGCAGCAACACATTGGACTCCTTATCGATGCCACCACCAAGTGTCTCAATGTTCTTCCCTGTGGCCTCTTTAGTTGCTTCCCCTTTCACTCTCGTTTCTTCTTCCATTCCCTCTACTCCTTCTCCCATAAGTCCAAGCTGGATTTCTGACCATCTAGGTCAACACAAGAGAAAGGTTCCCATCGCACCCATGGACTTCTCCATCATTCCGAAGAAGGGACCCAAGAAGTAGAAAGTGATAACTCGCTTCTCTAAGAGTACTTTAGGGGAGAGAGTCATGGAGATTGCATATCCAAATCCCACCAAAGAAAAGAAAGATCTATCTCCTACAGATTTCACAGTGACTCAAGTCACGATGGGAACCTCATCTGAAATCCTACAAGGAGAGGCCTTATCTGTTGTAGATGCTCTCTGTAAAAAGCTTCAGGAAGAAAAAGAGGAGAAGAGAATACTCAAGGAGCAAAACAAACATCTCCTCCAAGATTTGTAGAGAATGGGAAATGCTCCGCTTGTCATTGCCGTCGAACCTACTGAAGTTCTCAGTCAGGATAAGATAAATGAATATGCCAAGATTGGTGAACAAGGCACGGTAGTATCCTCCTAGATAGAGTGAATCCTCAGAGATAGTGAGGAAATGATCAAGAAATTCATAGGCCTCTACCAGGATATTGACTAGGAAAATAAGGAGCTACAAGCAGTAGTTTCCCTCTCTCGAGGAGTTGGAAAATTCCAGATTGCAACATGAAACATTCCAAGAAATGGCTAACTACTCGTCGACGACCTATTAAAGGTCAGCGTCATCGATCACCCATGAGCACATAATAAATATCTTGTCACCTTAGATTATCGGGTTGATCAAATGGAATATATCCTAGAGAGGATAGATAAAATCAAGGATGAAGCCCTAGATGTAAAATACAACATGGAGCAGATGGTTACAAAGATGTCTCCAGGGATGCTCAGTGAATCATTCACCTTAAGGGAGGTAGATGATACAATCTAGCTCTTCAAGGCTATCGCAACCCAAGGTTTGGCGCTAGAGGTCACTTTCAACCGAGAGTCCATCAATAACCTTCTGGTTTGCTGTAATTTCATCAGATTCTTGATCGATGCATGTGAGGAATACACCGGTTACCGAAAAGCTCAAGAATGAAAAAGAAACTTGTGAAGTCATTGGTGACCATTTCAAGGGTCCAGATCATAATCAACTTCAGACAATGATTAGCAAGTTTATGGAATACCGAGCTTAGTGTCACATCACCTCTCCTGATCAGAAGCAAGACACTCCATTTAAACAAAGAGATGATGAGGAGTAGTTTCTCCTCTTGTGTACGCTTTGATCATTTTTGTAAAAATATTTAAAAAGTATGTTGGCATTTATGATGACATCATCCATGTTGCATCATGGGATGTTGCCATCCAAAACTTGCCCAAAGTCAACTTTTGACTTTTTAGATATTTTGTAGATATTTTGTAAGGTGGTTGGTTTGTTTTTGTCTTCTTTCCTCTTCTCCTTCTATAATACTTGGAATACTTGTTGTATTCTAGGTGGACATTTTTGTATGAAAAGAGAAGTGAGGAGAGGAAGACTTTGTGCTTTCTTAATGTGAAGAAAAATATTAATACATATTCTCAGACTTTGTGCTCAATATATGTGTTATTTGCATCAGATCTTTCTTAAGTTAGATCTATGTTTTTATTCTGTTGGATTCATTCCTATTATCTTCATATGTTCATCAGTATTGCTTTATTTGTTTATGTAAGTAAGTTTGGCTCTGTTTACTACCAGCCCAAAGCATAAACCTTCTGACCTTTCCATCTTGGAATATATTTATTTTCTTCCTTCAGATCTATCTTCCTCCATCTCTTCCTTCCAAAATTTCTGTTTGTTGTTGGAACTACCTCTACTAGGATGAGATCCCAAACCCCCTGAAGTTAGAATAGTGTAGATTTGCATAGATTCCTTCTTGATAGAATAGCAATAAACTAGTTTCGCTATTGTGTCTCAAAAAGGGGCTATGCCCTGCACACTATTGGCCTATTTCCCCATGACCTACCTAACCAATAGATTTTCAAACCAAAAATGTGAAAGAGAACACTTGGGAAATGGGGGTCTAGGTCTTGTATATGAATGTGGATTGTTAGAGGGAATGAACAAAATCTCTGAGATGGAGTGAAGATATCAAAGTGGATATTTATGGGGACTGCGCCATGACGTGTGAGTGTCTAATGGTATAGAAGAAATGGGATGATAATTTGAAATTAAGGAATGCTGGAATGTTTGCCAAAAATCATCGAGTAATGACATGGCCATGGAAGAGGGAGATGAGATAGGTGATTGTAAAATAGTAGATGTTGTAGGTGTTGGTAGAAGTGCAGAAAGAGGGATTGGAAGAGAAGCTAAGGATGAGATAATAGGTAGAGGTGGGATAATTTCTGACAAGGTGATTGGGTTTAATGGAGTAGATGTAAGGGGTAATGATACAAAAGTGATATTTGCATCTGAGGAGAGGGTGGTAGGTGTTGAGAAAGATGTGAGTATAGGAAAGGGTACCGACATGGGCATGGATGTAACCAATGTTGATGCAGAGATGAATGTTGATGCGTTTGGGGATGTAGATAATGTATCAAAGGGGACTGATGTAATGGTTGATGAAGAAGGTAAACTTGTGGGGGAAACTAGACTTTTATCACCGACATGGATAGTGTTTATGGTGTGGGTACTAGGGGTTTGAGATACAGAAGTAGGAGCAGTCTGGTTTATGGATGTCGGTGTATGATTTGGAAATGGTTGTTTAAAAATATCTAAAGGTTGATTGGATGAGGCATTCGGGTTATCCACTTGAAGTTCTCCCTGATCGATGAGCCTTTGGATAGAATCCTTGAACATCCGACATTTTTCTATGTCGTGTCCTCGAGACTTGATGATACTTGCAATAGTGATCCTCTCGATACCACACAAGTCGTGGCCTAGATTCATTAACAGGTTGGATAGGTGGTAGTGTGATCAAGTGTGTTGTTATCAACTTGTCAAAGATGACACTATATGATTCTCCTAAGGGAGTATAATTGGGCATTGGCCGTGTGAATAGTTGTTGAGTCACTATAGATGTCAAGGTAGGTGATGATCTAACAACGATGACATTGGTAGTTTTCTTTGATTTATCATTTGATATGGACGGTCTAAAATTCAATTTTTGGCTTATTGGTCTTTAATTTTAAATGCCCTTATTCTAAGGCACATGTCTCAAGCTTGCGGGCCATGGTAAAAGCCTCTTCAAAAGTGTGAAATGATTGGATTTGCAAGGTGGAGGAAATATGTTTGGCATAAGAGCGTGCAAAGAGCTTCGATGAGATCAGTTTGAGGTAGTGGAAAAGATAATTGATTTATCATATTATGCCATCGTGTGACAAAATCCGTGATGGATTCATCTTTAAATTGGTAGATAGTATACATGTCATTGATGGTTATTTTACGCATGATATTAATGGAGAAATGCTCAAGAAATAATTGTGCAAGCTGGGAAAAATAAAATATGGAGTACTGGGAATATTATTATACCACTCTAAGGTAGGACCAACCAAAGACATGGGGAAAGTACGAAGCATCAAGTCTTGGTCATGTGCAATGAGATGTTGTTGAGGGTCCTCCTTGTTGTTAAACTTGGTGAACTTTGGCAATTCCCAGTGTGGAGGATATGGTTTCATGGGCATAGATGGATGGATGGGTTCATTACATATTTGTTCATAAGACAATGTGACTTTGGACCCTAACGTAGCAACCTCTAGGTTGGCTAACCGACCTATCAAGATTTGCATGGGGTCATTAGGAAGTGTTTGTTGAGTAGTGAAAGGTGGTGGTTGGACTTGTGTATGTGTGGGTATCTGAGGAACTTGGTATGGGTGAGTGTAAGCTATGTGTGATGGTTGAGGTGGTTGTTGATAGAATGTGTGTTGGTGAGAAATAGGGGCATGGTGTGATTATTGAGATTGTGGAGGTTGTGGAAGTAACTGTTGAGTGGGGATGTGAGTATATGCGGGTTGATAGACTGGAAATGACACTATGTGTTGCAAAGGTATGGTTGGAGGAAGTTGAGAAGTAAGGGTATAGACTTGTGACGTAGAAGGAATTTTCTGTTTAGATAAGGGATTTGACACATGGGATGGTTGAATGGAGGTACTAGTGACCATCGGAGTTGTTGTAGTGGTAGGGATGGCAGTCACAATAGTCATGTTGATGTGAGGAAGATTGGGCAGAATGGGCATGACTACCTGGGTGGTCTGGTGTGCCGATGGGTTGGTGGAGGATGATGTAAAATCATGTAAGGCCATGGATTGAGGAATTTCAGAACCAATATTATAAGGATAGACCTGTTGTGGGCCATCCAGAGGGAGGTGTATGTATCTTCTTAAAAGATAGTCTTGAAGGGCCACAGGGTTGGCGTCAAGAATCTGTCTAAATTTTGGGTCCCCAAGAGGGAAGACTGAAGTACCAATAGGCTCTGATCTGACAGAGGGTGGAGTGGCTGGCCTAGATGGGATGGAATGTTGGTCTAATGCCGTAGTGTGGGCGAAAGGTATTGAATGAGGAATATTAGTGAGAGAATGGGTGCCTGTGAGTGAGATAGGAAGAAACATGGATGATGAAGTTGTTGATGTAGTGATTGATTGGGATGAAGCACTTTGTGTGTGGCGAGGTTGTGTTCCATCTTTTTAGTAGTGGATCGAGTGATTACGGGCATAAAAGGAAATCTCTATTATATCAACAAACAAGCCAGAAAACCATTTTTTTAATCAAGAACGTGTGTAAAGAAAAAAAATAAAATGGCTGAAAGAGGACCTAGAAGAAGGTAAACTATGTTTGGTTTCAGGTAATTTATGGCTGGGAAATGTCTAAAATGGTTCGTTGTTGGGTGATCAAATCCCAATCAATGAACCAGGTGCAAGGAATGTTTTGATGTGTTGATTAATTTGTGAAATTTTAGGTAGTGTGTGATGTAAATACTTAAACCCCTAGTTACACTATGTGAGCAAGTAGAATGCACAAGTTCGTTTTACTCCAAAATCGAAATATGAAATTCGATGCTGACAATCAACTAGGAATGGGAAAGTACAATGCAGAAAAGAGAAAATAGGGAAAACTAAAGAATACCTGTATATCGCTTTTCCTTTTTATCTGACAACAAGTTGAGCCAAACAAGGAGTGTGCTTCGAAGAATCAGGTGACAAGTTGCAAAGTGAGAAAATGACAACAAATGCTAAAGAAGTATTGAAGAATGCATTCCCTCGTTATTTGATTGCATGTAATGATGGCGTACTTTTGAAAGCACCACTCAGTGATCTGAATGCCCGGTACCCTAAAATGGCACCATTTACGATTGCGGATGAGGTCGATAAAAATGTTTTGCACGATGTGTTTGATTTCGATATTGGTCTTTGACAACATTATTTTGTGATCGCAACATTGTAGACGTTATCCTGCAAAAAGGAAAACAACTGTAAGACACGAGGCCGAAAATAGTCTATTTAAGTAATAAAATATGGTGGTTGGAAATGATTTGTGAGATGATTTTCAAATGATGAAAAATAAAAATGATATTAAATCAAAATATTAAAGACAGAAAGCGAACCAATATACTATCAAATAATTTAAACAAAGTGAATAACCTCAGTTAACATTTCTTTTCACTTTTTTTTTTTTTTGCGTATGATGGCCAAGTTACTAGAAATGGTAAAGTATTTTATGAGAAATGGCAAGCCAATTATTATAAGGAGACTATGAAGTTACTTCTATTCGCAATACTACTTACCAAAGCATTCTTTATAGATATATTCTAACGAATTGTAAGCCAATAACTATAAATAGATGGTAAAATTAAATTTTATTGACATTATTCATCACGAGCACCATTTACAAACATGATCTAAAGAATTGTCGATTAATTGCTACAAAATGTAAAGCTTGTGTGGATTTGAAACTGTGTTAGGAACGAGTGAAAGCATTCAATGTTGGAAATTTGGTGAATCAACCACAATGGAGCCAGATTTGAAAAAGAAACCTTTTTATCATTGAACCTTACTTCAATGTTGAACAATATTATCTATCCACTGTATGTTTTAAAAAATTATAAACCGACAACTAGATTTTAGTGGCATTGCTTATCAAGGGTGTCGCGTATCAATTATTTTAAAGAGACTGTACAGTCACTACCATTCAGAGTTTTGAGTCTACACACGTACAATGAGAAATGATACATGGACCTGGCGCTTCTACAATGAAAATCACAAAAACTGTAAACAGGAAATGAAATGTTATGAGATGTAACTCTAAGGGTCAACGTGAGGTTGTGAGGACTCAGATGGAGGAGAGAGGTGGATGGAAGGGTGAACTGAATGACTTAGTTGGCGCAGAGGTCAAAGGAAGATGGGAGCTCGGGAGTAGGAAAAGTCTGGAGAGTGTGGGTTGAACAACAAGCCAGGTGTTCAGTCAAGGATATCCGCGAGGAGGAAGGAAGAACTTGGTGAAATGAATAAAACTGAAAGATGTGAGCTCGGGTGGAGTGGTAAGTGGAAGGGTGATATGGAAGAAAGAGGCAGCAGGTCAAATAATGTGGTAAGGAGCTCATGTGGATCGAGGGGAGTGGAGAGAAGTGGTCAACGTGGGATGGAGAGTAGCACAGGTAAGTCTATGTTGAGGATATGGGAGCTCGGGTAGGAGAGTAGGGTGTATGCATGGAGAGGGATGTGGGGCTCAACGAGCAAAGGAGATAGCTCGGATGGAGTGGAGGTGGCCGAGTGAAGAGGTGAGGAAATAGTTTAGGATAATAACAATAACAAAAAAGAGTTATATATATATATATATATAAAATATATTTTTGTTTTTGATATTTATGTACTTTCCTATTTTTCAAGGGATATAACAATAAAATTTTATAACTATTATAAACAAATTAAATAATAACCTTATTCAAAATGACAAAAACCACTTACCTCATGGCAAAGACAAAAATGACTATATGTATAAAGGACACCACACTAGCGAAGATAATTAAATCCTGCAAACAAGTGAGTTTCCAAACGAAATATTCACAAAATATATGTCAAGTAATGACAACCAAAAACAAATAAGATAACCGTCATCTTTACGACACCTGCACACAACAAGTTACACAATAAAAATGACCAAATCTTGGGTCTGGTCCCACTGGGCATGCCAAATGTTGATCCGAAAACTCGTTCTTGCGCGGTGAACACCAAGACTACAAGCCACTAATAACTTTGAATGATAGAGGGATTAGGACCTCAGATGCAGATATGGATTCTAGATACAAGCGTATAGAAAATAGATTTGTGAGAAAGAAAATAGATCTGCAAGATGGAAACAAATAAGATTAGATAAAGCAAGACAGGGCTTCCCGATAAAGAAGATCCGGAAGTGTTAACTTCCTCGGTGGTTGTCAACCCTCGTGTTCACAAGAAAATAATGAATATCCAGCGATAAGATGACATGCCAAAACTACAGAGATTTGCAATATGTTGAATAAATAATATAAATATGATACCAAGCCAATGTTTCGATATAACAACAAATTAATTGTTAGAGTGAGAATATGAGACCGATAGAGCTCCGCCTCCAAACACTCCACAATATGATTCAAAGCTTCACAAACAAATATTATGAATTTAAGCTTGAGAATTTCAAGAATTTTTCTCCTCCTTTTAGAGGGGGAGAAAGAGTCCTATTTATAATTTGAATGTGGATTAAAATAAAGGATTAACGAATAACTATAATTTGCAAAATCAATCTTGATTAAGAGGACATGATGAAGAGTTGATTTGATGGTGGGGTTCATGATGTGAGAAAAGGAAAAGATGTGATGTGGAGTGGGGACATGGTTAGGTGTAATAGTGAAGTCATGTGCTCACTTTACACTATTGATTTTTGGATTTGTTGTTGGATAGGGAGATTTTGAATTATTGACTTCATGGGTGGGGTTAATAATTTAATAATTTGAAGGGATTGAATTTTTAGGTGGGAATTGATTTTGACTTAAGTGGGGAACATGTGGGGTTGTTGATTTATATATATTTTAATTATTTAATTATTAAATAGGATGATATGACTTATTTAAAATAAATTATTTGACATAACATAGTTTTGGCATGTAATAAGAGATTAACATAGTTATAAGATTAATTAAATGAATATGAGTTGTTGGTAGGAAACAAGATTTGAGTAAGCCTTCTCAGAAGGGGACCAAAATATGGGGTGATACCAAAATATGGTGTCTACACCATGTTCAATTTACCTCGAGGAATAACATCTCATGCTCACGCTCCCCAAGGCCAAGTGTCAATTATAGTTTGACTATAGTTATGTTCAAACAATTAATTAAGGATTCAAAGGCTCTTAACATTGCAACATACTTCCTTATTTTTGTTTCTAGATTAGGTTTCCTGAGTATCGTTTACATCCAACTTAAGAGGGTTTTTTCCCTAACTAGGTTCATATGCCTTTCTTAATGAATTGTGTAACCTATTTGCTATTAGGGGCATTTGAATCCTCGTGAGACCACTAGTCCTTGTCTTAGGGGATTTATCTCTAAGAACATGATCACAATTTCACATCATACATCCATTACATAGAAGGACAAGTGGGAGGAAAAGATAAAGTAGTCCATCACTTTAAAGGGTTAAGGTTCACAAGAGAGTTTACACAACATGAATCCCTTTTCTCACCACAAGATGGTTTGAAAACCTTATATGATCGTTTTAAATTTTACCCTTTTTTTTCAAGCACAACATTGTTTTATTACATTTTCACCAATTAATGATACACTAAAATATTGTTAAGTTTCGTAATTAAATCTTAGTATTTCACCATAAAACCCAAATGACAATTGATATTTGGTATTGAGTTCATTTATGATCCCATCTCTTAAAGGTGAATTCCAGGGTTAGTTGGTGATCTTCACTACTTAGTATGCATATCGATCCAAGAGGATTTTAAATCATGTTTAATGTTGGTTTCCCATAGCTTTCTACCTTAAGAAAATAACACTCTCCTTACTACCCACACAACTATCAATCCGAGAAAGGGAACCACATACTCTAGATAATGTTTGACCATATCATTCCTAATTTTGGATTCTCAACAACGTCGCTAAGCATACAAGTTGATCGCTAACAACCCAATACTTGGGTTCTTAGTTACTTCAGCTAAAGGGTGTTATCAAGTGTAAAGATTTAATTTCATTCTATGGTATTTTAATTTTCTATACTGCAAGGAATCACACATGAAGGGTACGTATACACACATTTTATACTAGGGTGGACTATTTCATTTAGATCGCTTTATTACATTTTTAAGGTAAGAAACACAACACACCAATTATTTGATCATCAATTACACACTGGAATTGCACTATAAGCTATTAAATTCAATTTCACTTAAAACAATATCAAACTTTTACTAAATAAAAATTGGAATAAAAATAATGCCCATACTTAG
This sequence comes from Taxus wallichiana var. yunnanensis, assembly GCA_018340775.1. Taxonomy (NCBI): domain Eukaryota; kingdom Viridiplantae; phylum Streptophyta; class Pinopsida; order Cupressales; family Taxaceae; genus Taxus; species Taxus wallichiana. The sequence goes on along the minus strand of CM031244.1, from coordinate 463,274,998 downwards.
ATAAACATTTCCCTTAAACACTAGCATATTAAAAATGTTACAAAACTTCACTAATAAACCTTTCAATACTTCGCAAATTGACGAATTATTCTCTACAACTTCATTTAACATATATATCCAACCCCCTTTTTACCATATGTAAATTTGCACATGAGAAAAGGAGAGGTTGGTTCAGCCGCACAAGCTCACATTCGATCCCAAAAAATCAAGTTGTAGGAGAGATCGATAATTGAGAAGCAAGGTCGGAAAATGAGTGGAAAAACAATGTTGAAGGAGATCGAGCTCAAGAGAAAGTGTTGGCATCCTAATTGATTCTCCTTGAAACTGCAACATCAAAGATTTAGCAAGACACTGAGAGACAAACAGATCTTATTATGAGTCATTTTGTAGTTGGGGAGGGGATTTGTCTGACTCTTTGTCACTCGGGCATCGAAGAAATGGATAACACCTTCATTAAGGATTTGATCTATCCTCACTTCTTTAGGTCATGCCTTTCGACCAAGGTGAGAGGACCCATTTTGTAACCTCTGTCGGTGAAGGAGAATAAAGATATCCTTCTTTGCACAAATCTGAAAGGGGACCCTGAGAAAATATGATCAATGCACCACAATTTAACTCTCACAAGTTGTCACTTCTAAAGAATGGTGATATTTCCTAGACAGGCTAAGGTTACTAAAGAAATTATGGAATCCTGATTGCTTCTACATATTTTAGTAGTAGAATTTATACATTTGTGGACACATAGGGAAAACAGGGGTAGTTCAGGATGGATTCATTGTTTTTGAGTAATTTTGGTGGGAGATTAAGTAGGATAAAATTGATTATACCAGATCTTTGAGAGAATTCACAATAATTGGAAAGCTAAATGACAGAAAGCTTCGAATAGCTAAAATATTCCTTCAACCAGAAGGTGTGCATCAATGGAGGCCCATATTTACACGGTTTCACACAATCTCCAAGAATTTAACATGAAGGCTCGAGCTAAAGACTCAATAAAACATCAAAGACCCCTAGTTCCTCATGCCTAAGATACACTCGAAGGCTTACAAACAATCTTTATCAACAAATGACAATGAAGTGATTTTAAATTTTTTATCTCATTGTAGGATGAAGGCTCTTCTTAAAATGAAATTGCAAATGCCACTAAACTGATCATAGGGACAAGATCCTGTGTGATTCAAAGGGAATTTAACACAAGATTGCAATAGGAATAAGAAAAATTACTTGCAGACATTCTGAAATAAAGTAGACACAAATTGCTCTAAGATTGACATAGATTAACTCAAAATTGATTAGATTCATTAGCAGGGGAAAGTTTCTTTGAAGGATCAGTGAAAGGTTCCATGTGTCTAGTGTCCGAGATAGTTTTCCTTGGAAGTTGAAAAGTCCAAGCAAGGGAAAAGTGAGTAGAAGCCTCCAAGTGTCCTCCTGATGCTTCTTCAAAATAAAATTTAGGGCTGGTCCCCATATAGGCACGGTCCCTCCACGTGTCCTGCATTTAGAAAGTCACTTGAAAAGTTTAAGTATAAAGAGGAGTTGGTAGAAGCCTCCACGTGTCTCCCTGGTGTAACTTTGAGATGGTCCCCAAAACGGAGACCTTGAACAAGTGCGGGCTCACCACGTGTCCCCTTAGCGCAAGCTGTAAGGTGGGACCTTAAGGCAGATCCTCAAATGAGTTCGACCTCCACGTTGACAAGTTTTGAGTTTAAGCGGGCCTTAGAGTTTCAAAGTGCCCCACCGAGCCACATCCAACTAGAAAGGGCCACATTTCCACAGATGCTGAGATATAAATTTGATGGGGAAAACACACCTGTCAAACCGTAAAATGCAAGAAAATTGCCATTTGCGCCGAAATGAATCTTTCTTTAAGGACATAGAATTTGGAAATGATATAAGGCCCAAATGTGATCCGTTGAGCTGCATTCAATCAAAAAGGACCACTTTTCCATTGTGCTGGGACAAAATTGTCGGAAAACAAAATGCGATCGTGGAAAAACAAAAGGAAGGGAAAGAAACCTGATTTTACGCCCAAGTTACAAATTCTTCCACAGGAAACAGAATGGAAAAAAATTCTAGACTTAATTGATCCTCAACCAAAGGATGGGACTAATCATGGCAACCAAATGGAGGATAGAGTTTTCATGCATTAATATGGGGAAATAGAAAAGACGAAAGAGCCCATAAACTGAATAATTTCAAGGACAAATGGGGTGAGATCAAATTGAGCACCAACATTGGCTTTGACTCAGGGATGGGCACTCCTGTGAGTGCCATAAGAACAAATAGTAGACCAAGTGTAAAAAAACCTTTGGGAAATGGAGTCAAAGAACAAGCGTGCGAGCGAACAATAATAACCAACTCCCCCAAGGATGAACCGAGAAACCAACAAATGGCCGCCAAGGACTAGGATAAACAAAAACAAAAAAACAGAAAGCAGAAAGAAACCAAAAGACTATACACTGTACAATGGAGCATACCTTGATTCTGAGAAATCAATCAAGGAAATGTTTCAAATGCCTTCCATTAACAGGAAATTCAAGCAATTCCCCATCTAAGTCTTTTAAGAAGAAAGTATGTTCACCAATTCGAATGTCAATTGAATAAGGGCCCGTTCACAATGCATAAAACTTTCCATGTTTTCCCTTATCCTCGTGCCTCGCTATCCCATAATAACACAAGATCTCCCACACCGAAAGCTTTTAGAGTTACTTTTTTATCAAACAACTTCTTCAATTTTTCTCTAATTTCACATGCCTCTCGATGCGATGCCCTTCTTTCTTCATCTAACTCAACAATCTAATTTATACAAGCATCATAAGGATGAACCTCTTGATCTTCTAGTTTTTGAAGAAATTGAAATGAAGACAATTGCATATGCAAAGCATCGTAACTTGAGTTGCATACACTAACTCAAATGGTCTTTTTCTAGTAACTCGTTTAATAGTGATTCGATCAACCCAAACAACAAACTTTAACTGCTCACCCCACTTCCTTTTGTTCAACTCTAAAGTTCTTCTAATTATCTTCAACATATTTTTATTGTTGGACTCTGCTTGTCCATTTCCTTGGGGATTATAATTGGAAGCATATGTCAAATTGATCCCATATTCGTGGCACATAGCCACCAAAGGTTTAGCTCGAAATCTCATGGCATTATCAACAACTATTTTGGTAGGTACCCCAAATCTGCAAATGATATAATTCAGGATAAAATCCATGACAATTTGGTGAGTTGCTTTCTTGGTGGGGATTGCTTCTACCCACTTAGTGAAGTAGTCTGTGGCCACTAGTATCCATTTATGACCTACACTTGAAGGGTCAAAAATTCCCAAATGAAATCCATTCCCCATTGCCTAAATGGGCCTTCAACTGATACAAACACAAGAGGAGAGCCTCGAAGCTTTTAGTATTCCAGAAAAGTGTTGGAAACTTTCACATTTCCTTACCAATAAAGTTGTATCTTTGAAGAGGGTTGGCCACTAGTAACCAGCCCTTAAGATCTTATGGGCTGTTACTTATCCTTGCAAAATTCCCCCACAAACTCCTCCATGGAGATCAACAATTATCTTAGGGGCTTCATCTTCAGTAATGCATCTTAAGAGAACTCCCTCAGGGTTCTTCCAAGCTAACCCAAAATCAGTAATGACATATTTTTGGGAAGCTAACTTAAGTGCTCTTTTCGATTATTGCTCAAATGTTCAGTAATCCTTTGTAGATGTTTGAGATAAAAATGATGTCTTTGTACCATTCGAATTTATCGCTTTTGCAAGGACATTCAACCTTTCTTCTTAAACTTCATTTACCTCAATTGTATGCAAATTGATCTTTGCCATAAGTTTTTCTAGGCCCAAACCTTTGACCAATTTTGTTGTTTAGATATCCATATCATACTCTTGCAATTTGTTTACCCATCGGCATCTCTTGCTTGAGACCTCCATTTCTGATAGGATATCTTTCACCATGGTGTGGGGAACATAAGAAATGATTTTGGAACTCGAATATATGGCCTGAAGACCTTTTTTTCTTTTACCAAAGAAAATTTCTACTTCTCCATGATAGTATATTTTAGCTCAGCTCCTTGTAATGCCTTACTAAAAAAGGTAATTGTTCTTTTAGCTCCCTCATCATCCTTCTCGCAATAATACATATGTAATAGTATTTTCGAAGTAAAAGAAAACATTTGGAAATCCTTCTTATAATATGGAGCTACTAAAACAAGGTCATTATTTAATGCTTCTTTTCGATCCCAACAAAACCTTAAATAGCTCCTTCTTCCCATTTGATACTTTGATCTTTCTTTAACATGCTAGTGATTAGGATAGTTAGTTCAACAAAGTTGGAGATAAATCTCCTAATAAAATTAATCACCCAAAAAGGATTGAATTCCCTTCTTGGTTCTTGGAATATGGACTTTGCTGATGGCTTCTACCCACTTAAGATAAATCATGACCCCTTCCTTTGACACAATGTGTCCAAGTAGCTTTGCTTTCAACTCCAAAGTGGAACTTCTTGGGATTTAGTTAAATACCATACTGCATGCATCTTAACAACATTTATTCTAAGTGATGCAGTGGTCACTCCTTTTCTCGGAGAAAACTAAATACATCATCTTGATATACAACAATGAAATTATTAATATAGCCATAAAAAGCTACATCTATTGCTCTTTGAAAGTGGCTCCCGCATTCATTAGACCAAAAGGCATTCTCGACATATACATATGTTCCCTAAGGAGTGGTAAAGGAAGTCTTGACTTGATCAAATTCCTTCAAAACTACCTGGTTATATCTAGAAAAACCATCCAAGGTGGATAAAAATTCCAAGCTAGTAACAAATTATAACATATTGTCCATAGTTGGCGGAGGGTAGTTATCCTTCATTGATGCTCTATTCAAGTTTCAAAAGTCCACACACAACCTTATATCTCTGTTCTTCTTTTGATGTATTAAGTTTGAAACCCATGATGAGTACCTTATGGGTTGTATGATTCCTCCATCCCTCAATTTTTTCAATTCTTCTTACATCTTCAAGGAAAGGAGTGGATTGATTGGCCTTTTTTCGCCTAAATGGCTTGGCGAGAAGCTTCTAAGGGAATTTCGTGCTTTGGAAAAGATACTCTTTGTATGCTTTCGCCTCGAATAAGACCATGCTAAGCAATCCTGTATTTCTTCAACAATTGGACATACGAACGCTTTTCTTCCTTGCTCGATTGCTACCTAACCGATCTTATGTGGTTTATGGTTCTTGTCCGTGTCGTGTTCTTGAACATCCTCGAGGCCAATATGTGTCGAGTTGATAATGCAATCAACATTATCAAAGTTTGATTCAAGTGCCACCAAACCTCTAGGGATAGTATTAGTCTTCAACTGAATGATGTCTTTTCCAAATAGAGTCTCCTTTCCATCAGCCACACAAACCATTGGCTCCCAATCTATATGTTGATCAACAAATTCTCCTTGGTTCTACAAAAACCTTTACACCTGGGCATCATCTTCAAATACTTTCCAGTGTTTAACATTGTCAGGAATAGATGGCCTAGTCAATACCTCAATATTATACTCACAATAGGGGATGCAAAGATAATTTTCAAATTTGGACCCCAATACGGCCAATTTTTCTGCTAGAGTATTGTACTTCCTATTGTGATGTATTATGTTAAAGGAGTCAAACATCTCAATGAAATCCCAGACTGCATGCTTATACTGCTTCATTCTTTGATTTTTTGTTGCATACAGTTTTCTAACCTATTTAAAAATTAGCTCTAAATCTCCTTTAGAAATGATGTCTCTAATACCATATTTCCAAGAAATTCTTAGACCCAATAATGTGCTTTATATTTAGCAATATTGTTAGTGCACTCAAAGTTGAGTTTAAAAGAGAAAACAAAATCTTCTTGGTATGGAGATATCGAACAAGACCAACACCATTTAAAAATTTAGAGAAAGCCCCAAAGAACAAAAAAGTCTACGGAGAACCTACTTGATTAAGAGACTTGCATTGATAAATTTTGTGCTCTTTACCATCAACAAATTCAACAAAGTTATCTGCATCGGGCCTTCAGTGTATAACACTTCATAGGAAGCATTATTGGGATCCTCAATGAGATGTAGCATATTCTTTTCACCATACAACTTTACAAGGCTTCCTCAATAGGTATATTGGAAAAAGACATATCCATTTGCACACTAGCACCCACACCGATAGCCCACTTTATTGATAACAATATTCCCCATTTGGCAGGGTAATCAACAATAACAACATCTAATTTTAAGTTCTTTCCTAGATAAGCTGCAAGTTGCACTATCAAACCCTTGACACATCCAACCACTGGCACCTCTTTGGAATCCATGGCAGTGCACTTCCCATAAGCGGCTATCACTTTGATATCTAATTCATTCATGACCTCAAGAGGCATAACATTGCATGATGCTCCAAAATCAAACATACAATTGTGTAACAACCTGTCCTTAATAATCAAAGTGGTGAAAAATGGATCTACATTCAACTGGGACTCAACTAAGGATGTTCCCAAATATACTTTAGGTGGCTCATCTAGTTCTTCTAACACTCGGGGTTTTTTCAACTCTGAAATGGTAGGAGGATTCTCAATACTATTTACATTTCTGCCTTGGGTAATATTTTCTTCTTTTAATCCCAAATACTCAAAGGCCCTTTTCTTGTGCTCGGGAATCCTATGCATCTCAACAATTGGAAGAAAAATCTTGATCTAACATAAGATTTGGGCAATGTCATAAGGAACACATTTGGGCAAGGCAGAATTTCGAGGAAGACTAAGAAATTCATCCGACAACAAAGTATTTTTCATGTTCGAGCATGGGAAGGGATACCAGTTCCACTGGGACACAAATATTTTGTAGGATGTATCTTTCTTAGGAGTCTCTTTTGAGATATTTGTGAGAATTGGAGTTTTTGGTTTGGCCTGAGGCCCTGCCCCTTTGAAAACTTTACTCCTAGTGTTATATTCCTTTTCATGGCCAACTACAACATTCATCAAAGCAATTTCCTATCCTCCTCAAAATGGATTCCTCCATCATACTTAATCATTAGTGCCCTTAAGTATTCAAAATCATTACTAGGAAATTCAAAAGCTTGTACCATATCTATTTCAAAAGTATGAGAGGGAGGAAGGGGTAATACTCAAGGATGCAATCCCAAAAATTTGTAGTAGTTTTGGCACTGATTAATTCAATCAAGTTTCTCCTTGCTATGAGCTTGTAGAGCACCCCACCATGCACACATCATCATCAATGTCATCATCAGCTTCCTCAAATTATTTATCTTCATCATATTGGGCATGTGGCAAGAAAAATCTGTCACAACACTTAATTTCATTGGCTTCTTCCACAAAGCAGTAACTCGGCGGTCAAAAGGATCGTGTACAATTCTATTCTCACGGGCTTGGGGCTGTCTATTTCTTGATCCCACGAGTCCTTTTCCTCTGTCATCAGATCTCTAATCACCTCTGGGATGATTGGAAAATATTTCTTGACCTTATGGCCTATGCTAACCCTAGGAACCTTGTCCAATCCCCTTCTCTACTCTGGCTAGTTTATAGGATATTTCCTTAACAGCTCCGGCCAAAGTTTTCACAACCTCCTCCAGATCCACAACTTTACTTGACTGAGGCTTCTCTGGATTGATTAGCTTAATACCTTCCCTCTTAGGAGGCTTACCAACTACTTTAATATTGTTTTCAATCTGCAAAGCCATGGTGAAGGCTTGCCTCAATGTTGTTGGGTTCTTGTCTCTTAAATAATAGGTAGATTTCTTATCAAAAGCATCAGAGTATTTTATTAAACAAGAAACATCACTTGGCCTCAAGATCATAGGTAGCCTATTTAGGGTCTTATTGAACCTTGTATTGAAGTCATGAATAGACTCATTAGGATTATTTTTTATATTTTCAAATTATGATAAAAGAAACCTAGGGCCTATTTTATCTCCATACTACAATCTAAAAAAATTCTTCATTTCTGTCCATGAATTAATGCAGTTGTCTGGAAAAGATTTATACCAGTCCCATGCATCTTCCTCTAGAGTATGAATAAACAAATTTATGTACACATCCTCAAATTCAATCTCAAATTCTTCCATCATATTGACAAAAATCTTTAAGTTTTAATCACCAGTAATAGCATTATTTCGTTGAAATTTAGGCAATCTACTCCCAACATCCTGGGCACATCATTTGGATAGCCATCCATACCTCTAAAATCTATAATACCAAAGGTGTTCACAACAAATGGAGGTCTTGGTGGGGGCTGGGCCATATTAATTTGGGGAGGTGATCTTACAGAGAAACAAAATGATGGGGAGTGAGGGGTCTATGGGGCATAGGAATGCAATCCTCAGAATGAATATTCTCTAAAAATGTTTCTTGGAAGATCCTATCATCTTTGGAGAACAAAGGGACAAAATGAGATGCAAATTTTTCAAATACAAAAGAAGGACCCTCTCCAGTTGGAGAATTCAGATTTACAAAAAGACTACTTGATTCAAGCACTTGAGGAAGTATGGCAATCTTCAATGACATGATGATTGATTTCATAATTGATAACTCTTTTCTTGATTTTTGATCTCCAAAAACTTTCCAGATTCTTCTTCCTTCTGAATTCATCTTTCCCAGCTCTGGAAACAACTTTTTGGTAGGGTCTCTAGCAAAGAAATATCTTCTTCCTTCCATCTTTGCAAAGATTAGTGATAAATTACAATTGACAGAGGTTAAGACACTGGCATTTATCAAAAATTCATTCAACACGAGTCGCCACTAAGGATTTTCACCTTAGTTGTGCAAATGCACTAAAATTGGTCTGTCAAATGTCTTTCAACACTAAATTCATGCAAAGCTTCTCATATATGACCTTCCTTTACCCATTTTTAACATTGATGATGTAAACTTAGTGTAAAAACCAACAAAACTGGAAATATTGCACGCAGAACTTGTAACTTTTCTCAATTCTTAAAAATTAGGATAGAGGATGATGTTTCAACAATGTATTTACACTTTAAAATTTGTAAGAAGCATTACCAAGGTTGGTATGTGTAAACCTTAGTTTAAAATAGTCCCTAATAGTAGATCTATTCTAGTGTTGGTATCCAAATTGATTCTCCCTTGGAAACCGAGCAACATCAAAGATTTAGCAAGACACTGAGAGACAAAAATATCTTATTATAGGTTGTTTTGTAGCTAAGGAGGGGATTTGTATGACTCAATGAAACTCGGGCATCGAGATATGGATAACACCTTCATTAAGGATTTGATCTATCATCACTACTTTAGGTTGTGTCTTTTGACCAAGGTGAGAGGACCCATTTTGTAACCTCTGTCGATGAAGGAAAATGAAGATATCCTTCTTTACACAAATCTGAAAGGGGACCCCGAGAAAATATGATCAATGCACTATAATTAAACTCTCACGAGTTGATATTTCCTAGACAGGCTAAGGTTACTAAAGAAATTATGGAATCCGATTGCTTCTACATATTTTAACAAGAGAATTTATACATTTGTGTGTTATGTTTGTGGAGCATGTTTTCATGTTAGAGTGTGGTACACCTTCTATGTGCTACACTCGGGTATTTTTATAGTGGTCCCGCTCATCGGTGAGTGGGTCAAGGGGGTTTGGGGCAAAGCCCTCAAGAAAATTTGCATGTGTGGTTTATTCACCCATGGGTAATGGGTAATCTGTTATGGGTTATTTTTGGGCCCATGATTTTTTCAGTACCCATTGTTTTGATACCCACGGTTTTTGCCCATTGTTTTGATACCCACGGTTTTTTACCCATGGTTTTGATACCCACGGTTTTGTATCAAACTGCTTAAGAAATTGTCTATTTATATGGTCTTATGCATATGATAGATAGACAAGCAAATGTATTGCAGATGTGCTTTGAATTCGGGAGTGAATTTTTTAGAGTTTGTTGAGCATATCTCCAAACGGATCTGGGTATTGTATTGAGAGAGTGGAGGCTTGTAATAAAATTTGAGCAAGTGATTCTTGGTGGACGTAGCCCAAATTGGGTGAACCACGTTAAATCTTCTCTCGTGTTGTGTTATTTATTTTGCATTTTTATTTGAGATCTGTAATATTTTCTGCATATTATTTTCTACTGTTGTGATTCTCTAAGGGATTATTCCGCATATTTTATCTCTTATTTCCTAACAATTGGTATCAGAGCCTAGTTTGGTTTGCTAAAGTGTTGAATTCCAGGGGAAAGTTTTTAGCTTGAGTGGGAGCTATGGCGGCAGATGATGGAAGATCTAGGGTTGATAAATTCAACGGGTAGAATTTCAGTCTTTGGAAGATGTAGATGGAATATTTCCTTTATCAGAAGGATCTTTATACTCCGTTGTTTGAGAAGGTGAACAAACCCTCGAGTATGACATATGCGGAATGGGATTTGTTGGATCAAAAGGAACCTAGAATGATCCAAATTGTGTCTTGTATCTTTGGTATTATTTAATGTTTCAAAGGAAAAGACTACAAAATAACTGATGGATGCATTAGGGAAGTTGTATGAAAAATCCTCTACCTCTAATAAGATTTTTTTAATGAAAAAGTTGTTTAATATGAAGATTTCGAGAATGGTTCAGTAGCAAATCATCTAAATGATTTTAATACGGTTGTAAATATGATAGCTTTGGTTACAATAGAATTTGATGAAGAAGTTAGGGATTTATTAGTTCTGTGCTCTTTACCTGAGAGTTAGAATAGCCTGGTAATGGCGGTAAGTAACTCGGTTCCTGCTAACTCAAAGTTGAAGTTTGAGGATGTTGTAGGGGTGATTCTAAGTGAGGAAATGCCAAGAAAAAGCTCGTGAATCTTCTACTTGGAATGCTTTGTGATGGAAACTAGAGGGAGACAAAAGAATAGAGGAAACTGTGGAAAATCAAAGGATCGTGCAAGGCCAAAATCCAAAAGCAAGATAGTATGCTAGCATGTGAAAAGTCTGGCATGCAAAGAAGGACTGCTGGTAGCTTCGGGACAAGAAGAAATAACAGGAAGAAAACAAGGAGGCAAATGTCGCATCGGGTAATGTATGCCAGATGCTTTGATTCTTTCTTTACATAATATTACTAAATCTTGGGTTTTAGATTCAGGGGCTTCTTTTCATGGTACTCCAGATAGGCATTATTTTGTTGATTATGTTTAAGGGGATTTTGGGCATGTTTTTCTTGGTGATGATGAGCCTTGCAGATAGTTGGAAAAGTTTGTGTTTAGGTTAAGATGCAAGAATGGGAATACATGGCTATTGAGGGATGTCGGACATGTGCCTACATTAAGGAGAAATTTGATATCGACGGGCAATTGGGAAGTGATGGTTGTACTGTGATATTTACAACTAACTCTTGGAAGGTTACCAAGGGTTCTCTTGTGGTGACAAGAGGTAAGAAGTTTGAACCTTGTATTTAACCACTGATAGTACTAATGATTGTAATCTTGTGGCTTCAGATGCAGATACAACATTATGGCACTATAGGCTCGGTCATATGAGCCATAAGGGCATGAACATCATAAAGAAGAATTTTCCTGGATATACAGAAACATGTTTGGATTTCTGTGAGAACTGCATATATGGGAAATAGAAGCGAGTAAGGTTTCTCAAGGTTGGACCTACGAAGAAAGAGAGTAAGTTAGAGCTAGTACATTCTGATGTGTGGGGGCCGCCAGTTCATCTTTTGGGGGCTCAAGTTATTATGTTACTTTTATTATTGATGCAACAAGGAAAGTATGGGTTTATCGTATTAGAAACAAATTTGATGTATTTGATACTTTTGTTAAATGGAAACCCTTGGTAGAGAATGAAACAAGTCTTAAGTTAAAATGTCTCAAGGTCGATAATGGAGGGGAGTATTGTAGCAATGAATTTGATGATTATTGTTCTAAGAATGGAATCCACAGGCAAAAGACGGTTCCAGAGCCCCACAATAGAATGGGGTGTCAGAAAGGATGAATAGATTAATAATGGAACGTGCTAGGAGCATGAGGATACATGCAGGACTGCCTCTTTATTTTTGGGCATATGGTGAGCACAGCTGTTGTGTACTTGATAAACAGAGGACCCTCAAGTGCCTTGGATGGAGGCATACATGAGGAGGATTGGTACGGTAAGAAAGTCGATTACTCATTTCTTAGATTCTTTGGTTGTGAGGTGTTTGTTCATATTGACAAGGATGATAGGACCAAGGTAGAGGCTAAATTAGAAAAATGCACTTTTATTGGTTATGGTGGTGATGAATTTGGATTTAAATGTTGGAGTATTAAGGAAAAGAAAATCATTCGGTCTAAGGATGTGGTATTTAATGAGAAAGTCATGTATAAGAAATAATTTGAAAAAACAGGGAAGAATCCAAGAAAGAATATGCAGTGGTAGAGGATCTTTCGGATGGGACAATGACCCATGAATTAGTTTAGGAACCTACTCAACAAGAACCCCAAAGTCCTACAGTGAGGAGGTCTTCTAGGGTAAGAAAAGAACCTGAACGTTTTTCTCCTTCTCTTTATTATTTATTACTCACTTGATAGTGGAAAGCCGTAGAGCTTTGATGAAGCAATGCAGGTAGATGCGAAGAAGTGGGAGAAAGCTATGAATGAGGAGCATAAGTCTCTCATGGAGAACCAGACTTGGAATTTGATGAAGCTACCGGAAGGCAAAAGAGCATTGCGAGAACAAGTGGGTGTACATAGTTAAAGATGAAGAAGGAGGAAAGAAAATATATAAGGCCCCATTAGTGGTCAAGGGGTTTGCACGAAACAAGGTATAGATTTTGATGAGATTTTTTCTCTTGTAGTAAAAATGACTTCTATCGAAGTGTTCTTGGAATAGTGGCAACATAAGACTTGCACTTAGAATGCTTAGATGTAAAGACCGTGCATTTCTCCATGGTGATTTGGAGGAGGAGTTATATATGCAAAGAGAAGGATATGAATTCAAAGGTAAAGAGGAGATGGTGTGTAAACTGAAGAAGAACTTGTATGGCCTAAAACAAGCTCCACATCAATGGTATAAGAAGTTTGATAGCTTCATGATGGAGCAAGGTTATATTAGATGTCATTCTGACCATTGCGTGTATACAAAGAAATTTGAGGATGGAAGTTATATTATCCTATGTTTGTATGTTGATGACATGTTGGTTGCGAGTCAAAACATGCGGGAAATAAAAGTACTCAAGAAAAAGCTAAGTGAATTCTTTGATATGAAGGATTTGGGGGTAGCCAAACAAATCCTCGGTATGAGGATAACTCGAGATAGGAAGGAATGGAAGCCGACTTTATCTCGGAAGAGGATAGGAAGAAGGTATTGGATAGGTTTAACATGCAGGACGCTAAAAACAGTTGGACTCCTTTGGCAGGCCATTTTAAGTTATCAAAGGAGTAGTGTCCCAAGACAGAGCAGAAAGAAACCAAATGTCCAAGGTACCTTACTCATCAGCGGTTGGTAGTTTGATGTATGCTATGGTGTGCACTAGGCTTGATATTGCCCATGCAGTGGGAGCTGTGAGTAGATTTATGAGTGATCTAGGTAAAGAGCATTGGCAAGTAGTAAAGTGGATCCTTCGGTATTTGAGAGGGACCATGGGGACAATTTTGTGCTATAGTGGATCAGACACCACTTTACGTGGTTATGTAGATTCAGACATGGTTGGAGATGTTGACAGTAGGAGGAGCATGATAAGTTATATTTACACTGTAGGTGGGACAACAGTGAGCTAGATTTCACGACTACAAAAGTTGGTGGCTTTATCAACCACGAGAGGTTGAGTATGTTGCTGCCACAGAGGCAAGCAAAGAGATGATTTGGTTACAAAAATTGCTTGAGGAGTTGGGGCATAAGTAGAAGGAATGTAAGTTGCATAGTGATAGTCAGAGTGCTATACACCTAGCTAAGAACTATACTTTCCACTCCAGGACAAAGCATATATAGTTGAGATATCACTTCATTAGGACAACTTTGGAAGAAGATAAGTTAAATTTGGAGAAGATTCATACCATTCAGAATCCTGCAGACATGATGACCAAGGTGGTCACAAGGGATAAAATAAAGCTATGTTCAACTTTGGTTGGCCTTCGTGGATGACAAAGGGTTGAGAAGCTTGCTCGGGAAATCAATCTCCAAGTGAGATTGTTATGTTTGTGGAGCTTGTTTTCATGTTAGACTATGGTACACCTTTTATGTGTTACACTCGGGTATTTTTATGGTAGTCCCTCTCGTCGGTGAGCTAGTCAAAGGGGTTCGGGGCGAAGCCCCCAAGAAAATTTTCATGGGTGGTTTATTAACCCATGGGTAATGGTAAATCTTGTTATGGGTTGTTTTTGGGCCCATGGTTTTTCGGTACCCATTGTTTTGATACCCACGGTTTTTGCCCATTGTTTTGATACCCACGGTTTTTGACCATGGTTTTGATACCCATGGTTTTGTATCAAACTGCTTAAGCAATTTTCTATTTATATGGTCTTATGCATATGATAGATAGACAAGAAAATGTATTGTAGATGTGCTTTGAATTCAGTGTGAATTTCAGAGTTTTGTTGAGCATAGCTCCAAATGGATATGGGTATTGTATTGAGAGAGTGGAGGCTTGTAATAAAATATGAGCAAGTGATTCTTGGTGGATGTAGCCCAAATTGGGTGAACCATATTAAATCTTGTCTCTCTGTGTTGTGTTATTTATTCTGCACTTTTATTTGAGATCTATAATATTTTCTGCATATTAGTTTCTACTGTTGTGATTCTATAAGGGATTATTCCACATATTTTATCTCTTATTTCCTAACATTGTGGACACACAGGAAAACATGGGTAGTTCATGATGGATTCATTGTTTTTGAGTAATTTTGGTGGGAGATTAAGTAGGATAAAATTGATTATACTAGATCTTTGAGATAATTCACAACAACTGAAAGCTAAATGACAAAAAGCTTCAGAATAGCTAAAATATTCCTTTAACTAGAAGGTGTGCATCAATGGAGGCCCATATTTGCATGGTTTCACACAATCTCCAAGAATTTAACATGAAGGCTCGAGCTAAAGACTCAATAAAACATCAAAGACCCCTGGTTCCTCATGCCTAAGATACACTCGAAGGCTTACAAACAATCTTTATCAACAAATGACAATGAAGTGATTTTAAATTGTTTATCTCATTGCAGGATGAAGGATCTTCTTGAAATGAAATTACAAATGCCACTAAACTATGTCATAGGGACAAGATCCTGTGATTCGGAGGGAATTTAACACAATATTTCAATAGGAATAAGAAAAACTACTTGCAGACATTCTAAAATAAAGAAGACACAAATTGCTCTAAGATTGACATAGATTAACTCAAAATTGATTAGATTCATCAACAGGGGAAAGTTTCTTTGAATAGTCTTAGAGCTTGTCAATGGTTGTACACTCGCAACCAACTTGACGTGATTGAAATCTAAAACACAGAAATCAACATGTTTCTCGACTGTCTCTCGGAAGACGAGCTCTCTCAAATTTTCTCTTAAGAATTCAACCCCCGACCATTTGCAAGAGTATTATCATTGCATTTATACATTTCACTTGCTCACTCATCCCAAAATTCCCCCAAAAAGAAGAATATTTGAGGGACATTTTCTTGTTACCAATTTGTCTCGGAAAGTGACGTTTAAAAATTTGTAACAAAAAGATTCCAGTTGGACAAATCATGAATTGATCACATTTCCCAGGACCCTTGACTAATGATTAGGATGCCATGCCACAACTTTTTGAAAGTCCTTCTAATCATTCTCTTTATTCTGTCATGCAAGAAATCCCCATTTTAATCATTTTCCGGAGGCTCAGACACCTGGATCCGACAGTAATCCTTTTCACCCTTGAGGAAACATATTTTTTTCATCCTTTTTCCCTGTAACCTCCATCATTTCATCCTTTTCCCTCTCTTTCCTCTGCAAATGTCCTGCATCCAACTTCTCTCGAATTCACATTTTTCAAGCACCCAAGAGCATTCACCCTTAGATGATCATGAAGTTTCGAGGAGTATGCAAATGTGTTTCCAAGTGAGCTTCCAAGGTTACGACCCCACGAGAGATGGATTTCACCATTGATTTAGTGCCAAGATCTACACCACAATTTCTAGGGCACCCTATTAGATGATGAATCCAGAGCTTCATGAGCTCGAGATTCAGTTAGAGGAGTTGTTGGAGAAGGGTCTCATTCATCCTAGTGCATCTCCTTAGGGAGCGCCTATCATATTTGTTAAAAAGAAGGATGGTTCTCTCAGACTTTGTGTAGACTTCAGGAAGCTCAACAAAGTCACAATAAAGAACCATTATCCACTCCCTAGGATTGATGAATTGTTTGATCAGATGCAGGGAGCTAGAGTGTTCTCAAAAATCAATCTCAAGTCAGGGTATCATCAGTTACGCATTTCAGATGCAGACATTCATAAGACAACTTTTCGCACATGTTATGGGCATTATGAGTTCACAGTTGTTCCATTTGGTTTGACTAATGCCCCAATTGTCTTCATGAGCCTCATGAATGGAGTATTCAGGACCTTTCTGGATCACTTTGTCTTAGTGTTCCTAGATGATATATTGATATATTCTCGTTCCAAGGAGGAACACGAGGAGCATTTGAGATAGGTACTATAGGTTTTGAGAGAGCAGAAGTTGTATGGGAACTTGGAAAAATGTAGCTTCTTTCAGATAGAGATTCAAGTACTTGGGTCACATCATATCGGAGAGGGTATCTCAGTAGATCCCTCTAAGATACATGCTATCATGGATTGGCTAGCACCCACATCAGTCATTGAGGTGAGGATTTTTATGGGTTTAGTAGGTTACTACCGTAGGTTTGTTCAAGATTTCTCTAGGATTTCTCACCCTATTACTTCTCTTCAGAGAAAAGGGAAGAAGTTTGATTGGTCAGAAAAGTGTGAGCAGGCATTTTAGTTGCTTAAGGAAAGGTTAACCATGGCATCCATCTTAGTAGTTCCAGACCCGACAGAGGACTTTTTGTTTGTACTTATGCATCACTAGAGGGTTTAGGATCTGTTCTTATGCAGAAGCATTGGGTGATTTCCTTTGAGTCGTGTAAGCTCAAAGACTATGAGCTTAACTATCCTACACATGATTTAAAGCTTGCAGTAGTCGTTCATGCGCTTGTGCATTTACGTCATTTCCTTTTGCAGACCTTTCATTTTGAGGACCGACCAAAGCATAGTTTACAAGATATCTTCTCACACCAACCTCAATGCTCGACAACGACGTTGGATGGAGTTCCTATGTGAGTACGACATGGAACTCATGCAGACATCAAAGGAAAGGAAAATGTCGCGCAGATGCACTTAGAAGGCAATGACATGTGCTTGCATCTTTGACCCTACACCATATTTGAGAGGCAAAGTTCTTGAGCATCTTCTAGAGATAGGTTTTATGAGGGAGCTAGATAGATGTTGGAGTCATAGGGTTCGTTTGAGGGTAGATTTTCGTGGTGCATTTTAGAGATAGATGGTTTACTCCAGCCTGTAGGATCATTTATGTGCCTAAGTCGGTGATCTGCATAGCTTCATCCTCACGCAGGCTCATCGAGCTCCTTATGTGGCACATCCAAGAGTGAACAAAATGCACACCGATCTGAGGGAGTTATATTATTGGCTAGGCCTTTGGCGAGACATAGAATTTTTTTTTGCATGATGCGTTGACTATCAGAGGGTCAAGGAAGAGCATTCTCATCCCGTAGGACTCTTACATCCTCATGATATTCCCGAGTGGAAATGGGATGTGATCTCCATGGACTTCATAGTAGGACTCCCTATGTCTTCTTACCATCATGATGCCATTATGGTCACTGTGGATAAGTTGACCAAGGTTGCACATTTATCGCCAACCAAAGTCACCTATAATGCACAGGCCATCGCCAAAGTATTTATGGAGGACATTGTTAGATTACATGGGATTTTGAAGACCATCATCAATGATAGGGATACCATTTACACTTCAATTTTCTGGACTTCCTTTCAGGCTGCTCTTGGTACTTAGATTAATTTCAGCTCAGCATATCATCCAGAGATAGATGGACAGATAGAGAGGGTTAATTAGGTACTGGAGGACATGTTGAGGATGTATGTGATGGACCAAAGAGAAGAAGTGGGAATATTATCTTCATTTAGTTGAGTTTACATACAACAACTATCACAGTTCCATTGGTATGGCTCCTTACCAAGATTTGTATGGACGACCTTGTAGGACACCTCTAAGTTGGGACATACTAGATGACAGGATTATTCTTGGACCAACTTACCTACAAGACTTAGAGCAAAGGTTGTTCGATCGACTGTAAGCGTCTTGATCAAAGGCTAGAGCACGCCAAAAGGCGTATGCAGACACTAAGAGGACTGATCGTCACTTCTTAGTGGGTGACAAAGTCTTCTTGAGAGTTCATCCTCATAAGAGCCCAATCTGCTATGGAAAGGGTTCTAAGATATCACCTCATTTTGTGGGGCCTTTTGATATTTTAGAGGTCATCGGTCTAGTTGCCTATCACCTAGCTTTGCCACCATGCCTCCTCGCAGCCCACGATATTTTTCATGTTTCTATACTCTGTAGATATGTACCGAGATAATTCTCATGTTTTGGATTGGTCGGCATTATAGGTAGAGGACAGAGGGTAGTGGAGGCCGGAGCCCGTACACATACTGGAGCACCGGAGGTTGGCCCTTTGGGGTCGAGACTTGGACCAGGTTAGAGTGCAGTGGGACATATATGATGAGACAACAACTACCTGGGAGGATGCTACACCATTGAGGGCCAGATATCCCTATCTCTTTCAGTGACTTCCAGGAGGAAGTCTAATTTTAGGAGAGGGGGATGTAGTGCCCACATTTTTATAGCCTCAGTTATTTGTTGTTCTCTTTACTCATAGACATGTTTTGGCAGGGATTTGATATATTTTGGACATTATATTAGGATATTTGACCTTCTTAGACATGTATGGAGATTTAGGCGTATAGCGCCAATTTAGCTTGATTACTATGTTGACACCTTATCTTATGATGTCACGGATACTAACTGATATGATGTTGTTTGGACCATACTTATATTTGATGGATACTCAGTTTAGTTACATGTTTGGATTTTATGGATGTATGTCACTTTATCATTATGTCTAACTCATGGTGAATTGTGTATAATTATGCATGTTGTCGCATTTTTGATTCCAGAATGATGATATGCTAGCATATAATTCATTTATCATTTATTGAGTAGTTGATTCACATTTTATCGAACAGTGCATTTAATGTGTGCAATGAGTGTGCAGGTGATAGGTCACAGGAGAACGTGGGATTCAGGCCAGCTACATAATTTTGCACAAGCAGCCCATGGGGCTAAGTCCTAACCGTGTTTATTGTATGAGGCCTTAGTATTATATTTCATTATTTTGGGCACCATGAGTGACCCTCATTTGTAATGTAGTATGTCTTGTAATATTAATCTTGCTTAGGATGTTTAGTTTGCTTTGTAAACTTGATTTGGGGACTTAATGGTCCCCACTTACATTAAGTTTTTGTTTGGTTAATGATGTATTTAATTAGAGGATATTAGGGTCACATGTGAACCCTTGGGTGGGCCCCACATCCTCTACACTTGTGCCCAAATGTGCCAAACCCGAAATTGGGCTATTTTAGGCATTTTAAGTGACCCCTTTTAGTTTGGGAGTTCACTTAGCATGAAAATGGGCCCTTGGACCCTACCTAATAGGTAGGGGGCTTAATTCCAAGGCATAGAGGGAGTTTCCCTCCCATTTTTCCTCCCTTTGGTCACATCCATGTCAGGTGGATGGGTATGTGTGTTTTGTTAAAATTTGCACAAGTTTGTCTTGCTTTTCATTTTGGGTAATATGGGAGAAAAGGGTTAAAAGCTATTTTATCTTTTCTCTTTTTTATTTTGAGAATCTTTGACCTTAGGGAAGAGAGGGGTGACACATGTCACCCCCTCATTTGTGAGGATTTTTGTTGGCTTCTCTTGAAATTCTTCCTCATGGGGAAAGAAGAGAACTTTTTTTTGGGAGCTTTTGCTTGGAGGCTTGTGGATTTTGGAGCTAGAGCTTGCTTGGATAAAGAAGTGGAAAAATTGGAGTGTTGGAGAGCTTTTGGAGGTAGGCTCTTTGAGTTCATTTTTGTGTTTTATATCATGTTAGATATTAGTCTTGTTTGTTTAAAATGTGTGTTGCTACTTGTGTGTTGCCATTTGTTGATTTTATTTGTTGTTTTACTTTTTTCTCCATCCATCATATGGCATGATAGATTTTGGAGTTTGTGGGGGAAGAGAGAGGGATTTTCCCTCTCAATCCTCATGGCTTGATGGGAAAGCCATGTAGGATTTTTGTTTCTCCCCTCAAATGGTTTGAGGTGGGGAAGGGGGTTCATATAGTTTGAACCCCTTCCCCATTCTTGGAGAGGAAACCCTTTGCATTTGAAAATCCTTCCAAGAAGGATTTTGGTGAATGGATGGAGAAATAAGGAGAGTTTTTTTGACTTTGGAGGAATAAAGAGGTTTGTGGAGATTATTGTTTATTTGCAACCATTGTTGGCTACACTTTTGGCACTTGGAGATCTCTTTCTTCTCTTCCCCATTTTAGAGGTAGAATATGGTTTCTCCTCCCTTATTTGTAAAATTTGGTGTTTTTCTTAGTGCATGGTCTTGGCTTGTATGTGAAAATAAAAATAAAAATGTTGGATTGTCTCCCTTAACCTTGTGCAAAATTGTGGAAGCTAGTCCTCTTTCCCATGGGCTTGGGGGAGGCTAGCATGTCTTCCAACCTTGGAAAGACATGTAATGATGCCTAAAGGTTGGGAGAAAAGGATCAGAATCCAAATGTGACAATGAAGCTCAAAGTAGCCAAAAACAGCTACCCAAACAAGACAAAACAACAAAAATACTGCAAAAAAGTAGTAGAGAGACCAAAAAAAAAGCATAAAAACATACAAGAACAACTAAAGCATCTACAACTACTTTTTGGCAGCTTTGTCTATGCTGGTCTTGATATTCTTCCAGGAATGGAACATACCCAAAGTTGTCATGTGGGCAGCGTCAGTATTATCCAGCTGCTCAATGGTCCTTTTGCTTTCCTTATCATTACCCCAAAGTGTTGCGGAACTCCGCTGAGGTTGGAGACACTTTTGACATGTTGCTCAATGAACTCCTCAATCACCCTAAAGATGGCCATGTTGTAATCATGTCGAGTTTTGGCCTTCCCTAAACGGGAGTCTAAGGAGTTCAGCTTCTTGTAGATATCATCAATCTGGCTGTTATCAATATCCACCTCCTCCTCCTTTTTCCTCTTACCTTTCTGTTTTGCCAAGTTCTTAACCTCATCCTTCAACAGTTTCATATCAGCCTCTAAGGCTTCCAGCCTTTTTGAAGAGCTTTCCATATGCACATCCCGGGGACTGGCACTGCTAATATTCAGGAGGTCATGTGCAATTTCAATTTCATGAGGACCCTTCTCCACAGCAAGAGTCTCAAGGTTAAGCTTTCTAGAAGCCCTGGTAACCGGTCTGTTCGAGGTGGAGGTGAAGTGGGGGCGGGAGCAGCAGTAGGGGGAATGGAAGAAGAAGCTTGGATGGCCGGCGGGGGGTGACAGCGGTGGTGGGGGGCAGAGAATGGAGAAATAGGGCTGGCAGCAGCAGAACCGGCAGAGGGGGAACCGAGCTAGGAGAGGATGGGAGACCAGGATACTTAAGAAGACAACATTTATGTAGTAGCAAAAATAAGCCCCTGGTGTAAAGGAACCACCCGGGTATGCTTTTGAAACTCCAAAATGGAGCGCTCAAGAGAGTTCAACAAGTAATGGGGAAAACAAACCATGCGATTCCTACGGAAGTGGTTAAGAAAGATAAGGTGCTTAGCAGGTACAGTGACAAACCTTCCTTCCAAGGAGATGAACCATATCATCATGCGAGTAACCTCATCATAAGGTGGAGGGATCGAGCTAACAAGCAGGCCCGCTATAACATAGATCAGCTTCTCAGATCCCTCCACAAATCTCCTCTCTTCAACATCTCTGTCGACCCTTTTGTTAAAGAAATGGTAGCCCTCCAAGCCAAGGCCGGTCGCTTCAGCAATAAGTTCTTCATTGACCAAGATCTTCTGCCCCCATATTCCACAGTCCGCTCCTTCCAATCCTTCACAAAACACATGAGAGATGCTTTGATCATGCCCCTGAACCTTCTCCATGAAGTTGGTGATGCCACCCTTGCTGAGTATGCTCCATAGCTCAATATTATCCTTCCAGTCCGGGTCCGCACTAGGCTCAATTTGGCAAGGGGGACCCCCCATCTTCTCTGTGCTTAACTGTTTGCAACAAATTCCCAAATTCTTGTGAGCGCTTGAAGCCAGTCTACTTTTTGCTATTGTAATCCACACAATATTGGAAATGAGAGCCGTTGCTTTTCCCACGAACGGCTGCGTGTCTGCTGATCTGAGCCTGCGGAAAATCACATGTGGGAATAACCGCCTTTTTGTTAGCCCGCTCCCTGTCATCAATCACATTACTACTGTCTTGGTTTCCATGGAGCTTTGTATCCAACTTTTAGCAGTCACAGTGCAGCCCGCATGCGCGATTTTCAAATCAATGTAACTCCACTTGGAATTCCCCATATATTTCACACTATCTTGATTATTTGACATGATTTGCATAATCATATTCTTTAAGTCAACACGTGTGGGAGTATTATTGATGCTGATCCACACCCAAAAATCATAACTCAGCTCTAGATATTGCTTGCGTATAGAAATCCACATGAATGTTGTTTTGAAGCTACTTAGGGATGCTATTATTATCCCAAACAGTGAGGTTAACATTAATGCCATAATTAGCCAGCGCATCCACCAATTTATTACCCTCCCGGTAAGTATGCATGATCCTGATGTTATTGAAAGTATGACTAATACTTATGGACTCTGAGATAAAATCCTTGATGCTCCAACTTGGAGATGAGCACTGTTTAAGAAGATTAATGATATTCAGGGAGTCCCCTTCAATAATGAGGTTCTGAATATTTTGAGTCTGGGCAATTCTCAGGCCCCATAGAGCAGATAATGCTTCGGCAAAATGATTAGTTTGAATTCCCATTTTCCCAGCATACGCAACAATCAGATTACCTTTATGATCCCGTATCGCTCCTCCTGCCGCAATCCCAGGGTTTCCCTTAGAGGCCCCATCAAAGTTCAACTTATACCAATTAAAATCAGGAGGATGCCATTTAATCAAAGATCTATCAATGCTAATTCCGGGATTGCTCCGATATTGATGATAGTTCCTCTATCGCGATTGGATAAGATGTATTCTTCATTCTCTGGATATCTCTTGTTCTTGGGGGGTTTAAATCTAGCAATATTCTCTTTGATACCATTAGAAATTTTACCAATACTAAGTTTATAGTTTTGCTTCTTATTTATGAAGATAATATCATTTCTATCCTTCCATATCCTCCAGATTAAATGAGGGATAACCAGCTTCCAGATCCTTTTAACAACACAATGCCTAAAGGGTGGGTTCCATTGAGTCCATAGCTGATTAAGATCCTTCGGCAACACCCAGAGAGCTTCAAATTTAGAGAGGGAAAAACTCCATATTCTGGTGGCATACTCACAATGTATGAACAGGTGGCTGATATCCTCAGAATCTTTCTTACAAAGATGGCACCTATTAGGGATTATAAATCCTCTTCTCATCAGGTTGTCAGTGGTAAGAATCCTGCCTCTGATAGCCAGCCAAAGGAAAAAAATTTATTTTGGGAGTTAATTCAGACATCCAAATCTTGTTCCAATTGAACTCTGTTTGACTACATGGAAGAAATTATTATATCCGGTTTTGTGAGTAATTCCCATCATTGGAATTATTCCATACCAGCTCATCCTTGGAATCCAGCTGACTTAATGGAATAAGATCTAATTGATCTTGAAGGGAGGAAGTAATTTGCTTCAGATCATTTCTCTCCACAGTAAGTTTTTTCCAATTCTTGCTGGTACCATTTCCTTCAATATAGTCCTTGATTTTAATGCCATACTTGCTTATAAGACTGTCCTTAACCATCCCAAATCTATCCATGAGATTGCCATTAAACCAATTATCCTCCCAGAAGTTTATGTCCCTACCATCCCCCACTTTCCATTTACTGCCCTGCTTGATGAAATTTCTGCTCTTGACCAGATTATTCCAAAAAATGGAACCATAGGGGAGGTGCTCATCTTGTAGGAAAGAGTACACAGTTTGATGATTTAAATATTTTGCTTTGATTAAATCAATCCAGGGTTGTTTCTCAGACAACATTCTCCAGCCCATTTTAGCAATGAGGGCCTCATTCATTTTCTCAATATCTTTTATACCCAGACCTCCCATAAACTTCGGGGTGCAAACCTTATCCCAAGCCACTAAGTGAAATTTGAACTTCTCTTCCATGCCTTGCCATAAATTTTTTTTTGAATCCTTTCAATCTTATCTCTGAAGGAAGAGGGGATCTTGTAGAGCGACATGACATAAATGGGCAGATTTTGAAGAGTACTTTTAATGAGCAGGCACTTACTAAGCACTAGATAAAATGGCTCCTTTCCAACCAGCCATTTTTTTTGGAATCTCTCCAATAAATCATCCCACACCTTACAAGAGACTTTCCTAGTGCCGAGAGGAAGGCCCAAGTAAGTGGCTGGAAGCGCACTTATTTTACAACCCAGAATTTTAGCAATTTTAAGCTTGCCTTTCCTCAGGAGTGTTGAAAAAGAAGATGGTGCTTTTATCATAATTGATCTCTTGCCCGAAAGCGATTCGTAGAGCCGCGATAAAGCCTTGGTAGCCTTGGCTTGATGAGTGATGCCGAGAAGAAGAAGGATAGTGTCGTCCACAAATTGCTGATGGGAGACAACTTGGCTGATGGAAGTGGGCTTAGAGCCATTTAAAATCCCGTCATTAACCACTTTGCCAATTGTTCTACTAAGGTTGTCATTTGTCAAAAAGAATGAAGAGTAAGGGGAGATAGGGTCCCCTTGTCTAAGTCCTCTGCTTAGTGAGTGAAAAACCCACGGGCTCACCATTAACTACCAGAGAATCGCCGTAGAGATCTGAAGCCTTAATAATTCTTCTAAATTTTTCAAACCCAAATTTTGTTAAGACTTTGTCAAGGAAAACCCAAGAGACCTTGTCAAAAGCTTTATTCATATCAAGCTTGAGGACCATATTTGCCTTTTTATTATTTTCCATAGAATGTATGGTCTCGTGAACCATAATCACTCCATCTTGTATAATCCTACCTTTGATGAAGCCACTCTGCTGCCTTGAGATAAGTTCATTCATAATGAGCTGAAGCCTAGTAGTAATAATTTTGGTAAAAATTCTATAGATGGCATTCACAAGGCTGATAGGTCTGAAGTCTTTGAAATCTTTAGCATCCATTTTTTTGGGGCCAGCACAATGTGAGTGTTATTAAGCTCTTTTAAAAGATTTCCCATTCTATAGAATTCATTCACCGCTCTGAGAAGATCCTCAGATAGATTTTCCCAAAATTTCTGGAAAAAATTTATGGAGAACCCATCCGGACCAGGAGCCTTGTCACCCTCTAAAGCAAAAAAACTTTTTGCAGCTCTTCAAGCGTGACCGCTTTGGTGATACTTCTAAATTTCTGTTCCTCAATTTTATTTTGGGGAATGGCCTCCAACATAAAAGAAATAGCTTCAGAGTTGATGATATTCCTCTCCTCAAGAAGTTTTTTATAAAAATCAAGCGCTTCTTTCTTGATGCTATTGGGATCTTTTATGATATTTCCATTGTTTTTAGAAACTTCTAAGATCCTATTACAGGCTCTGTGCTTCAAAGTGGTCATATGAAAGAACTTCGTATTCCTGTCTCCCTCTTTAAGCCAAATAGCTCTAGATTTAAGTCTCCATAAAGATTCCTCTCTGCTGCAGATCGTATGCAACTCTGAAAGAATATTCTTTTCATTAACTTCATCTTCAGCCGATCTCCCCATAGTATCCATTTTTAATTCCAGATCCTGAAGTTTTGTTTTAACTTTTTTTATTGTCAAATACATTACCAAAAATGCTTTTATTCCAGATTTTGACTTGCTTTTTGACATTTTTGAGCTTTTGAACCAATCTAAATTGAGCAGTGCCTTCACCATTCCATCCCCACCATTCTTTTATCTTGTCATAGATATTGTCATGCTCCATCCACATCTTTTCAAATTTGAATGAGCTTCTGGTGGGTTTAGTCCAATTGAGAAAATTTAAAGCAATCGGATTGTGATCCGATCCAACTCTGGGCAAGGAAGAGAGGTGGAAGTCTTGACTGAGAATCCAACTCACTGAAATTAGTGCCCTATCCAATCTCACCTGATAAACTCCTTTCCCAACCTTCTATTATTCCAAGTGTATTTATTCCCATGAAGATCCACATCTAAGAGGTTATGTTCAGCAATAAAATCAGCAAAATCCTCCATACCAGTAGAAAAGCTGGAGGTACCTCCATACTTTTCACCTAGGTTTAGTGGGGAGTTGAAATCCCCCATAATAAGCCAGTTAGCAGAACAATGCTGGTTTCTAAATGTTTTAAGGTCAGCCCAAAGCTTCCTTCTACCACTAACCGTATTAGGGGCATAAATGTTAGAAAGGATCCATTCACCATTATTCTCAATAGCAACAAATTTGATTGCAAGATGATTAATACTAGCATTGAGAACCATACCAGTACAGTGTCTTTTATCCCAAAGAGTAGCCAGTCCTCCAGAAGCTCCCTGGGAGTCAACAGCCACCATTTCAGAGTTATCCCAAAAACTCTTTTTAATAGTTTCTAGGGTCTTAGCTTTCATCTTAGTTTCTTGCAGAATCAAAATACTAGGATTACTAGAATCCCGTAACTCCTTGATGATTCTCTGCTTGGAGTTTCCATTTAGGCCTCGGATGTTCCAAGAAATAATCTTCATTTGGAATGATTGGTGGTTGGAATTTCCTGATGGTTCAACTGACGTTGAACTCCATCTGCAATGTCCCTCTCCATTCTCTTAGATCTAAGAGCCTTTTTAGAGGGTCTTCCTCTTTTTGTACTTCCTCCAAAGTCAACTATTCGTCTAGCAGAAGATCTAGTTGTTCTGGATGTTGAGGTGTCCCAGTTGTCTTTTTTCTTTTTCTTATCACTGTAAAGTGATTCTGGGATCATTTCAAAACCTTTCATTCTTTTTTTCTTTTTTGAAATGACCTTTGTGAATCCAGAATCTGGATCCTCCTCATCCATGATAGGCGTAACTTCTCCCTCTTCACATTCTTTCTGAATCCTGTCAGGTGTGTGTGTATCAGCTGTTCTGGTGCTGAAGCAAGTAGGTGAAACCACTGATATGTTGCTGGAACAAGGAGGTATATCTGCAAAATGAATTACCATCTCCCCTAGGAGTGTTTTTCTGCAAAGGTTCTTTAAGAGCCATACAGTCCTTGTTCGAAGTTTCCTTAGTGATGCACAACTGATTATCTATCTCGACTTCCTTACTGCTCTGAAATTGCTCAATAGGGACTATATTAATCTTCACAGAGCCTTCTTGCTCATTCACCACCATGGATACCTTCACAGGATTTTCCAAGTCTTCTTTGTTAGGTGCTTCAGGCAAAGCTGCTGCTGAGACTTTGGGACGCCAGACCAGATGTTTCCTTATTTGAGTTCTAAAACCCCTTTTTTCCCCTTTCTATTTAACTCCAACTCCTTCTGACTAGGGGCTTTGTCTTCATTCCAGCTATCCGTGCTAGGAACCCTACTATCCTTGTTTAGAACTGAGCCCTCCACAGGCTGTTCAGCTTCCATTGTAGGGGTCTTCTTCTTGGAACAACTTTTGTCAGAGTGTCCAATGCTATGACAATGTTTACATCTCAAAGTTTCAACTCAATTTTTTGGGTCCATATCCCATATCTAGATTTCAAGATTATGTGCTCTGGAAACTCCTGTTCCATTGCAGAGAAAATGCAGAAATGCGAGCAAAAGCAAGTCTGGATCTGTTTCTCGTGGGCCCATCCAGCCCGATAGGGGCACCTAAGGATTTTGCAATATTTAGCAGAATTTCATCATCCCAAAAATGCAATGGTAGTCCAGGTAACCTACACCAGATTGGGATGGTGTTTATATTTTCAGTATTAGGGTCAAATCCAGGATACCATTTTTTCAAAAAAAGGCCCATATTACCCAGCCACCAAGGTCCTCCCAGAAGCACCGATTCCAAATCCTCTTGCTGATTAAATTTTGCCAGAAAAAAGCCTTTTGGCATGATGGTAATGCTCAGGGCTCCCTTAGGTTTCCACTTTCTCAAAGCCCATTTTCTAATGAAATCAATATTAGGTCTAGAGCCAAGAAACTTACCAACGAGGGAGAGATTCACTTTGCTTAAGGCTCTATCAACACATCCATCTGGGACCCTCAGGCAGGTGGCACCCTCGTTGTCCTTTTCCCACGTGAACTGACCAGTAATTTTCGGACCCACCTTGATGTTAGGGCTTTGAAGCAACTTATTCCAGGCCATAGGTGTGGATCCCAGCATTTCCACATTTTCATTTATAACCGTCTGATTTTGGCCGAGAGATCTGCCTCTCCTCAGCATTCTTAGGTTTAGTGCACGACTTTTCTGCGGCCGGAAAATGCTGTAGAAAATGCAGCAGCAGTACCTCCGGTGCTTTCTCGTACTCGTTCTAAGCTTATCATGACTCAGCAATTTTAAGCTTAGTGCCCGTACATTCTAATCGGCGAGCTGCGATTTGCCATAGTTTTCCCATCGCTTGTGGTGGCCAGCCTCTTGTTTCTCGTCGTTGATGGCTATGTGGAAGCTTTCATTGTCTTGTAAAATCCTCTTTTGTATATGGGATCACTTGTAGAATTGAGTCACATTTTCTTGTGCAATCTTCCTTTCAACCTTGCATAAAGTGGTAATGATATTTCTTAAGTAGCTCATGTATTTTGGAGACATGTTAGATTTGTGAGCTTAAGCAATTGAAAAAAAAAGGATCTTGTAAATTAGTTGATATTTTTACTATGAATTGTTGGCAATCCATTTTGAAAAGAAAGTTCATAGTTTGAAAGTATGTTTTTACACAAAAGGATGTATGCAAAATGTTATGTTGAGAACACCAAAGGAAAATGTAATATTCTTGTTGGATCTCCCTTTTGCTTAAAGATATGAAATATGAATTCCTTCTTGTTAGCTTTAAACTTATTCCAAGTCTCTCACCTTTTTGAACTATCTTATTTTACTCTCTAAATTCATCACATAAATGAGCAATATCATTTAATGAAGATATATTGCAAAACATTATATGTAAACCACCTTGTTTTATGACATTGTATATTGGAGATCTCATAACAAATGAAATGAATATGTTAGAATATTTTCCTTTAGTTAAATTTTAGAATATAACTAAAATGTTTCTTTTTAAAAAGTTATTTATTATTGTATATATATACATTGTTATAATTATAAGTCTTAATAATAAAATTATACACACGCGCACACACACACACACACACACACACACACACACACACACACACACACACACACACACACACACACACACACACATTATAGTGAATGATATATTATGCATATACCTCAAAATTTTAAGAAATGATAAAAATGAAAAGAAATATAAATAAATAAATAATTACTAATTAGTATTAATTAATATATATTAATTTTACCATATATATATATATATATATATATATATATATATATATATATATATATATATATATATATAAAACAAGAATTTATGCTTCTATAACAAAATAAATAACTAAAATAACTATGTGGAAATAAAATAAGAGCCCTATCTCGAGGAGATATCGACGGATAAGCATACAAAGAGAAAATAATGCAATAATATCAATCTCATTTTCATCAAGAGAGAAGCCCCCATGAATTCCATCTCTTCCTTAACTCCTCTACAACCCGCACATGCAAATAACAACACAAAGCAAATGAGGAGAGGAATAGAAAGGAAAAGGAAACATAGAGAAGTTTAGGGCAACTTTAGGGTAAATTTGAAATCAATGGTCAAGATTAGATTTGATCCAAGGGCCCAAAATCAATCCTACATACTTTAAGTCATGGGCACTTTATGGGAATGGGAGATAAATTATAGAGGGGTGTGGGAAAATTAATAAACAAAAGGGGAAAACTAATTAAGTTATAAAGGGGTGTGGAATCTTATTTGTAACCCTAGTGAACTTAATGGAAATAAGTAATTAAATTACCTTGGGTTAATGATTTATTTAATTTTGAGTAAATATATAAATTAACTTAAAATAATCTTTAAGGGAAACGGTTAGGCAAATGTATTATTATTAATTAGACTCTCTTCAAAAAAATTTATTACCCATTTTCTTTAGTGGCTTTCATAGTATTTTTCCAGTGTCCCAGGTGGGGCATTACAAATCTATGTGTTTTCTTGGTGCAACTATAAAGGTGAGGTATAGAGGCAAGTTTCCAAACAAGTACAGGCCTTCCATGTGCCCTGGGCCCAAGAAAAATGCCTTTTGGCCTTTGAAAATCTCAATAAAAAGGGGCCAGTGGAAGCCTCCACATGTCGCCTTGGTGCACCTTTGGTATGGTCCTCAAAAGTGGAGACCCCAAACAAGTGCAGGCTCACCACATGTCTCAGTCCAGAAGAGTTGTTGAAAAGTTAAAGGATCGGCAGAAGGCGCCATGTGTCTAGGGTCTGAGACAATTTTCCTTGGCCGTTGAAAAGTCCAAGCAAGGGTAGAGTGAGCGAAGCCTCCAAGTGTCCTCTTGGTGCTTCTTCAAAATAAAATTTAGGGGCTGGTCCCCAAATAGGCGTGGTCCCTCCACGTGTCCCAGGCCTTTAGAAAGTTACTTGAAAAGTTTAAGTATAGAGAGGAGCTGGCGGAAGCCTCCACATGTCTCCTCTGACACAACTTTGAGATGGTCCCCAAAAGTGGAGACCCTAAACAAGCATGGGCTCACCACGTGTCCCCTTCACGCAATCTGTAGGTGGGACCCTAAGGCGGATCCTTAAATGAGCATCGACCCTCCACGTGGACAAGTTTTGAGTTGAAGCGGGACATAGAGTTTCAAGGTTCCA
Source organism: Taxus wallichiana var. yunnanensis (assembly GCA_018340775.1). Lineage (NCBI taxonomy): Eukaryota > Viridiplantae > Streptophyta > Pinopsida > Cupressales > Taxaceae > Taxus > Taxus wallichiana. Next base: position 463,243,871 of record CM031244.1, on the reverse strand, counting down.
CACCGAGCCGCATCTAACAAAAAAAAGGGCCACGTTTCCAAAGATGCTTTGAGATATAAATTTGAAGGAGAAAACACACCCAAAACCATAAAATGCGGAAAATCACCATTTGCACCTAGAAATGAATCTTTCTTCAAGGACATAGAATTTAGAAATGATATAAGGCCCAAATGTGATCCGCCAAGCCACATCCCATCGAAAGGACCACTTTTACATAGGTATTGGGACAAAAATTGACAGGAAAACAAAACGTGATGGCCGTGGAAAAATGGAAGGAAGGAAAAACTCGAGTTTACGCCTAAGTTACAAATTCTTCCACATGGACAGAGGAACAAAAAAACAAATTCTAGACTTAAAGTGATCCTCGACCAAAGGAAGGGACTGATCATGGCAACCAAATGGAGGACAAAGTTTTCATGCATTAATACGGGGAATAGAAAAGACGATAGATCCCACAAACTAAGAATTTCAAGGATAAATGGGGTGAGATCAAATTGAGCACCAATAGGAAGACAATGGAGAAGGCTCAAAATTTTAATTTTTTTTTGCATTTTTACGCTTTAAGAAATAGGGAAGAAAAGAACTTAAAATGTCGAAGTTTGAAACTCCAAAAGTATAAAATTTCAGACTTTCGGGTTTTAGGGTTTAGGAACTCTCGGTGCAAAGTTGAAAAAATTGGCCCCAAATGTTTGAAATTCTGAAATTTTAGAATTTTTTGGGTTTTCGGGTTTTGGGAATTTTGGGAATCGTGATAGAAAAGTAGCGAGCAAAAATCCTAAAATCCCGAAAGTCTAAATTTTCAAACTTTAGATTTGAAGGTTCGAGTTTTGACTTCAAAGTTTCAAGTCTCGAGCCCCATAACAAAAAAATTACAAGTTAATGTCCAAAATTCCAAATTCTAAAAGTCTAAAATTTTGGGCTTTCGGGTTTTTGGGTTCGGGCTTTCGAAACTGAGAGTCATTTTGAGCGATAAACAATGTTTCAATCTATGAAACCAAAATTTCTGAAATTTTGAATTTTAGGATTTTGGAGGTTACATGCATTTTGGACTTTCGAAGTTTTGGAACTCCTAACCTACTATTTTTGCGAGAATGACAACTCTAATCTTCAAATGGCCATAACTTTTGATTGGAAGCTAGAATTTGAGGACTTTTTGGATATCTTTAAATTAGTGGGACTAAGTTCTTAAAAATGAAAAATACAGTCTTCCATTTTTAGGCTATCAAGCTTCTCACCTACCACCATAATGAAGTATGGGCTTCCTTTCTTTCCCAACAAGGAACAACACATGGAGGCATGGGTTTTTCAGTGGAACCCATCATTGTTGCAGGTGAATTCATTGCTCTTTTGGGGTGGTTGAACAAGAATTTGGATTTCTTCTATCTCCTTCTCTAATTCTTCCTATATATTGTAAGGGGGGAATTTTCCAAAAGGTTGGACATTTTTGCTTTGCACCCTCCCTTCTTCCCTTCTTTAAGTGAATTTGTGGAGTTTTCAAACCTCCCATTCAAGTTGTAATGCAATTTTTTGCCTCTTGGCTATTGTAATGCATTGTATCAATTTTTGGAGCAATAAGATAAGTCTGTGGATGATTTCAACCCTCTCTTGTGTTCATTGCATCATCCTGACCTCTCATTGTAATTTGATTAATTGTGCATGGTGATTGTATTGCATTCCTATGGTTTGTGTTTAATGTCAAAGAAGGTGTTCAACATTTCTTTGGTGCATCACCTTTGTTAGTCTAGGTTTATTTTCTTGCATCTTCTTAACCCTGTCTCTTTGGCAAGTTAGATTAGGTTAAATAGTAGATCCTCTACAATTTGAATGTGTGCATATGAACAGAGGAATAGGAACCATCCTTCATCTAGAGAGCTTTCCCGATCGCAAAGTCCCACACTTTATGAAAATCTCCATGTTATGCAATCACACTTGAGTCTCGAACTCACCGAGTTGTAGAAATTCGGGGGTGCTATGATTACACATCAATAGGAACACCTATAGTTAAATGCACATTTCCCAAAGCACCCCTAAAACTAGCATCTCATTCATATTGCCAAATTTCAATAATAAGTCTTTACTGTAACATAACAATACATAAAATTTTCTTTCCATTAACATACATAAATTACAATAATATACAATGAATCACAACCACGCCATTTCGCCATCTTACTTGCATCCTACAAAACCATGTGAACATGAAATCAACGATAAATTGTTAGCATGACATCCACCTAGATCTAGCATAATTAACATTTTTATTTTTCCATTTACATAATAGTAATAATTTGCATTCGAAAGGAGAGGGTTAGAGACATATATTAATATCATTTCATATCTAAGGACATTGAGAGAGAGAAAGAGATTAGGAAGAGAGAAAACTATTTTCCCAAAGGTCAAATATCACATGTCAAGTCACAAGATGGAGTTTGAAATATTTATTTACACGTGTTAATAAGATTCCACGTTTGTTTGCTAACTTGATTAGGGTCCTAAAAATTTATTTTACACTTTTCCTGCTAGTTGCAAAGACGCCTAATTTTGTCTCGGACACTAAGAAAGTGAGTTCAAAATTATCTTATAATAAGAAAATTCAATATGGGTGAATTCCTACGTGTCCACCTATATACCAAGAATCCACAAGGACTGATAGAATTTAGAATTGGTGAATGGTTTTCTAGAGCCACCAATCGTAATTGACCAAGTTTGACCTAGTTAAACCATGATTAGAGGCCCTATGAAACCCCTTTGCCAAACTAACCAGGAATGTGCTTTTCCCAAATTAAAGGTTCCAAGATATTTTCTAGTCAAAATACTAGAGGTTTGCGAAGGGGGGAAAAAAATTTGTTGATAAGGTTCCAAACAACGAACAATACGAAACCCAACTTTTCAATTTTAACAACTTCCTAGCGAAGGCAAAACAAGGTAAGATGGATCCTAGAGGAGCAACGAAGAGAGTAAAAATAGTCAATTGGGGGTCAATCTAAATATTAATGTGACTCTTCTCATAACAAGGAACACATAAGACTCTTAACATCTCTTTTACAAGGTTTAGAAGGTTTTTTTGTGGGTCCTTGAATATCGTGATTTGCTAGATTTTACAATGGAACAATTAGTGGGTTCTTGAGGAAACAAACTCATCTTTTCACTAAAAGGGTGTCACAGATGTTTAATATGGTTATGAAGTTTTCCAAATCATGTCTAAAAGAGGGTTTAAGTTATGTTTGACTACCAAGTGTTATTCGGTTTACATAAGTGCTAGATGAAATTTATTGTATGCCAAAACAAATCTGATATAAAATAGTCAAATGTATGATAATCCAAGGGTTTTAAATTTATTACGTTGTAAATGGAAAAATAAAGTACAAGAATTATGAAGGACAAGGTGAGATAAACCATGCCTGGGAAATATTTGCATCTATAGTGTATAAGGTAATCTAGACAATTTCACTCACACTCCACAAGGCTTCATCCCTCTATCAGGCATTTCGTCAAATGGTTCATTTCTTCTGAACACTCCCCTAATTTCCTTTGCTTGAAAGTATCAAGATTCACTTCAATAAAACCATTTGTTTTGATGGGTCCATACCAATTCCAACATTTTCCATGGTTAAAACCAACACTTGCATCAAGAACCCACCTCATGGAGTGTATTTAATAACTCAACGCATTTACCAAATCCAACCAACAAGAAAAAGTGAAAAAACCCATACAAGGATCATAGTATACGAGGTCCATTGTCCAAGTTTCTTTCATGATTTGTCAAATAGTTTAGTTCCTGTAGGTTGCATCCACATATTTCAAGAAACACTAAAAAAACATACAATGCCAACATCATCCACTTTCAAACTCAATCTCACTACACTAAGAATGTGGCTAGATGGGGGAAAAGGAGTTGCAACGGTTGTGGAGTCATGCTTTAAACCTATAAATTGCATTGCAAGAAAGTTCCAACACCTTTTCAACAAGACCATTGTGCATATATCCCACAACCATTGCAAGCTTGAGGAAAAATTCAAACAATCCATGTGAGCTTGGGTTTACATCCCTCTTTCACGCTGCAACCAAAATCAAACAATATCATGTCATCCACTGCCAATGTCATCCTCAAAACAAGGAAGACCGACCAACAACAAATACATTAACCACACATTATCCAATGCTCACAAACTCCATTTGAAATAGTGAGATGCCTGCCTTATGTAGGTCCCAAATTTAGTATACACGTCTACTAGAGAAATTACGAGTGTAACATCTAAAAAAATTCCCCCTCTTTTATGCTCGATGGATGTCAATTCCTTTTCTAAATCCTCCATTTTGGCATAGGGTGGAGGATCTTTGTGGCTATGAAGTTTGGCTTTGTATTTTCTCGAAAGGTTCCAAGGCCTTTTAAATAAACCCATTTTGTATGTATCATGTTATCATTGCATTCCATGAGGCCACATTTCATGAATTTAGTCAATGTCATATGTCAGTGCATTATTCCATATTTTGCATACATACCTACCAGAGTGCTTACAACTACAACACCTAAAAAAATTCTCTATCTTTATGCTTTGATGGATGTCCATACCCTATTTTGGAGCTAGCATTTTGACACAAGATGGGAGTACGTGGGAAAATGTAGAATAATCAAGTTGGAGACCTATTATTTACATTGGTGGAATTGTGTGATTGTCCCACAAAGGAGCCCATGTCTTCTAAACAATGCAAAAAAATGTATTCCATGATAAGCTACCTTGTTCTTTCATTCTATCAAACACTACAACAATGAAAAGTATGCTAAATTTATAATGTTAACACGACTTCTGCATGGTTAAGGCCTATGGGTCTCAAACAAAGTGCAAGAAATATTATGCACGGAAGAGACACTAGGTATCCAAGTTTTCAGGAGGCCCATGCCTTTTTTTCAAGAAGACCACGTGGCTTCATGTGGAGTCCATCATTTCTTCCACCCACTCCCAAACAAATGCACTTCACAATATGTTTTTAATTTTATTTCAATATTATTTTGTACTAGGCACTATAAATGTAATTATTCCATGCAAACAATCAACAACTCCCATCACCAAGCACAACTAAAATGTTAATGACACCCAAAATGGAGAATGGAACAATACAAAAAAACATAAGAAGTTACACAATTGATGGAATTGAAAAGAATTCATTTTTAGAAAAATTTAGATGTTACCTTATTATGTAATTGTATTTATAATTATAATATTATTATATGTGCAGGTTATAACATTCATGCGAGAAAATATGAACTTAGTTTTGTATGTTTTTGTGAAATCCTATAAGCAATATTTCGTTGTTTCCATCATATCATTACACATAAGTTTATATGTAGGATATTCCATCATATCAATGTAAAAGATGTTTTGGTAATGTGTAAAAACATGAATTATCTTCAAATACGTGTTTATAAATTTTATTATTCGTTATTTTATAAAATAATGACTCAAAATGAAAATAGTTCAAGTTTTAAGTAAGGTCATTAATGACCTTACCTATGGCCCATGCCACCATTACTATATGTGTCACATTTGGGGATAAAGTAATAAAACTTGAACACCACTATCAAGAACATGCCTTGATATGCAGATTGAGTAGATTCTGCCAAGCTTACAGTCCTTCCTGAATGGATCTCCAAGTATTAGATCCCACTCCTCACTGAAAGGTTAGACCTTTGTCCCTATCCAAAAGGAACTTTTATTGTGGTTTTTTGTTCTATAAGCTGATAAATAAAAAATAGGAGTAAACTCTCAATTTTTCAATCATGATACCTTGTTATAAAACCCTGGTTCCCTTCTTTCAACCTAATCACAAAATATTTCTCTTGTAAACCTATTTGGATTAGGCTATCTCATTTACCTTTATAGTTTTTAAATTGTGACTATCTAATCTCCGTTGACAATATATTGGGTACTATTCTTTATATTTATTCTCAAACCACCGATTTCACCCACACAACATATGCCATAATTCTTGTGGAGCTTGATACCTCAAAAAACCTTGCAAACATTGAGCTCAAAGTGCAAAACAGAACATGGAATCAACCTTTATACTACGAAGGTTTACCCTTAAGATGTAACAATGAAAGAAACAATTTTAGGAAAAATATCCTCCCTAAGAATTTGGCATTTAAAGCTAAGGAAGACTCAGATTCAATTGATGACATGGAAGAGGTGGCTGAAGTGGTCTATGAAACCCCTTTTAATGAAATTTAGAGAAAAAATATTGTTGATCTAATAACTTGTAAAGCGATCGAGGAAAATATTCCTCCTCACTATCCTATTGAGAAAAGCACATTTATGCCGAGAGAATATATTAAAGTCTTTCTTCCAATTGAGGAGTTTGTAGATGATGTGAAATAAATAAATTCACTAATCTAAATGATCATCAAATACATTAAACTCATAGAAAAATGGAGATACAAAAAAAAATATAGAGGACAATATAATATTGCGAAGATAAACACAACAATGTTTTTGATTAATAAAATTTGGAGCAATTTCTATTGAATATGAAAGGTCATTTTATACAATTGTTTTCTCTTAAAATCACAGAGTCAAGTCTTATCATTTTATCCCCATATCTCTCCTTTATTCCCTAGTCTTACTCTCAATCCCAAGATATTCTCACACATTCCTATCTCTATGAGTTGTGCATGACAACTAATTGTGCACACTCACATATTATTTAAATATTAAATAATACTAATATTCAAACCATATGTTCACACTATGAACACTAATTTCCTAACATTCACCCCCTTAGTGTGAACATGGGTGAGTTATGTCTAGTACCTGCTCATGTTCTACAATACGATGGTTTTCAAAGAGTACCATCAACTCCAACAGGTTTTCTAGTGGAACCATTAACCACTCTGTATGTGATTTTCTAAGAGATTAAAAACTCTCAAATTGGTTTTCTAGTGGACCACCAACCACTCCATAGCAGCATACATGTTTCCCCACCCTCATCCTTACATTCAAGGGAAAATACAAGAAATATCGCTCACGCAAGAGCTCACTTATTACAAGATTGAATAGAATAAATCATTTGTTCTTATTACAACACACAATGAAAATTAAACACAAAAAAAATAAATTCCAAAAATTCATTGTGTGGCCCCTTCGCTTGCGGTTGATGAGAGGTCATTGATTAACCTCCTTCCTCCATTGCCTCCTTCCTCCATCGTGATGTTGCTAACTCATTCAAATTTGTCTTTAAGGCTCATTTTACAATTCTATTGGGTGTCGGTTTCAACCGATAATGCACCCTTACAATAATAATCAGCTTTATATTTAACCAAAATAATAAAACATATCAGAGTTTTATTGCTAGAAATCACTCACTAGTTTTTTAGAGAATAATCAGAAACGTCAGAATTGTTTCCATAATTTATCTTAGAATACGAATTGGGTTTCTGTAATTTTTTTACAGAGGTTTCCCATAATATAAATAAACAAACCCAAAAAATTTCACAAAATTATGAATGTGGGGTTTTGAGAAAACGCACATTACCGGTCATTTTGTTTTAAGACCAGAATCTAGAACATGGTGATGGAAGCTTCAAAAATCTCGAGATCTGCATTTTAAAGGCTGCGGTTTTGTCTTGTAATGACTCTCATAACTCATCCTAACCTTCTCGATACCAGATGACATAAAATAAATAGATTGGATAATCTAAATGAGCATCAAATACATTAAACTCATAGAAAAATGGAGATACAAACAAAATTACAAAGTACAATATAATATTGCGAGAAGATAAACACAACAATGTTATTGATTAATAATATCTGGAGCAATTACTATTGAATATGAAGGGAATTTTATACAATTGTTTTCTCTAAAATCATGGAGTCAAGTCTTATCATTTTATCCCCATATCTCTCATTTATTCCCTAGTCCTAGTCTCAATCCCAAGATATTCTCACACATTCCTATCTCTATGAGTTGTGCATGACAATTGTGCACACTCACATATTATTTAAATATTAAATAATACTAATATTCAAACCACATGTTCACACTATGAACACTAATTTCCTAACAGGATGGAAAGAAATACAAAGCAATAAAAATCTTTCCTCAAGAAAAGTGGTTTGTCCTACCTAGTTGTTTCATCATGTTGGGAAACTCTTTCATTTTTGTTCTTGGTATCAATGCTTTATCAAGGTTTTTAGGCATTTTAGTACCTAGGATAGAGGCCCAAGTCAAAAAACCTTTATCTTTAATTAAAAAATGACCTTACATGTAGAATGAAGCATTATTATTTCCTAATGATTAAAGGTGTTAGAAGACACAATTCGGATATTATCATCTCCTTGTTTGATGTGATATTCCTTTATGATTTTTTTTTGATAGCGTATATATGAAAATGGACCCATGATCAATGAGCACATTTGTAAGAAACACCAATATCAACACCCATATATTCAATCTATGTTCATTAATTCCAATGTATATTCAAACATATACTAAAATAAGAACTATGTTCACCTTATATTTTTCTTTGCATATCAGATTATGTTTTTCTTTGCATATTAACAAATTGAAATTATTGAATACACATTGAAAATACAAATGTAGTCGTGGTGCTACATGCAAATGTTCTCAATACATGGAGAAAATAAAGATGAGTTGAGATTTCAGGTTGGAAGGGATCAATAAGTGCTATGTAAAGATGTTAGCAAGTAGCTTGATTTCTCTCAATACCGAATAGACTCGTAGTTATAAATGACGGATTAGGAATATAGATTGATAGGATCCGGATATGAAATAGGTTACGATAGGGTGGGTGAAAAATATTAACCGCATAAAAAAGAAAACACTTAGCTATTTTAGATATTCTATAGATGTTAAGGTACAATTCGTTTGCATATAAATTGCATATGAACTAGACATTCTTCGTGTATTTAAGATTATGTCTATCTTATGAAATTCCTCACATATTCGGGATTATTTCAATGCCTTGAATCCTAAAAAAGATAATTTTCTTTTATTATATGAGTATATGTGGCTTCCCTTGAAATATAAATACATATATTCATTAATAGCAATATAATAAGAACACCCAATCAACTAACAACATATTCAATATTTTCAATATTTTCAAGTGCACATAAAAGGTTTGAATGTGTAGTACCAAATGAAAAAGTTATAACCATATATATCAATCTATGTTAAGTAGTTCCAATATATATTCAACCACCAATATAAATTTAATAGTGGATATTCAAATATTAACTGCACAAACAACATTGTATTTCCAATAAATGAACAAAATGCACTGAAATAAATGAATATACACTGAAAAATAGTATTTCCATGTGATTGGTTGGAAAAATAATAGGTCCTGGATGAAACCCATTACTCAATAAAAACATTGTATGTTTAATAACAACACTTTATTTTGAAATTGTAAGATGAATGGTGAAAACCCTTTTTTTTTACAATCACTATGATGCATTACAAAAGTTTGTGGAAACAAAGGAATAAATAGAAAGAACTAAAATAAATGAATATACACTAGAAAAACAATAGTGCAATGTGCTTGGTTGGAAAAACAACATGTCAGAACGAAACCCATTACTTCATAAAAACTATGTATGGTCGATAACACCACTGTATTTTGAAACTATAAGATGCATGGGTGAAAAAAATGATTTTTGGACAATCATACATTATATTAGAATAGTTTGTAGAGAACAAAGGAATAACAAGATGTACTAATATTATGAAAATACTCTAAAAAATTAATGGTTCAAAGTGCATTGTTGAAGGAACACGGAGTTAGGAAAAACCCATTATTCAATAACAATAGTGTATGATCAATAACAACCTTATTTTTGAAACAATAAGATGGATGGGTGAAAAAAATATTTTTTGGGAAAATATCTGCGTTGTAGAAGAAGAGTTTGTGTCGAAACAAATGAATAAACAAACCGAATGAAATTATTTAATATACACTAAAAATAATAGTTTAGCGTACATGGTTGAAAAAAAAAGGTAGAACAAAACCTATTAACAATAATAAAACAATGGGTAAAATGTGTACAAAATGCCGAAATGTGATGAATTAACGATTTTTGCCAATGAAGGATTAAACAAGAACATGCACATAAAACTCAATAAATAATGAATATACATTTGTAAAATTTGTAATGTTTGGCTAAACAAGAATATGCATAGAAAAAACTCAAAATAGAATGAATATACACTATAAAGCTGGGATGCTTGCAATGCGCTCATTACATAAAACTTGAAAATGAGATCACCTCATCTTTGGCTTCGTTGTAGGGTGTAAACGGTGTTTACCTCCATTGTAGGGTGTAAATGGTGCTCGACTCCATTGCGAGGGAAAAGAAAGGGTGTTCGGCTTCGTTGCGGGGTTGGGATGGGAGGGAATGTTCAACTTCTTCACCGTATGCACACTACCAAATGTAATGACATGCAATTAATCACAACATTGAATTCTGAAATGACAAACAAGCTAAAGTGGTTAGTGGAGGCTAGAAGAGGGATAGGAGATTATGTGAAGTTAATTGAATGCGGCTTTTGGGAACATATGCTAATTTGTCCTCTTTCCACGTGGGTAGAAACAATTTTTGTGTGAGAAAGATGATTTTTGGTTCACTATGCATTTTTTTCAATGTTTTGTATAAAGGGCTTGCCACATGGCGATTTACATGGCATTAGAGTGGCTTTCCCATTTTTATATTTATGAATTTTTTTCATGTGTAGAGAAAATTTAGAACCCCTCATCGTCATGAGATTACTCAGGACATCATTGAATATAGAATACTCAACAACCGACACCTTTTCCCCATTATAATAGGATATTAAGTATCAATAATCTATAGTACCTTCTACAATGAAATATTCAGATATTGATGTGACACGAGAGAGCTGATGTAACACCTATACTAAAATATGAAAGTCTTTCAATTCTTAGAGAGAGAACATTTAATATATCATGTTCTTTTTTTTTTTTTTTTTTTTTCAAATAATAATACTGTGAGATTATATTTGACATATCTTAATTGATGGAGTAGAAGCGAGTGCTTACAAGTACAAGCGAGGAACTGACCAGACAACAACTTTCTTAGTTGCCACTTGAGTGGTGAATCAAGATTTCATATCTGAAATGATGAATTTTTACATACAGTTACAATATTTTTAAAGATTAAACTTTTGACTTTTGGAGTGGTGAATCTCAACGTGATTATATCCAAAAAATAAAATAAAACATGATTTAAATGAAACATTCAATTGTTGAGAAAGTGCGTTGAGCACAATGAAAGGATTACATATTCATTCATAGTGGGAATCCTTAAAATTTGGACGTTCTCTATTCAATAGTATTATAAGGAGATATATTTGGCAGTTCTGTTTGCTTCATTCTACACAAAATAATTTTATAATACTGTAGATTGGAAAGTGGTTTTATAAAGAATTAGTAACCATAAGTTAACAGATAATTAAGTTTAATTTAATATAAAATGATAAATTAAAATTAATTATAAAAATCTAAGCACGTGTCATTAATATAGATAATATAAGATAAATTGAAATTAGTAAAATAGTTGGGAATATTAGAGAATTGAGGTTTTCGGGATAAGAGTCATTTGACATTTAATGTGGAGAGAGTTATCAACAATATATAGTAAAAGATAGGTTTAAATATCATAATATTGTTTTATAACCTTAACTAAAGTTGTATAAATATAGTTTTAACTATTTCAAAAGTGTAGGAGTGAAAATAATTAAAATTGATATGATGAAATGTGGGCTACACAAAGCTCACTTTCTTTGTCTTATTATATTGCAAGTCAATGGATATTTGTTCTCATTTCTTAAAATTTCAACACAACATTAACTAGCAATCGCACGCGAGCAGTGCAATGTGAATGCCGAAAGGGAAGAATAGAGAAAACCAAAACTAGAGTAGAGTAATAAAGAAAGAAGTGGAGTTGGCTAGTCGAAGGTACAAGAGTTGTTGGTAATTGGAAAGAAGCTCAGAAATACATTAATATTGAAAACTTTGTTAGAAGGGGTATATGAAATTTGAGTGAATGTGAGTGATAAGATGATTTGGAAAATGTAGTGAGCCGATGTGGAGACCAAATAGAGGATCAAGTGATTTGAAAAGTGAAGAAATCTTTTGTTTTTGTTTTCGGCTCGCTAGAGGAAACATTGCAAGAATTGATATTTACAAAGAAATGAGAGCATATCAACCATGAGTTCTGAATGTAAGTGTTGGAGTATGCAGACGACCATATCCTTAATAAACCATAGATGAAGGTCAGGGAATCAAAAGATGTTGTTGTACAATAAGAGAAAAGAGAAAAAGAAAGATTCACAGTGCAAAAAAGTAGATTATATTTTAGAAATGAAGTCACATTGTTTATATTTGTATTCATGGTTTGAATTTGACATCGAGTTAGATGTTTTGTATGATTCTAACCATAAAATAGTTACAAATATTTTATTTGACTCTCTCATACAACTTAAATATTTAAAACATGGCCATCATTTTTTATATAGAGTTACATGTAAAATGTATTAACATACAACACGTTGAGAATTGTAGAGTGTTGATTGGGGAGGGAGGAAGGGGACAATTTTTTTAAGGGGGGGAACTGGTGGAGATAACCTGGGTGTGCATCTTCATTTCTTTAGACCAGAAGTAGAGGGGCATGAGCCATTATTGAGTATTGCCCATAAGAAGAAAGAGGCGAAAGGTAAAGATCTGTAAGGGAGGGGACTCTAGAGATAAATGTAAATAGAAGACCATGTTTCTCGGTGTTTCCAATTTGAATAGTGGCCTTCTACAAAGTAAGGACGTCAGACTTGTGGATAGTTAAAGCCGAAGCCAGTTTAATATGCATTTTTGTGGCACCCTTTGAAAATTGGTGGCATTGGAATATGCAACATTTTCTTGGGATTCCAACATGGCCAATATTGAGTACTCAATATTTTTGAATTTGATGATAGGAAAAGTGGATTTTTTAAAGTAGAACTTTGTGTTACAATCGATCATCATCGACTTCCATAAATTAGTCCATCAGGTAATTTGTGCAATGGACTAGGTGATTGTAAGGTTCAATGTTTTCAACATGTAGAGGTTGTGATGGTCTACGCATGGCCATTTTTTTGCAAACGAGTTGGGTGAATCGTTAAATATATGAATTTCATGTTGAGAGAGGTGTGAATAAGTGCAAGACATAAGGAATTCCAATCCTAAAAATGAGAAACACCATGAATGTAAAGAATTATCTAGCGAAAGGAAACATATGTGTAGGTGCAATCTTATTGTCAAAAAATCTATTAGCAAGGAGATTGATGTATGAAATCCCCTCCAAAGGCTTGTGTCATATAAGTGGCTTGCATATAATGGAAAGTCCATGATAGGCCGAAATTGGCCTACGTGACCAACTCGAAGTTTGGTCCCAAACCGAGTCAAATTGTTTGAAAGGAAATCATTGGTATGAAGTCCTGAACCCTTTTGCAAAGCTCCCTAGGATACCATGTTCGATACTGTGTCATGAGTACTATATGTGTTGCCCATCTGTAAAGTGTCAAAACCGTGGATGGGAACTAAGGCATCATTGTTGGTGGTGCACCAAGTGTACAACGTATTCATACATAAACTCACCCAACTCCAACAAAGAAAGAAGCAACACCTTACCAAGGCATGTCAACGAAAAATTCATCAAAAGAATGCCTAAAAATTTACATCTTCGATCAAATTTCTAAACATGTTTCTCAAAAATACGACTTGCTTAATAATCTATATTATAGACTGTATATGTGTAAAATATGTCACGGAGCCTTAAGTTTATACCTTTGAGAAGAATAGATATTCCAATAGTGGAATTCATGTTTATGTATTCATGTGAACTGGCGGCAATTGTTAGTGGCTCGTATACAACAATTGACAAAAAAACTCTTAACAATTCGCAGCAAGATACTATTTTACATATAACATTCTAATGGCTTCTTACATTATAATGATTAGATAAGTCGATCATTCAAATTATGTCTCCGTATTCATGATAATTACATGACATCTGAGAAAGTAACTTTGGATGACAACCCATATATTTTGCGAGATAACATTTTAGTGATTTCTACCAAATGTTATTTTTATGTCCAATGTTATCTGTATTCATTCATTTTAAGTTCAATTTATAAAGTGGACTAATTCTAATTTAGTATAATATAACAAATGTCAAGAATTTATCTTCTTATTACAAAGCCATATAAATTATCATTTCACATTATCCTTTAGGTATTAAGAATGCGATGAAGATTCCCCACAGAAACGAGTTTCTGGTGAGTTCGGATTGAGCTACCAGCAAAGTTGGTTGATGAAGGAAAGTTGGCTCGTTGTGTTAGAAAAATTCGTGGATCGAGTTGGAGGTTAAATGTATTGGTGAGTTCACATTTCACGTTGCATTGACAAGCGAGTTAGGAAATCAAAGTATTGTGACCGCTGAGGTGTGTAAATGAGCCAAGGTTGTCACATAGGCCGAGCTACATTAGAGCCAAAGATCTCTCACCACCAAGCCATGTCACAAATGAGCAGAGCTGAAAGAGAAGAATTTTACATTGGGAGGCATGCAAATTTGTATATTTCAAGTACCTATCTTTACATTGATTCAGAATGTTCATCAATCCTCCTTAGTAGAATCTGATATAGAACAACTGAGAATCTCGTTATCTTTTGTTACTTCACAATATATCCTACTAAATAAAACATGCTACAATAATCAACTCATTAGCTGGGAGAACCAAAAACACCAGATCATTTTGGAAAAAACATCACCCCATTTTTTCGATCGTCAGATGCCTTCAAACAAGCTGCAACAATCAACCTCAAGTCATATATTTGACTTTTTCACAATTTGAACTAACATAGAGATCCACAAGTAGTGATCTAAAACAACAACAAACACCAGATCCTTGATCAAAACACCTCATCCTAGTCTGCCAATGGGTATGATTGTCGATGCCTTCAAGCATGCTACAATAATCAACCTTGTGTCATATATTGACTTTTTCACAATTTCAAATAACATAGAAGTCCACAAGTAGTGATCTAAAACAACTCTTCTCAGGAAAAGCAATAGAAAAACTCGACTCAAGTTTTGGAATGAGAAAAATCTCAAACCACAAGAATTATCTAATGGGGTTTTCAATAAAAGTGAAACCTTGCTTAAGGTTATGTACAATGGATAGGAAAAAGAGACTGTACATAAATGTAAGATGTAAAAGCACTTCAAATGCCATTGTAGATACAAAAAAATATGGGTGTATCTCATGGACAAAAAATTCTTATCTGCCAACACCCACAAGAGTTGGTTTTCTATTTTTTGGGTCAATTTTGTAGGAGGCACTACATCTTCCAGATTTATGCATATATTTAATATTTTACATTTCATTGTTCATGTGGCTGCCATACATATGATATAGGAATACAAAAAAATATAGAATATATCATCTAGATTTTCCTCAAAATCAAGTTCTTTTGTGGTGATTAGGGTGTTTTATTTTATTCATTTTATTTTTAGGGTTTGGTTTTAGTGATTAGAAAAGTCAAAAAATAAATAAAAATGAATTAAAACCTTTAAAAGACGTATTTAGGAAGGGATACACCACATATACGTGTGGGTACCTCTTGGATACATCACGGATACGTGATGACATATCCGTGACGTATCCAGGAGGTACCCACACGTATCCATGACATATCCATATCCATATCCATATCGGATATGTATAAGATAAGATTCATGGGGGTTAGGGCGTATCCTAACAAGGTAGATTACAATGTACAAAACAATAAACTTGACTTATAGTCACATTAGTACAATTGAAGCTACAAACACGTCCTTATGCCCCTCTATAGAATCAGAAAAATGGTAGAACATGGATATTCAAGCTATAACACGAGATTTATTTTCTTCATAGTTCACCTTCACAAATTCCACATCACTATGCATCTCCGCCAGTTGACAAATCTGCAAAACCGATCTAGTGATGAGAATTTTTAGCTCAGAAATAAACTATCAAATTCCATTTAATATAACTGCTACTCAAGACATAACAGAACATTTATTGTGGGATAAAATTTTGCAAGCCTTGTAAAAGGAAAGAAGCTTGAAAAAAACTGCACACTTTTCATTGCAATAAATGTGATTGCATATTATGGAAAACTAATGGAAGTAAATGGTCATTAGGTCCTTGATCAAGTAGAACTCTGCTGGAAGTAAATGGTCTTTAAGTCCTAACCTGATGATGGAAACCCTGTTGAAAAACATAAATCCATTATGTACCTCTACACTAAACATAATGCTTCCTTACCGATTAAATCTAATAACAAACCTGGACATAATCCTCTTTACTAATCAAATCTAATAACAACTTCAAAGAGGAAAAAATATGATGGAGAGACAAAGCTTCACTTGATCCTATATCCATCCTAAGAAAAAAAATTTCATGTGCAGAAAACTTGCACACAGTAAGCTAGCCAAAACCAGTATATCTGCCTTGTGAAAAGAATCAATGTCCAAACTATAGTATTCAATCAGAACAAGCAAATGGAAGGGTGATTATTACCTAATAAAAATATTAAATAATGAAAATACCTTAGGATTCGAGAGATCTACGAGTAGGATTCTACAACATGCTTCCTCATGACAACTTCTACATTGTAGCTAGGGTAGACAAAGAGTCTTAGAGACCCCTTGGGGAATTTTTATGGTTTTTCTTTAGGCGAGATGGCCTTCTCGAGCACGAGAGGCCAGATTTATGTTCCCAGATATGGAGAATGAGTCAGGGAAATCTTGACGAGAGGCACATCGTGACCTATTCAGCCCATCCCGGGTGAAGAAGATGCACGCTACCTTGAGAAAGTTATATCACCTGGAGAGGACTTTGTAGAGATATGGCTCGGTTTATGTCACGCTTTTTGGAGTGTTAGAAAGTGAAGGATGAGCATCAACATCCATCTGGTCTTCTCTTTCCTCATGCTATACCAAAGTGGAAGTGGGACACCATTTCGATGGACTTCGTTGTTGGGCTACCAATGTCGAGATACCACCACGATGCCATCATGGTCACGGTGGATAAATTGACAAAAGTGGCTCTTTTTTCTCTAGTGAAGACCACTTATATAGATAGTTCGATGGCACGAGTTTATTTGTATGAGATTATCAAAGTTGCACGGATTCCATGGAAGATTATTTGTGATGCGATCATTTGTATACTTCCCATTTTTGGACTACCATACAATATGCCCTTGAGACGAGGATCAATTTCAGCACTTGCATATCACCGGGACGGATGGATAGATCGAGGCGGGTGAACCAAATTTTAGAGGACATGCTCGGGATGTATGTTATGGATCATTAGTCTAGATGGAAGGAGTACCCATGTACTTGGTGGAGTTTTCCTACAATAATAGTTTTCAAAGTTCTATAGGCATGGATCCTTTTCGGGCTTTGTATGATAGACAGTAGGACACCTCTTAGTTGGGACAGGTTAGAGGACATGGTTTCTCTTAGACCAACTTTGTTACAAGACATGGAGCAATGAAGTGGTTATGATTAGACAAAGACTACAGGAGGCACAAGATAGGTAGAAGAAGTATGCAGATCAACATAGGACCGACCATAGTTTTGATGTGGGAATGAAGGTGTTCCTTCGTGTCAGGCCACATAAGAGCCCTATCCATTATGGAAAATGTTCTAAGTTAGCTCCTAGATTTGTTGGTCCTTTTGAGATCTTGGAGCGTATTGGCCCTTTGGCCTACCGTCTAGCGTTGCCACCTAGTTTGTCTCGTGTCCGTGATGTGTTTCATGTTTCAATTCTTAGGAGATATATTACAGATCATTCTCATGTTCGGATTGGACCTCATTATAAGTTCGGGATCGGGGTAGGTGATGGTGGAGCCCATTCACATTATAGATTATAGGACCCTGGGCCTTTGAGGCAGAGAGATTGACTAGGTCTGGGTGCAATGGGACAGATATGATGAGACTGCAGCTACTTGGGAGGATGCTACATTGTTATGAGTTCAGTTTCCACATTTGTTCCAGTGACTTCTAGGAGGAAGTCGAGTCTAAGGAGGGGGATGTAGTGCCCACTTCCCTTCGACACCTTTGATATTGATCCTGATACTACTGACTATATTATGGACATTGTTATAGTTTTGATTTAGTATGATGTTAGATGTTAGATCATGGATTATTGTTGACTTTGATTCATATATGATGCATGATGTTTATTGGAGACATTTTATACATTGATGTTGATATACTGTTTGACATGGTTATATTATAGATGTTGTTCGGACATGTGATATTTGGATATTTTGAGTAGACCTAGAAAATGGAATTTATTTGATGATGATATAGTTGTTGATAAAATTACAAATGATATTGTTGTTTTCCTTGATGTTGTTGTGATTCATATATAAATGATTTTGGAATTATATTTATATTCATTTTGGATGTCTGATGTGGCCATAAGGCCGAAGGAGGTATTTGTGTTTTGTAGGTTAAAATATATCACAATAAACATCAGGGATTGGAGACCAACCACATTAGAATTCTAGATGAATTCAACAAGGTCACCATGGCAACTTGTAATTGTTTGTGTGTGTTTGATAGTTGTTAGGGATTCCCATGGGGATCCCCTTCGAATGTGACCAAGGGATTTATGTTTTCTTTTATTTGGTTCCTTTGTTTAATGTTTGCATGTGTTTATTTAGTGGTGCATTGACCCCTTTCATTATTTATTAAATGGTGTGTAAATATTGTGAGTAATCATGTTGTTAAGTTAATTAAGTAAATGGGTCATGAGAATGTAATTAATAGAGTTGTTGGCTCTTGGTTTAAGTGTTGTAAGAGATGTGTAAGTTAATTTTGGAGTGTGAAACACTCCACCTTCTTTGAAATTTGAATTTGTCCTTGGAGGCTGATTTTGGAGGCTTGTGGGACAAGTTAGACTTGTCCCACACCTCTTAAATTTATATACCAACCTTACCTATGGTTGGAGAGTTAAATTTAGACTTTCATTATGCATTTTTGTAAGTCAAGTTGTATGTTTTAATTGCACTTTCTTACATATTTTTAATTTCAGTCCTTTGGGGTGTGGGCTTGTTTTGGAGTGTGTAAGTAAATTGTCATATTATTCACCCACCTAATTATTATGCATTGGAGAATGAAGTTGACTTGGGTGTTGGGGTTGAGGATGTGTGATGTGGCATCCTACATGGATCCACCTCATCCTCTTCTCTTCCCTCTTCTATAAAATTTGAATTCCTTACCTTGTTTTGGGGTTGCTTCACTTTTGCATACTTCATTTTGGGGGTGAATTCTTTTCTATTGGAGCTCTTGTTTTGGAGAAGTTGAAGGTTGTTGAATGCTTGTGCTTTGTTGATATTTTGGGCTGCTTGCATTGGAATAGCTTGTTGTTTGGAACTTGGAACAACTCCATCATGGAGAGGTAAGAGCTTAGCTCTTGGAAATACTCTTCTTTCCTTTTTATGAATGTGTGAATGGTTTTTTGTTTGTTTTCTTGATGGCTGGTTAGGTAGACTGCCTAGGGATGGTGTAGGAGAAGACTATGGGGTATTTTGTGGGAGGCATAAGTGTTTTGGGGAGGTATAAGTGTGGAGGGAGTTGGGATTTGGGTTCCACCTTAAAAATAAATAGCTTGCATTTCTTTACTCGTTATGGGGTGCCATAAGAGGTTAGGGAGGCATAAGGAAATGTGAGGAATAAGGGGTACTTGGGGGAGGCATAAGGGCATGTCAAGGTTTTGATATACTATATTTTTGGTGGTTTGTAATCAGGTGGTGATACCCATTTCCCTTTGGGAGGCATAAGTAACATCCCCCATAGTTCTTGCTCCTTTGGCTTGCATGAGGAAGCTTGAGTGTTGTTTGTTGTCTTTTATCTATGGTTGCAAACTGTAGTTTTGTTTTGGACTGTGTTTTAAATGTGAAATTGCATGTGTGTTGTGGAATCCTATTATTGCCATGAGTTGAAACACATTTCTTATTGAATTGTGGTTGGGGCTTGGGGGCCAATTAATAAGGAAGGCTTCTCCTTTTTATTGGATGTCTTGGTTGGATGGAGAGAATTTCCTTTCCCCTGCCTTTGTTGTGATCAAACTGAAAAATGGAGGAAATTCATTTTGTTGTTACGTGCACCGAGAAAGAAGATAGTTTTGGTAGTCCTTTGTGAGCCTTCTTTTTGTAAACCTTTTTCCCACTTCAAGTGGATGACTTGTAATATTATTTGTATTGGATAGTTATTCTATTTTAGAAATGAAATCTTATGTTTAAATGAGAAAGAGATATGCTTGAAATCATTACTTGTAAAGAAACGTGAAAGTGCATTTGAATGAAAGGAAAATAGAAAGAGTTGTAATTTGTAAAGTCATATTTAAACAATATAAATAGAATTTGTATTCGTTTCCACAAATGGACCTCTTGTTGTTTAAAATCATGTGTTGAAATATATTGAGGAATTTATGTTTGAAAGAAAGAAATATGTATGAAGACAATACATTACTTTGTTTTGTTGAAAGGCATGATTTGAAAAATAGAAGATGCATTCTTGTTTCTACTTTTGATTGAAGGAAAGATAACTATCTTGAACTAACTTGGAAGGAATTCAATGTTTTTATAGTATGGAAAAGAAAGAGATTAATCTCTGTTTTTGAAATGTATAAACTTTATTTTTTTTTTAATTTAACTGTAAACTTTGCAAATCTTTATCAAAACAAACATAAATACCCTACGAACCATAGAAAACAAATGAAATATCAATTTGAATTTTAATATGATCAAAAAGTTTCCAATCAAACTAAGACACTTAAGAAATTTTCATTGAATCTTGCAAAATTGGGCAAAGGCAAGTTGCAGACATTTTGCTGTATAAAATTGGTAATTTTGGTTTGCAAATCAATCAAACAAATTGACCTTTGCTTTCTATCCCAAATTTTTCCAAGTGAAATCCTCCATGCCTATTGGGCATGTTGAGAAAGAGTTAATGGCAAATTTGAACAAAATTGATAAGTTAAAAAGACCAATTCACTTCCTAAGTGACAAAAAACGTTTTCTCAAAATTTACCCTTCAAAACTTATCAAAATTAAAATCTTAAGTTTCTTGTGTAAAGAGGACTTTGAGATCTTTCCAAAAGTCCTTGTTTGCCAAAAACCGAGTTCCCAATCAAAAGTTATGGCCTTCTAAAGTTTTTACTTCATTTCGGGCTCAAAAAATAATCTAACTGTCAAATTTAAATTATTAAAATATTCATTGGCGGACTGCGGGTTAAAACCTGCCTTTTTCACTTTTTCCCAAAGGGCATGAAAATCATGAAGTTCCCCACTACCCGCCTGGCCCGAACCTTCTTTCCTTGACAAAAATTTTCTAAGTCCAAAAAGTTCTTTTGGAAAAATTTTCTCTGGTGGCCCCGCATCCCCGCAGCCAATCATTGACTGACACATGGCTTACAGAGGCATTGGCGGAGGCACAGATCCTTTTTTTGCCTTAGTGCTTCAAAATAAAATTTGGAAAAATTCCCAAATTTTCCCTACAGACCCCGGCCGATGGCTGGTTGACACATGTCTTGAATGATGTGTCGGCGGAGGCACAAAGTGTTCGGAAGCTTTACGCTTCAAAAGTCAACTTTTCCCAAATCTCCCTGCCAACCCGCATCCAATGAATGTTTGACACGTGGCATCATGAGGCACATGTGGTTTTTAATCCCATGTGCCTTTTTAATCCTTAAGGCAAAAATGCATGTTTGTCCCCGCTAACCCACTTCCTTGCATTGGCTTAGAACGTGCCACGTGTCCCTTGTGGCCTCGGGGTATAATTTCATTTTCAGTGCAGAGTCCTTACGCACGGGCTCACGGGCGCGTGGGGGTAAAGTTTTTTTTTTTTCCAAGCACCAAGAATCCAACTTTCCTCCCTAGCTCCGCCGACCCGAATGCCCTTGGGAAAAATTTCTCCCCTAGGCCCGCAGGCCTGCCTTTGGGGAAAATTTTCCTCCCAAGGCCCGCCGGCCCATAACTTGAGTTTTATAGGGAGTTAGAAGGACTTCCTTATATCTCTGGAAAGGGGAAGAAATTTCCTATCTAATGGAATGGTGTTTAGGAGTTTTTTGAGTGTGGGAAATATGAGAAAAAATCAGTTTGAATCTTTTAGGTCAGTATGTGAGTGGGTAAGAGGAAAATTACCTTCCTTATTTTCAATGTGTATTTCTAAAAGCATGAGTTGACCATTCTGGGGCCACCTTATGGGGCAAGGGAATGTTTTTCCTAACCCCTTGTAATGAGAGCCTTGTTTTATTGTTTTGGCCCCTGTAGCCCTCTAAGTGTAATTAAGAAATATTTAACCCTAGTGTTAATTTAATCTAATTATTAAATTAACACCTAAAGGAAATTTAAACTATACTTGGTTAATTATACTCACTAATTGTAATGTGGTCTTTTATATGTTGTTCCAATGGAAAACCTTATCTTCTTAACATGATTGACCTTGATGTACTTCCTTGTGTCAACTATTGCTTCGAGGCTTGTTTGTAGTCTCACCTTGAACAAAAAAAATTATTCCATAATTTTTCTAACTAACCTAGGTTGTTCTTGGGTCTCGGGTGGGAGTTTTTGCGGGCGTTACACCCGCCTTTAACACAACTTTGTATATTCCATCCTCGGCCACTTCCTCAACACGTATTACCTCATGCAATTACTTTAATAGTGTTGACATCATATGTTTACACATTTTAAAAAGTTTAAAATATTTGTACAATAAATTGAAGATATTAATATTAAACTTCAATGTTAAATTAAACACGGAGTTACAAGTAGCTTAATTTGTATACAAAATATTTACATAACTGTATTTAGAGCTGCAAAGATTTGACAAGAGAAGCCAATTTGCAGGCACTCGGAGCTCGTCTCTCAACGAATTACATGACTTATTAACAAGAGAAATATACCTTTTTGCATTGTAACGAAATGAAACCACTGAGCTTTGGAAACCATCCACTAAATGCAAATGGGCCTCCGAATTGTGGCAGCAATTCATATCTGCATTTTGTTTAAGCTAAAGAGAAATTTACTGATTAATCCTCAGCTCACTCCCCACATGACCGTATACCTTCTCCTTTAATCCATCTGCTGATTCCAGTTCATCAAACAGTTTTATGCGTATCCACTCGTTCAAAGAAAACGCCAAGGCATCTTAGGTATAAAATCATGGGTATTCACTATTCTCAATGTTTCACACCAATTTCTTCCATCCATCCTTAAAAACCAAGGTTTCCAATTGTGGGGCCTTTGAAGGAGCACTGCGACATGTGTGATTGGAACTTAAGCTATTTTATGCTAATAATTTTCAACCAATTTGATTACGACTGTAGGGTTCTAGGAAGGCTCTTAATTCTTTTATGGGTTCCGTTGTCTCTTGACATAAATAATAGCGGGTTCGTTATAGAATAAAAATATATCCAATATGGTGGCTAGTGTAATGCATGTGGTGTGCTTCATCTAGTGACCTAATCCTTTGTTTAAATTTGAAATCCTTTGAAAATGCTTGGAGTAACTTACTTGACATAGTTCTAAGTCCTTTGCATGTTAACAAATAGAGGTTCAACTAAACTCTTTGACCTAGTTGAGTGCTTCGCGACCTATAGTAGGGTATTCTCTAATAGATGTGCGGTTAATTTAAAAGATTTTGGAGAGGTTTGGGTGTTTTTGGAATGATATTTGCGGTGGTAGGTTGTAAAAATGTGGAGTGACTTATGAAGTGATATTGACTTGTTTATATAGCTTTACAGTAGGTGAAATATTTTGATACTGATGAACATGGGAAGGTAAAATGACATGATATATATATATATATATATATATATATATATATATATATATATATATATATATATAAACTTAAATTCGATTCAAAGGATGCAAAAGGTTAGGGATTTACAAATATTCGAGGGCCATATTTCACATCCTAACAAAAACATGATGGTCTAGGAAAAGAGAAGTGTGATGGAGAATCAAAATTTGTAGCATAATGCATAAGAATATTTGACTACTTTGATTAATTAATTTTTCTTGAATTTGTAATAGAGTAGATAAAGGAAAAGATGAAAAAGTCACAAAATAACAAGAAATATGTACCTGATGGACTTAGGACTTAAATGCATTTATCTTAAAAAAATAATATAGTTAAAAAAAACTATTTCCAAAGAACAAGTTCTTGAATTTTAGTGTTTGTGTGTGTAATAATAATAATAATAATAATAATAATATTATTATTATTATTATTATTATTATAAGATAATATAAATATTGGTTAAAAATATTTTTAATGAAATTTGCATCATTTTTGTGCCACACCATTGTAGTAATAAATACAATATTGCATTGCTTATAGATTACATAAAATAGGTGCTAAAGTGATGCTAAGTGGATCTAAACTAGTACTAAACTAGAGCTAAGTGATGGTCTAATTAAAAATATCCGGTTGCACCAAGGTATCATCACATTTGCGCCACTTTCCATGATGCTAAAGTTCCTTAAATATACATAGCCTAAATCCCATAAATGGTCAATTTATGACATAAAAATTGACCTAGTAAATGGTGTTATTATCGGTTATTATTCAAGAAATTTGATATTATTTGAAGAAAGATCGAAGAATGAGGAAGAACAAGTAAATGAAGATAGTGGTTCTGAAGACTTCTTGTTCTGAGCATGAAACCGGAGGCAGGAGGCATCGGAGGTTGGAGGTCATTCAGTGACCTCTCGTCAGTCGCCAACGACGGGGCCGCATAGATGGTTTGGTGACATTTTTGGTGTATTTGCTTTCAGCTTGTGTCGTGTGCTTCTTGTCATGTTTTTTCGAGTTCCAGTATCAGTGTTCTTGTTTGCAGTGTTCGTGATTGAATAAGTGGAAATTTCACATTGAGGGGGGGAACATGATCTCAATGTTCCATTTCCAGTTTTCAGTTTGTGCGTTAGCAACAGATTTCAGTAGAATTTCCTATGTTATTCCCTGCAGTGAGATATTGATGAGGGCTGATAATAGTACTTGGCACATCATGATGTGGTTGTAGGTAAACCATTTGAAAACCTTCATTTGTGGTTTGTGGTAAACTCGATAAAGAAAACCACCATTCTTGGTTATTGGTAATCCATTTGCAAAACCATCACTTTGTGGTTTGTGGTTAACCAATTGCAAAACCACCATTCTCGGTTTTTGGTCAACCGTTTGCAAAACCATCCTTGAGGTTTGTGATCATCCTGTGTAAATCACCAAATCATGAGCGAGTGCAAAAAGAGTCAAAGGCAAGTTTTCCCCATGTTCGCACTAAGGGGGAATGTTAGGAATTCATATAGTTAGTGCTCCACATTTATGTTTATAAGTTTGTGTGATTATTATTGGGTGAGTTGTTGAAACAACTCACGTATTATATTAGTTGAGTTGTTTGTGGAGAGAGCTATTATAGGGAGAGTTGTTAGAGCAACCTCCTTGAGTATAGGAGCAACTTCTTCTTTATAATTGTAATGTGCCGTATTGAAATGTGAGAACTGGAATACATTGAAATATATCATGAAGAATGATTATTGTTCTGTAAAAATATGAGTGTTGCTCTTCACAAAATTTGTGTAGTAGTGTAGAAGTGTCTTATTTATTATAATTTCGACATTAGTTTAATACACATATTAGTGCAAAATATTAATCGGATTAACCCTAGTTTTGATTTTACATTATGAAAAACCCACACGATCTATCAATATATGTAGCCTATGGCTGACTTTGTTCCTCACCCTTAGAGTTTCATACTTTAGTTCGATCCCACCGACCTTGGGTTTGATATTCTTTCTTTTAGAGTTATGTCAAAACTATTCTACATTCTTATGCTTACTTGATGTAGTGCATGACATAAAATACAGACTAAAAATAATTAAAAACTAAGCCAATGAATGCGTTTGGTTTTAAAAGTAATGGGAATTGGTGTGGATTTTGGGTGATGTGTAGTAGGAAGGGCACAACATGTGGGCTTCAAACAAATTTTTGACTATTGTTTTTTTCCTACCCTAATAATGCATTTCAATTTATTTGAGATCCGAGACTTTACCCACGTCTAAACCCAGAATAAATTTGTAAATTTTAGCATTATTGGGATAGTTGCAACACACAAAAAGGCTTGGGTTTCCTTACACGATAGCCACACCATTTCACCATTGCAGCAAACAGGTCTCCAAATGGATCAGTTCACATTTATGAATGTACTCCCAAACCATGTCAAACATGAGCTTTGGAACTTGTGTGGACATCTTCCAAAACATTGGCACATATAAAGGAGTTGCTTGTGCTTATTGGTATGTTTGGTTGTAAAGCAAAAATTCATGGAATACCACGGTTGCAGAAAATACCCAAAATGGGTTTATTAAAAAGGCATAGAAACTTTCAAGAAAATGCAAAGAGAAGGTATCCACCCCAATCAATTCGCCTTTGCCAACGTTTTCTCAGCATGTGTGAAAATAGGAGCATTGGAATAGGAATGGACATCCAACAAAGCATAAAAGATAGAGGGGTTTTGTCAGATGTTGTAGTTACAAATGCTCTAGTAGATGTATATGAATAATGTGGAAGCATAGACATGAATGAACCATTTGACAAAATTTCTTAGAGAAAAACGTGAGTTCGGGAATGTTTTGACTCCAGGAGATGCACAAAATGAGTTTGTTGAATTTTTTTTAAAGCTTTAAGAAAATGCAGTTGTCAAGTGTAAAGTCGGATTCCATCACCTTTTCCAGCATCCTCCTAGTGTGTACTGAAATGGGATCTCAAGAGCAGGGTATTGATATCCATCAAAGCATAATAAAAGATATTTTTTGTCGATGTAGTATTTGCAGGTGCCTTGGTTAACATGGATGCAAAAGGTGGGAGCATATTCATGGCATGTGAAATGTTTGTCAGAGTGCCTCAAAGAAATGTGATTCATGGAATGCATGGATTGTAGGCATGCACAAATGGAGTGGTTAAAAAGGTGTTACAGTTTCCTCGTAAGGAAAATTGGAAGGGGAAAAACCAAACTTCACACTATTTTCCAACATTTTCTCTTCCCATGCAACATCCCAATCATGCCATAATATGGGTTTTAGAGAGGGCATGGGGGTTCTCATAAATTTTTGCCACCACTTTACCAAACCAAACCAACCGGTGTCCAACCTGATCAGTTTACCCTACCAACATTGTCCCTGTGTATACCGGATGGGAGCTTGGGACCAAGCATGGAGATAAATCTATAACCTGAATGTCTCCTCATTTTTCTTTATACAAATTAATTGATATGGACTTGTATTTGTGTCTGAAGCGGATTCAATTGTCTCTGAGAGAAAACATAACTACTTCTGTATTTCTTTTTTTGTTGTATACAAAAGAAGAAGAAGAAGAATAAGAAGAAGAAGTTGGGGATTAGAAGGCACAAAATGGCTGCCAACACATGTGATTTTTCGAGCTCAAATAGAAGTATGAGATGGTGATGGGAAACTACGCTTCCAGAAAGGCTTCTTAATACGCCTCAGGTTTAATCTTTGGAATAAAATGCAATGGTGGAATGGTGGATGCGTGCAACCATTTGACGGAATGCCTGGAAGAAGGATGAAGCAAGTTTCATGGGAGGATGGTGGAGAGGATTCTTGTAGTGATAAAACCCACAGGCATGCATCATTTGTACCTTCCTTTTGTTATATGTTTTTCTTGCGTGCATGGAATGACAATGTTGTTTAAATCATTGATTTATTATGACTGTTGGCATCTGTGCTTGGGCTTTGTGTGGTGGTTTTGAACTTATCCTTGAAAAATAATATTGTATAAATATTTTCCCAATGGTTGAATCATTTTTCATTATTTTGGTCTTGTGAATATAAGCTGAAATAGTTCAAATTACTATATTGAGTTGTCAAGGGTTAATCCTTAAACTATACTAGTTCTGTTAAGAAATCTAATCAAATAGTTTTATTGGCGTTATGGAATATGGGTCGGGCATCATGGACTCTGTGATGCCTTCGGTGTGGTGTGAGTATTGAACACTGTTATGTATAAATACTTATGTGCTTGGGTATTTGAGCTATAGATAGGATAATGAACAGAGTGTGTGATTTCATGGAAAACATAGTGCAAATCATGACAAGCCTTATATCGCCTATCTGGGTTGTTGATTTATGCCTTATCACTATGATACCAAACTAAGCATTGACTGCATATAGGGTGTAATTGATATAATAATCATCAGTTAAATTCCTACATTGGGTTGCATGGAAATATTATGAACTGAGTACCCATAGGCAATAGGATTATTTTCTATCATTATTTTTTTTACTATTTGATAGTCACCCAGGTGTATGCCTTGATTAAACCGGGGCTAGTTAATATTGTTCTAGATACATGTTTAATGACTTAGCAGTAACGGGATGGGGTTATTTGGCCGATTTTGCTTCTTATACGTATTTCCCTAAACATATGAGGAGGAAAGAGTTTTAAGACCTATTTGACATACATAAATCCCTTGCAGGTTATAAGAAATTTAGTGGTGTTTAACGCCTTGTCATTATCTTTGATCTACTTAGGTGTATAACACGCAAAAGTGTATAGTATATTAATGATTATTATGTTGGTCTCGATTGGCCTTTGTAGATAATTAAAATAATCAGAAGAAATATTTTTGTTTGTGTAAATTATCTACGGCATATAAATATTTATATTTTTGGATGTTCATTACATTTTATAAAAATTATAACCACAAGATGCTTAAGTTGTAAGGAAAATCGTAAACTAATTATTTAATCCATGGGTAGGAGTATTGTAACCAATGATAGAAAAAAATTGAATTTTAGAATAATAAAAGTTGTTGCAAGTTAATAAAAGCTTAGTGCTTGCTAGGAAAATTTTTACATGGTTTTCACTCCGAAAGGTCACAATAATAAGCGAGGTTGGGTGATGTATCTAGTTGGTTTGTCTATAGAGATACACTTCTAGTTTGATAGGGTATTATAAGTTATCAGTTTGTATTAAGTTATTGAGTTTCCATTCACCCATCGCTCACCCAGATAAACTACTCAATATTTATTCTGAGTGAATGAAGATAAAATATGACCTTTCATTTATTCACTGGTTACTTGGTTTATCATATACACTTCTTGGCTAGTATGACTATTGCCCTACTTGTTTGGATTATAATGTAATACATCTTTGTGTGTGTAATGACTGTTCTATAGTCTTTCCCATAACAATTAGAACAAATGGTATTTTTGGTAACATTCCTTCAATCCCAGAGTGAGCAAGTTAGTTAGAGATGTAATGTTTCGTTGTTTTTCACTTACTAAAAGGAAATGTACATCTAGTTTTCAATGTAATAAGCACTTTAAGTTGATTGAGAATTTAGCAAATATATCATTATAGAAGTACTTGCTATCGTTATAGGAAGATTATTTCTTTCTTTTTAGATTTTTATAACATATATGTATTAAAGGCTTATTGTAGACACCTATAGTTTAGATATTGCACTATTACGACTAATATTGCGCTAGTTGTGCTTCTCCTTGCAAACCGACAATACACCGCTGGTTCGACCTATCTAACTTTCTTTCTACGACATCCCTTTTTTCATTTTTCCTCTTGTAAACCATTTAAACAAGCTATGATAGTTTCATTTTAACTACATTAGCTTCTTACTTTCTTCTAGTTCACTTCTACCACCTTCCTAGCCTATCAATCCATTTCATTGGATTGATCCATTACTTCAAAACTCTCTCCAAACCCTAATCACCTCTTAAACATGTTTAACTAAGTTTAAACATGGTTTGTCTCTCCTAAACCTAGTCAACGAAAGTTTTGACTTGCTAAAAGTGCTTTTTAGAATTTAGTATTCATCCCACATGCACCCAAGTTCCCCTTTTCCCCAAATAGAAAACTATATATAGGGCTAGACCCCCTCTCTCATTTTCAAGAATTCCTCCTTCTTCCTAAGCATAGATTATAGTATTTTGCATTTAGGTTCTAGTTTTCATTTCTAGATTTCATTTCTAGTTTAGATATTGAGGTATTTACTTCACTTTTGCATTGTCGATCCACTTTGTAGAGTAAAAGAGAAGAACCATCGGCTCAAAAGGACTATAATGGGGAGATCTCTTTCTCTTAATCACTAAAAATGATTTCTTAGGGCTTATTAGGTTCATTATTTTAAAGCTTTCAAAGAATAGATATAGTCTAATTAGCTTAAATTTGAATGTTTACTTCATAATGCATGCTAGTTAGAAGATCTCGTTCATTTCTTATCGGATGGTCCACTAATTTGTTGCTTGAAGCCTTTGGGGATTCTTTAGGAATTCTTACCCCAAATCCATGGCTCTCTACAAATTTTCTTTGAACATATTTGGCATGCCTGGTGGGACTCTTATGTCCATCCTCCATTAATGGAGGTCCTTTGAGTTCTTCAAAGTCATTTTTCAAGTTTTTTAGTGTAAATCACTTGTTATTTTTCTTATTTCTGTTTTAAACCTTGGATTAATGAACTCTATTTACACACATTTGTGGGTTTAACATAGAAATAGGAAGCTTTGACTAACCAAAAACCTGTTTGCTTTTGAAAATTTGAAAATCTGTGTTTTTGCGGGCGCATTTTACGGGGCACGCGTTCTTTGTTTTGAACTAGCACGTATCCTTTGAGATATACGCGTCTCCGTCGGAAATCCACGTACTGTCAAAGGGTGTCCTCTGTTTTTTTGAGATTTTTTACCGTTGTAGGGATGCATCTGTGTCTCCGTTCACTGTCCCTCGTCTCTGCCTCTCTGGATGTGTCATGTAATTAATGTCACTGTGTAAAATTTTACAGACTTCTTTTTGCTTTCGGTCGCGTATCCGTCGGTAGGATCACGTACGCATTGAAACCCTAGCATACCTATTGGATCAGGGTGCATAGGTGTTGTTGACTGATTTAAATTTTAACATACTTGCGTAGGTGTTGGTTTAGGCGCGTACTTGTTGGTGAGGTGCGTACATACGTATCGGTTTGGGCGTGTAGGTATTCTTGTCAAAATTAAAAAAAAATTACAGATTTGTTTTAGCTATTTTTACGACATTTTTGTGCGGGTTTCTAAAAAGATTGATAAGTTTTAAAACAGGACCTACTCTTCAAAAATTTTGGTTTTGCATGATTAAGTGTTTTTCATTCCTTAGCTTAAAAATAGGGTTTGTGAAACATGTGTATGCTCTCTCCTCATGCTTTCCAAAGTGATCTTGGAGATCAAAAGCACTTACACAAAATCTATTTTTACATGTTAAAAACACTTGCTTCTTAAGGATAAAGTAACATTTTTATGTGCTTTTAGGATTTCCACTTTGCGTATGCTCTTCCTTCATGCTTTCGGGCGATCTTAGGAATCAAAAGCAAGTGTGAGTTCTCTTTTACCTCAAATCAACAAAACAGAAAACTACTAACCAACTTGTTGTCTATAGGACCTAACGTTGGCCAAAGAAAGGTGTTGAGAACGAAGCGAAAACTTCTAATACATGTGTGTTTGCAGATTGCCAAATGGTGTGCCACTTTTGAAACCACATTAAGATTAAAAAGATAAAAAACACACCACATTCAACACACTGTATTACAGGTTTTGGAAAAGGGTAAGTCCCTCTCCGCTTAACTGGAACGTAACCCCTTTGGCATAACACCTTAAGCTATAACAATGGGGGTGGTTCCAGGAACCCCAAAGTAGTCCACCGTTGAGTAACCTCATGGACAAAACAGGAAGTGTCTCGCTTACCTACTTGACTAGTATACCTTGTGAGATAGCATTACCAGGTTGTCCGTGTGGCGACCCCATGTGATAGTACACGTAGACGCACTAGTTGACTCTTGCCAATGTTCTTAAAGGGGGTAAAGTAAAGCTAAGATACTCCCAAACTAGTCGGTATGACTTTTGGGTAAATCACGCTCGCTTAAGACAACCTTGTAACACCTAGTTGAGAGAGCTTATTAAGGAGACCATTTTGTCTGGAGGCCAACTTTACTAGTCCATTCGTGTCATTTGCCATCATGAAGTGATAACTTGTTTGGATTCAACACCTTGTTTGTCGAACACGGTAACGAACCCATTCTAAGTTGGATCTAAGTGTTTTTCATCATGAATTTAGACAAACATATTACTTAGCTTAGCTTCCTTCTCATTTTCGAATGAGGTGAAGCTCTGCCCAAGTGAAACTAAGTCTATTTTCACATGTTCTTGATCTACACCCATGCATTCGTATACTTTCCATGTTGGAAGTCGAACAGAGGCATACTTTACGTGTCATGTCAGAGATAGTGCTAGCTACTTTTTTGTACGTTTACACTCATCCATGTTTGCGGTTGGGGTGTTAAACGACTAAAGCAAGTGGGTACGTTTTCACGTCTTTGGCAGTCCTACGATCTTGATTTTAGGATCTTTGTCATTATTACGGGTTGGTTTTGTCATTCTATCTCTCCCTAGTTTGCTGACTTTTGCTCACATTTTAGTTGTTTAGTATTGGCATTTATGTTTCGCTCTCCCATTCTTTGGGCACGTAATTATAGATCCCTCTATTACATGGTTCTGTTGCTTGCATCATCGCAAACTTCTTGCTATACCTTCTACTTGGTTTTAGTTTTTGACATCATCTAGGTTTTTGTTTTGATAAGTATTGATAACGCATTATATATATCATCATGATGTTGTCCGATATCGACGCCTTGCTTGCTTGGTTGAGATATCTTGACAGTGTTGTTGCGCTATATCTAATTGTGACTTCCGCTTTTCAAATACACTTGGCTTGTTGTCAGTACTTGAGTCAGTTCTAGGTATACCTTGTTAGGGGACTTTGATAGTATTGTGCTTTGATATTCAAGCCTTGTTAGATTTCTAACTTCGGCCCACATATCTGGTACAACATTGTCATTCATCTTGGTCTTTTAAGTATAGATTTGACATAATGAGAACTTAGGTGGGTGATACATTTTCATCTATCCATATCAGTATCCTTTGAAAACTAGTAAACATAGTGTTGCATCTGAGTATTGGCTAGTAATGCCTAGAATTTTCAAAATGGCAACAAAATCTGGTGAGCTTAATGCAGGAGCTAATCCCTTCGATGATTTCCCCTTTAGTGAAACAATTTAGGACCGATTTTCTCTCAAGTCAAAGATACGAAAGCGTTAATCGATCATAGTGGAGAAGAGTCAAACTCTTCGAGATAACAACAAAGGTTAGACCTAAAAATTTGATGAGATCTTATATTATAAAAAGATCAATTACTCGCAAAAGTCTTAGCATTAGGAGCTAAACTTCTACACAAGCGCTGAAGAAGAAAACAAGGTCATTGACCCTAACTTAGGAGACCGAGAAATTCATCTTAGACACGTATAATCCTTTCGATGTGGGATATGTATCCACTTTTGGGCAACATAAGGCCACTTTGTTAAGGGTGAAACATCATGTAAAACTTGCTTTAAAGATTTGCGTAAAGTAAAAACCAAGCGGAAGGCCTCCCTCCTCCGAAATTTGATGAAGAGAGAAGATTCCCTGGTTGAGGAGGAAACCCTCCAAAAAGATCTTGAAGTTGAGTAAAAATTAGCGAGCCTGGCGCTTCAAAAAGAAACATAGGTAAATAAAAAGACAAAGGTAAACTTAATGAGTTTCAGGTTGATCCGTATATAGATTATACCTTTAAGGCAACTCGGGCTCACAGTCGATATCACCTACTAAGGAGCAACTCATTCGGGATGAATTGAAATCTATGAAAGACACGATCAAAACCTTACAAAGCGAGGGAAATATAGGCCAAAACAGAAAGTATCTCTACAAATAACTATGTCCTTATCCCTTCAATAAAGACATGTTATTGCAGCCCTTTCCTAAACATTTCACTATTCCAAAGCTCGACAAGTATAAAGGAAAAGGTGATCCCCATGATCATGTCAAAGAATTTTACATGGCTTGTCAAGAGGTCACCTACAATGATAATTTTCTAATACGACTCTTTCCCCGTAGTTTGGGAGCTTTGGCGATTGAATGGTTCTGTAGCATACCTAAAGGATCTATAACAACGTGGCGGCACTAGTAGAAAAATTTGTGTGGCACTATTCTTTCAATATCGAAAACGATGTCACGATGAATGACCTTTGCAATGCAAAGAAAAAACCTAATGAAACCTTCGTGGGTTTCTTACAATGATGGAGAGCACAGTTAGTCACTTCCCACATGTGCTTTACCTAAAAATAATTAGTGAGCATTTTTGTTCCTAATTTAAATACAGAGATAGCCTTCCATCTTCAGATGCATTGTGGATCTAACTTCGAAGAAGTTATAGAGAAAGGTAGTCAAATTGAAAAGGCTCTTATTACTAAAGGAACACTTAAACCCTTTGTCAAAAACAAACATGAGGTCAAATATGTAGACAAACCTAAGTTCTTTAATAAGAATAAGCACGTCATCGGTGATGGAATTACTGACTCCAAAAGAGTCCAAGTTGTGTAGACAGGTCCACTTTTGAAGATTTTGCAAGGGCCTCGTCCCAAGGCACCTACAAAACGTACGTTCACAACATTGAGCAAACCCTTGACTACCATATTAAAAAAATTAGATGATGCTAAAATGGTAGAATATCCAAGCACCATAGTACCATTCCCAGAAAATGCTCCAAAACTGGTTGGTATAAAGACCATGAATATTGTGACTTCCATCATGTCAAAGGACACAAAATAGATAGATGTCTCACGACTAAAGCATTTCATACAAGACCTTATTGAAGAGGGCAAGATTTCCATAGAATCGCCTCCCCATTCAAGACAAGGTCCTAATGAAAAAATGGGCATATACAAAGAACCTTTTCCCAATCACGTGGATAACAAGAAAAGGAAACCAGATCACAAGAAGGCCTCTAATGACTATCGCATTGCTACATATGTTTACCCTAGTAATAGTAGTCCATTTGACTCCCTTATAGGTTACATCCGTTCACACGATGACTAAGTAAACACAATCCAAATTATCAAAAAGAGTTGTGCAATTGGAACATGATGTGCTCGCTTAATCATACTTGATCCAATACCAGCTACTCAAATCTAGTATAATTTACTAGACCAGCTAGAGAAAACACCAGCTAAAATATCCATTTTGGACCTTCTTAAAATCTCTACTGCTCACAAGGATATATTGTACAAAACATTACAGAATTCTGGAGTCTCTACTGAGGTAGATCTCCGTCTTGTAAGCTATGATCACCCACCTTGAACCCGTTGATCATATCACTTTTGATCACAACGCTATCCCACGCAACAACCCTAAGCATAATTTTCCACTCTATTTAGAAGTGGTCGTTACCCGTCATAAGATTAAAAGAGTGCTTGTGGATGGGGGATCTGGTCTAAACATATGCACATTGAAGCTGGTTAGGTAGCTAGGCCTTTCAGAAATGGATCTAGGAGCTAAGACCATCACCATCATAGCATATGATAATGAGGAAAGAGAATCCATAGGTACTATTATAGTACCCATGGAAGTAGGTCCAACTTGTCATGATACAACCTTCCATGTCCTGGATTTAGATATCCCATATAACATGCTCTTGGGGCATCCATGGATTCATGCCATGTAGGCTATCCCTTCAACATTTCATCAATGTATCAAGTTGTGCCATGAAGGGCGTATAGTCACTATCTCGGGTGATCCTGAGCCATTCACTCACTGTCAGGCGTTGCATAGTTTCTCTCATGCAGCCTATGAGTGCCCTTCCACGGATGTTGTCATCCCTCTTAAAACAGAAGCTATGAAGAATTGGGTGGACTCAGAGTCGCTCACACCTTACAATCAAGACTTTCCTTCTTTGGTCAATCCTTTTACATCTTGGGAGGCTACATCAGCAAAATATGGACCAGGAGAGCCCTTTACTCTTAAACAAGCATTATTAATTTCAGATTTATCAGTGTCACCTAGGACATGGGGCAAGCCCTATTTTCAGTTCAAAAGTACACGAGGACCATGTTCAGAACCATTGAATAAATTTTTCCATAGTGGCCTCCTATCCGAAGAAAAGATGCTTTAGAGGATCCCATTAGTAAGGTACTGGAAGGAACAATGGCCTCATGCCATCAAGCACCTCAGTATACTAAAGGACACCGCATGATGTTCATTATGGGTTATAAAGGATACAGATGCGGATCCAATGCACAAGGCCACCTGGAACCTATTCCTACTCGTTGTTTCAAATCTGAAAATCATGGTCTTGGGTTCTGATCCTAGGATGCTCAACCCACGAGGTTAACGCTACCTTTTTTTGAGTGCGAGGACGTTTTGTATAATGACTATAGTGATACAAGTTCCCAATGTAGCCTCTACTGAAGATTTGGCTTCCACAAACTTATTTCCTAATCAGCCGTCCTTACGCTATATGAATCCATCCCTTCAACTAATTATCAAGTCACCCTAGTTTATCCCGAACTTGTAGATTGGAACCAACATCTTTACATACCACTTGATGTCTTCGAGAATGATGAAGCGTTCACGGAATTCATGGGACTCAGGGATTTTCTTCTTGTTGGGGACCACAAGAAAGGATTCCAAATTCAATTAAACACATGTGCATACTTCGGAGAAGAGGCAAAGATGTGTGGCTTCTTGGGTAATAATGTTGTGAATAAAAGTAAAAATACTTCAGAGCAGCCTAGTACAAAGAATAACGGAAATATCACAACGAAAAACTCTTTGAAACACTTATAGAAGAACAAAATGCAAAGCACATGGATAAAATAACTTATCCATTTGAAGATGATAAAGAGTTTCCTCAAGAGGTTGATCTCGCCCTCCCTCCTGATCCTACTAGAATGGAGGATGCATCCAAAATGCTCATTGAGGAAACCATCGGTGTTA
This sequence comes from Taxus wallichiana var. yunnanensis, assembly GCA_018340775.1. Classification (NCBI taxonomy): domain Eukaryota; kingdom Viridiplantae; phylum Streptophyta; class Pinopsida; order Cupressales; family Taxaceae; genus Taxus; species Taxus wallichiana. The sequence goes on along the minus strand of CM031244.1, from coordinate 463,206,880 downwards.
ACATTTGTTCGAGAGAGTTACCTGGATGATCAAGTTGGGGCTTCACTCTCGGCTCGGAACATAAAACCTTTGTGGAACTCTTAAGAGAATACATTGATGTTTTTCGCATGGACATATTCAGACATGCCCTTGGCTTGGATCCAAAGCACTAGTTGTGCACAACCTTGTTGTGCACCCGATCTAAGCCCATTAAACAAAAAATACGGAAGATGCATCCTACGGTTGCACTTCTTGTCAAAGAAAGATTTGAGAAACTCTTGGCTGCATATTTATCGAACCTATTGATTACTCAGTTGGATCTCCAATATAGTTCTGGTACAAAGAAACCCGTTGGCATTAGGATTTGTCTTGACTTCCCGACATCAATAAAGCATGTCCTAAAGATGATTTTCCTTTGCCAAACATAGATATGATCATAGACTCTACCGCTGGCTACGAGATGCTATCCTTAATGGATGGCTTCTTGGGGTATGTCAGATAAGGATAGCAGAAGAGGATCAGCACAAAACTGCCTTCATCACCCCATGGGGAACCTTTGTTACAAAGTCATGTCATTGACTCAAAAATGCCAGGGCCACTTATCAACTTGCTATGACTATCATTTTCATGATATGATGAATGATATCATGGAGGACTATGTGGATGACATATTATTTAAATCAAAGAGCAAACAAGAGCACCGAGAAGTGCTTAGACGTATCTTTCAATGCCTCAGGGACTACAAAGTTCGTCTTAACCCTAAGAAGTGTGTCTTCGGTGTATTATCAGGAAAAATCTTGAGATTCATTGTAGTACGAGAGGGGATAGAGGTGGATCTCGCCAAATTCACAAATTACGAGATATGCCTCCACCCACCACTCTTAAACAACTCGAGAAGTCTCCGCAGGAAAGATCCGGGCTATTCACCGTTTTATTTCTCATCTCACGGATAAATGTCACCCATTTACATATTTTGAAGAAAGATGTTGCTTTCAAGTGGGGGCTAAATGTCGAAAGGCATTTAATCTACTCAAGAAATACCTTGTAAATCCACCCGTCTTGATGCCACCTACTCTGGAGAACCTCTCCTTTTATATATTTACATTACCCGATTACGCTATTGGTGCAATCGCTTGCCCAATATGATCTTAACCATAAAGAGAAGCTATTTATTACCTTAGTTGTACATTGATTTCCTATGAATTAAACTATTCCATGATTGAAAAGGCACATTTTAGCGTCGTCTTTACATTTCAAAATATTCACCATTACCTCCTTAATAATAGAACTAAACTTATTTCCAAGGTTGACCCTCTTAAGTACCTCTTATCCAAACCCATTAACAGTTGAATGGCTAATTGGATCATTATTTTGAGTGAATTTGAGATAGAGTATGTAAATTAGAAGTCCTTAATAGGTAAGGTATTGGCATATAAGTTGGCGAAGCACCTTTACTAGGAACAGGCCTTTGTGTCAGTATCTCCCAGGCAGCATCTATGATGTATATCAAAGAATCGGCGAATGGCGAGATCCATTTCGATGGATCATTTACTTTTCATGGATTAGGAGCGGGAGTGGTGCTTATTACTCCCACATGATATATTATACCAAGGAATTCAATTTGGGGTTTCCATGTACCAATAACATTGCAGAGTATGAGGCACTCATTCAGCGGCCTCAAGCTAGCTATCACTTGGAACATCAAGCAGTATGAGTTGTTGGAGATTCTCGACTTATCATTAAGAAGGTCAATGATGAGTACAAAGTCAAAGATGAAAACTTATTCCTATAAGAGGATGGCTGAAACCCTAAAGGAATATTTTTCATATGTCATATTCAAACAAAAACCCATATCTCATAATAGATCTGGGATGCCATGGCTACCATAGGCTCTCTTGCTTGCATCCTCCCACTGGAGGAGAGTAAGATGCCTTTCTTTGTGGAACACTTACGGATGCCAACATATGATATGCCTAAATCTGTTTTAGCATGTAAATTTTTTGGTCCCCTATCTCCGTGGTATGACCTTATTTACCATACCTCCGGGATGGAACCTTCCCACCCGATATTACCCATTCGGATAAAAATCCCTTATCACCCACATTTCCCATCATACCCTCCTGAGGAGTGTTACACTTTATTTCCATGGCTATGATGCGAACTTGTTTCGTTGTCTAAATATTCTTGATTCGATTCACGATTAAAGAGAGTACACATAGTGGTATATGTGGGGCACACACTAGTGGCATGGTGCTAGCTAAGAAACTGTTGAGAGTAGGCTACTATTGGCCTACCATGGAATCCGATTGCTGCAACTTCATGAAGAAATGTGAAATTTGTCAAAAGTATGGTAATCTCATACATGCACCAGCATAGGCTTTGCATGCCTATTGCAATGCCTTGGCCTTTTTCAAAGTGGGGTTTAGATCTCATAGGGAAGCTCCACCCTTCTTCATCCGATGGTCATACACACATCATAATCAAGCACCACCAGTATTTCACTAAATGGGTGGAGGATTTTCGTCTTACCTATGTCACCAGTGCATAAATATCCAAGTTTATCATGAATCATCTTATATCTTTGTTATGGTATCCCTCGGCCATTGTCACTAATAATGGTAAATATTTCAAAAACAAGGCGATAAAAACCTTGTGTCAACACTTTCATATCAAACTTAAATGGTCACCCCTATTACCCTCGAGGTAATGGGAAAGCATAGGATACAAACAAAACTCTTGTGTGCATTATGGAGAAAATGGTCGATAAAACTGGTGTGTAATTGGCACTTGCGAGATCCATCCCGCCATCCGAGGTTATCGAACCTCCATCCGCACCCCTACTGGGTGTGACCCCGTATTCACTTTTCTATTTGAAGCCATCATACCTTTGGAAGTGGAGCTTCCTCCACGAGAATATCTCTCGGGACTACCTTGATAAAGATGAAGACTAAAAAGTTGCTGCTTTGGTAGAGTTGGAACTATTAGATGAACGGCATATCAGGCGCTTAATCACCTTAAAGTATATAAAATAGAATATCTAGAGGATACAAAAAGACACATCATTCATAGGGAATTTGATGTAGGTGATCTTGTATTAAAAGAAAATCAAAGAATACCATCAAAGACAGGGAAAAGAAAGGTAAATTTGAGGCCAATTGGCTCGGTCCTATGTGGTCACCGCTAAATATGGATCGAGGCATATAGACTTGCTGTTTAGATGGTGAGGAGCTTCCAGAGCCCATGAACGCCATTCACCTCAAGTGCTTCTATGCTTAGGCGTGGCTGGAATATTGAGATAAGAAACTAAAAAGTAGAAAACAAAGAAAAAACAAGCAAAAAAATTTAAAAATTGAGAAAAAGTAAAGAAAAAGCAGGTCATCCTCATGTGAAAACCACGTAATTGTGGCGTAGTGGGCATGTCCTTTTGTGAAAACCAGTTTCGGTGCTCAAGGAAGGTTTCTCATACACAAGTCACTCTTGCGACAAGATGGGTAACTCTTGCCACTTGCTAAATTCCATAGTACCTTGGCTAGGTCTAGGAATCCGACCTCGAGCTCCCTTGTAGGACTTGTGATCTAGTTTTCTTATGTTATATCTATGTGAAGGATGTGGCCTATTTGTATATTCCCACATCACTGGGGGCACATTCACATTCCACTTCATTGTACGCTAATATGTGGCACTTGACCCTTTGTATATTCCCACATCACGTTGGGGGCATTTCATGTTTCTTTAAAGCTTGTACATTGCTTTCAAAACATGACGTTAAAAATACAAAAAAACATTTAAAAGGGTACACAAAAGCCTAAACATCTAGAAAATTTCCCTTTTTCAGGGATAAAGCTACATTTGTCTCACAATGTCATCTTAGGGAAACCTAGACAACAATGACGAACATAGTTACGAAAACTTATCCTTCGTGATAAATCCAAAACATTAGAAAATATGCCAATACTTCTCCCAAAAAAAAAACAAAGTGGTAGTAAGATTGCTTTTAGTTGTTGGTTTGTATAGTCTTGATGTACTTAGCTTGTTGTGTTGTTCGTTCTTTAAATTATTATTTTTTGCTTACATTATATTAGATCTTGTTAGGTTTAATTATGTGTTTGCACTATGGTCATTATTAGGACTCATTATGCTTATAATTAATTGTTGTATGTTTCTTTGATTTCTATGTACGCTTGTTAGAACTCATTTTTACTTGCTTAGATTAAAGTGTTAGATTAATCTTCATTTTAGTTGCATTGCATTGTGTTGCATGTGTATGTTTGTTTAGTTTTGTTAACTTTTGCTTGTGTGTTTGTTTAGCACATTTGTTTGTTATCACATCTATCATCTATCATTTCATCACATTTATCACATCATTTACTACATCATATATACAAAAAATGCTAAGTATTACATCATGCATGTATGCTAAGCTAATCATCACATATTGTATCATCAATGGGGGCAAGAGGGGTTGCGCATAATCACTAATCTACGCCCCCATAGCAATATCATCTAGTATCATCCCAAAATGCTACCCATATGAAATCAAACATCTCATAAATTAAAATACATGATATCAAAAACATGAGTATATCATCGCTATGAAAGAAAAATAGGTCCATCTCTACATCTGAAAGTATATCACATACATGAAAAGGAAAATATACAACATGAATATCAATGAAACGTAATTACCATGACAATATATCAATACATGACAAGATATACAAGAAAGTGTCCATATGATACATGTATAATCAATATCTCAGTGTCAAAGTCCGGTATATACAAAATGCTTTGTCCATCTACCATATAAAAGGGGCAGGGATCAAATACTAAGCCTGCATACAGAGGCATGGTGGTACATCAAAAGTACATACATCGATCAAAATCGAGCCTTCATCTAGAGGCATCCACAAAAGAATCAAAAGAATCTATACATGGGCAAGATCCATGCCTTCATAAGAGGCATATACAAATGAATACATATACAAATGGCATGAGTAGGAGACTCAAATGGGGACAACTCTCACCCTCACCGGGCTATTGGGACCATGTCCTGGGGATGGAATAGTGGAGGCTATGATGGGCCTGCCCCTAAAGAACACGCTAACTGTGAGGAGGTACCTGTGTGCCCCTTTGCTATGTACTCAACTGGGTGGCCGGATGTTGTGCGACCTCGTCGACCTCCATGATCTAGAGCACTTAAGTGCGGTTCACATCGGGGAAGAGTATATGGTGTCACTCACTCCTCTGCTAGGAACCTGCTCGAGGTAAATAGGTTGTCCTATAATAAAGAGCCTCACCTGTGGCCCTGATGGTGTCACGTATCAAGTCCTCATCTCCTGTGGCCAAAGTTTCCTATAGGGCGGCATCATGCTCACCTATCAATCGACCTCTATCTCGCATCAGATGCCTTACAGGGTGGCCTCTCGATCTCTCTCCAGTGTAACAGTCTATAAATCATTGCGGGCCTGATCTCTCTCTATCAAATAGCCCTGTCCCTCGGCCTGCACTGGTCATCTTTGGACCATGACACTATGTGATTGGTTCGTGCCTGGCCTAAGGTACCCACTTCAACCGAGCACCCCGTGCTGCCAACTAAGTAATCTAACTCCACCATATGGCCCTGCCATTGTCCTATGACTGAGACCTAGCCTGGTCTCTCTCCACAGTCAAAACCTGAATCCGTGCTCTGGCCTGATCTCTCTCAATGACCACATGAAGGCATGCATACAACTAGCGCAGCCTATAGCTATTCGCCAATGCGTCTGAAGAAAGTTGTCCATCATCACCACCCACGGAGCACGAGGAGGTGGATCACGTTATGGAAAAACTTGCTGTAATGGGACATAAATACCCACTGGAATGCCTACTGGAGGCAACTGATCAACTGGAGCATGGTGTACCTATCTAGGAATAGGCCTAGGGCCCTGTACCTATGGCTATGGAGCACGACCTCTAACATGATGATGTGCATCGGGCCACTCTCATCATCAGAATCATCATCATCTGCGCCATAGTCATCACTAGGTGGCTCCACTAGGGGAGGCCTCACGCCTACCTCATATGCTACCCTCGAATGGTCAGCCTGTGTGGAATCATGCCATGATATCGTGGTGCGTACTCTGTACATGCACCCTGGATCTCGAACCTTCCTCAAGGGTACCCATATCATAGGCTCTATCATAGGCTATCTAGAGCCCCATATCAAAATACTCACGTGCCCTCCGCGCACCACATGTCAAGTCAGGAACATCTGTGTGGTGCCAAACTCACTCACTGGCACCTATCCACTCTATAAAACTCCCGCATATAGATGTGGCTTCCCATGATAAAATGATCAACTCCGAGCTTATAGATAGCTCCTGGCATCCTCCAGCCCACCGGAAATGTCAATATGGCCTCCATACTACTGCCGGCTGCACCGTAAGTCTTCGAGCTCTCGACGATAGGGATAAGGATCACCCCTGTAAGGTCAAACATCATCCCCGACTAGGACCCAACCCATGGTAGATGGCTCCTCTAGAGCCCAAACTCTTAGAGCACCTAAGGGGCACCCGATAGCAATGTGATCCCGTGCCCATATCGTGAGGAGCTGGCGGGGACCTACTTTTGTCTTCTAATGGTAGTAGGTAATAAGATGAAGATCCTAATAAAGATGCGCTAGAATGCACTGGCCCAAAGCAATATGTCTCTCCCCATCAATCCAAGAATGACTCCAAGTAGTCCAAGAGGGAATGAGGAGCTAGTCTTGTCAGGGAGTAAAACTCCATTGACAAAGGCCATCATATAAACCATGACCCGATCTAGAGACAGTCGTCAATGCGGTGTGAAATTCTCACTTTGTCATCCCCGTGTACGAGGTATTGTCGAGACTCCGAACAGCTATGTAATGCATCCATCCAATGCTGCTCTGTCACTCACGTACTAAATAGGCTGGCCAACAATGGGAACACACATGATGCGCCAGACATCCTCCAATGTAATGGTAATCTCCCCTGTAGGCAAAAACACTGGCTCTCGCTTATGCCATCTCTCTGCTATGGCCATAAGAAGGTCGTGGTCTAAGGTGATCTGAGGCATGTCAGCCACATAGGCTAACCCTATGACATAAAGGAGGATATCTAATATCCCCTATCTCCATCCTCGAACTGCACCTCTATTGTCTCGAGGCGGCCATATCTCTCCCGTGTCTGGAGTGCGGGTAATCTACGTTGCAAGATAAAAAACAAGTGTTAGGCACTTATCTAACTTCTAGCTATCTTTCTAAGGAAACATAGTCCGTAGAGTCCTTGATGCTTACTAATTCCCCTTTTTCGCTAAATTCTTCTAAATTTTCTCCTCTACACTTTGCTATTTTGTTTGCTAAAAGTGTGTTTATTCTTCCCGACGCATGCGCACCCTTTTCGATGCACACATGCCCTTCTCGATGCCTACGCGCCCTACTTTTTCCTCTTTGTGTGTTTTCCACACAAGATGCCAACATGCCCAGTGTGACACCTACACGTCCCTCCCAACGTGCACGCGTGTACGCATCCGATCTGAAAAATTCAATTTTTTTCCCTAGCACCTACGCGCTTAGTTCGATGCATGCGTGCACATCCCATTTTCCCCTTTGACAAATACACACACATGTACATGTTTTTCAATGCATACACTCACATGTATTCACTTTTTTGATGCATACGCATGCGCGTGCGCATGCATCTTTTTCCACCTAACCTACCCTAGAATGACCTAAAAGTGCAATAAATGTGAAATTTAAAGGAGAAGGGATAGACTACTCACGAAGGGTCCATCCGCGGGTCTTCTTTGGTGCTCTCGGATCCGATCTGCTCACCTCCATCTCGTTGGTAACCTCTGCATTGTGCTCCATGCTCTCTCACTAACACGTCACGGTAAAAATTTACAAGGGCTCTGGTACAAATGAATTGATCGTGATTGTTTTACCCCCCAGGTGGGTATATAAACTCATCGCGATGCCCCTAGGGCATGTTTTCTCTACCATGGTCATTCTAATCTTCTTATATCTACCGTGATAATTATTTTTATTAATTTTCGTAGGTTGGGGCACTTTGTGCTACCACTGCGGACACTTCCTCTTAACTCGGCATTGTTTACGATCTTATAGGTGTTTTCCTCTATTTTGATTGCTCTTTTTTGTCTATCTACCTCCCGTTATGAAAAATAAATAACTAGTATCACCTTGTCTTTCTTTCCATGGGGATACCCTTTTGGCTCTTTGTCCGCCTTGACTTCCCCGTTACGCCTCCGTATACTTTTAGAAGATCTTTGATCTTTTGAATTCTTCTCAGACCGATTAAAAATTAAAAAATTGTCGAGTTGATTTAGAAAAATAAAAAACAGTATAAAACTTTGAAAAATGAACTAAAATTGGTAACCATCTCATTTTGTGGCTAAAATTTGTGTCTTTTAGCATGGTGCTCATCCTATATCCTGTTGGCATTTTCACATGTTTTGAAACTACAACTTGCGAATCACCTTGATCTATAATCATTTACAAAATACCGCTGCTTACTTCATCTATACTCTGGGGCACATTAGTTTCCTGGTATTGTTTTGTCATGCATGTTGCTTTTTCATCAGACCCAAGTGTCCTCCGTCATTTCCCTTGCATATGCATATTTCTTAAGGCATCATTCTTACCCTTGTCATTTATCAAAATATTTGGGACTTCAGCTTGATAACAAAATATTTTTGCAACCTTCTTGAACGTTGTTGGTTTAAGTGTGTGTGACTGTACTTATTTCCCTGTTACATGAGTTTGTTTACTTCTCGTATTGCATTGCATGTCTGTATGTTGCATGGAGTTGGCATTTTAGCAATAGACAGTTGCTTTATATCTTGGATTTTCATGTCACTATATGCTTCTGTTGTATGCTCACATTTTAATAAGGACCGATGAGGAAGTCTCTAAGCAAAATGATGATTTCAATAGTGGATACAATTAACTTCTGGATATCTCAATATCTCTTTTCTTGTTTCTCATCCTCTTCTCTTTGAATCCTACCCCTTCCCCATTCTTCTTTCTTCTCACCTTTTACGAGTGTCGATCGACTTCTTCCATCACCCCATCGACACTCGAGGGGCATTCTTCATCTATTAATTTTTATTCTATCCTTCAAAATTTTTCTTCTCTTTTATGTTTGTCTACTTTCTTTGAAGTGATGTCATTTACGTCACCTCTGAAGAGGGGCAAATGTAGACACTGTAGTTTAGATATTTCACTATTACAACTAATATTGCGCTAGTTGTGCTTCTCCCTGCAAACCAACAATACACCACCGGTTCAACCTATGTAACTCTCTTCCTATGACATCCCTTTTGTCGTTTTTCCTCTTGTAAACCATTTAAACAAGCTATGATAGCTTTGTTCTAACTACATTAGCTTTTTACTTTCTTCTAGTCCACTTCTACCACCTTCCTGACCTATCAATCCATTTCATTGGATTGATCCAGCCCTTCAAAACTCTCTCCAAACCCTAATCACCTCTTAAACATGTTTAACTAAGCTTAAACATGGTTTGTCTCTCCCTAAACCTAGTCAAAGTAAGTTTTGACTTGCTAAAAGTGCTTTTTGGAATTTAGTATTTGTCCCACATGCACCCAAGTTCCCCTTTTTCCCAAATGGAAAACTATATATAGGGCTAGACCCCCTCTCTCATTTTCAAGAATTCCTCCCTTCTTCCTAAGCATAGATTATAGTATTTTGCATCTAGGTTCTAGTTTTCATTTCTAGATTTCATTTCTAGTTTAGATATTGAGCTATTTACTTCACTTTTGCATTGTCAATCCACTTTGTAGAGTAAAAGAGAAGAACCATTGGCTCAAAAGGCCTATAATGGGGAGATCTCTTTCTCTTAATCACTAAAACTGATTGCTTAGGGCTTATTAGGTTCATTATTTTAAAGCTTTCAAAGAATAGAGATAGTTTAATTAGCTTAAATTTGAATGTTTACTTCATAATGCATGCTAGTTAGAAGATCTTGTTCATTTCTTATCGGATGGTCCACTGATTTGTTGCTTGAAGCCTTTAGGGATTCTTTAGGAGTTCTTACCCCAAATCCATGGCTCTGTCATACAACTTTTCTTTGAACACACTTATAATAGGGGAAATGTTTAAATGGTCATGCCAGTTCTTCGAGATTGACGTTGCATAAATATTATATCAGTTTTGTAGGGGGATTCTATGAGATCGGTATGACCCAGTTGGATGTTGTATTTAATTGATGAACGTGCTGGAAATTGATTATTATTTTCATTTGTAAGTTTATTCATGGATGTAATAAGATTGTACGCCTATGTAATGAGATACTTGTATTAAATGTAAAATGAAGGTTGATTGTTCATTACATAAGTCTTAGTTTGAGATCCATTTAAGAATGAGTAAAACCATGTTGTTCAGTAGCATTGTTAATACTCGATACATAACTTACCTTTGAAGGCATGAAGCATAATGTTATTATTTGTAATCTATTGAGTTAGAGGAGGAAGATTATTCCTTCTTTATAAACCTATACCATTGTGATTATCAAATAGGTTACACAATACATTACAAAGGTATATGAACCTAGTTAAGGATAAATAAAACCTCTTAAGCCATCCGTAAAATGATGCTCAGAAACCTAATCTTGAAACAAGAAAATAAGGAAGTATGTTGCCATGTTTAGAGCCTTGAATCCTTAACTAATTGTTGGAGCATAACTATAGAAAAATTTTATTGGATGTTTGACATTGGGAAGTGTAATCATGGGATGTTATTCCATAGGAAATTGAAACATGATCTTCCTTGTAATGTGATTTGACCCCCTTATTGTGGATAGAAGACCTATTTCATATATAATCCTTATTGTGTAGTAAATCAATTATCAATTTATAAATGAGTGAAAGAAATGCAACCCTAAATCCTTAAACAAGAAATGTGAACGTCACATCCTCTGGACTTACACTTGTTCCATTGTGTAATAGAGGTATGATAAAAGATCAAGATGCATTCCTTAGGAGTGAATCCTAGGGATAATACCTAGTAGCCTTGTGTGTAAATAAATACCTTAATTAAGAATGAATGGATTAAACAAGTAATTTAACTAATTTCAATGATTGTTATTAAATGAGATACACCATAAGTTAAATGTTAAACAATATAGAGTCCAAATATAGAAAAAGGAAAAAGGAATGTATGATTCACATATCATGAGCCTTTCTAAAACTTAAATAAAGATTGAAACATGTTTGTAATAAATGTGGGAAGGACCATATCTATAAGTTTGTTTTGTAGTTGAGTCATTATGTTGTGAATCGTTATGTTGTGCCTTTTTGGTAAAAAAAGTGTCCTTGATGTGCATCACGTGTATTCATGTTGTCTATGTGGGTTAATGCTTGTGCAAATATATCTTGTGTGGTGCGTCGTCCTGAGTGATCTCCTGTGGTGTCGATGTATACTACAATGTAAGTGAAAAAAATTATTGGTATTTTTTTTTTTTTTTGTGTGTCTAAATTTGGGCATTACACTCAACTTTTTATTTCTTATTGTATCTAAGTAAACTAGGTCTCTCACTTCCATTCGGTAGAGTGCTCAAATAAGTGGTACCCATATTGACTATATTTAAGCTCCATTATTTCTAATTTTCCTAAAAGATTATAAATGTGTACCCAATAATCATGTCTCTTCATCTATAGATGACATTATTGAGATAAAGGATGGATTTTTTATATTGATGGTAATGACACACATTTCATTGAGGATAATTTTTCATTGAAATCATATCTAATCATAATGGTCACTAATGAAATGAAATCAGCGATGGAGACAAATGAAATCAGCCGTGTTTCAGGGAAGAGTATATGCATAGCTACCTTACGTTCAAAATTTTCCATGGTGTCATCCCCCAATGGTGAATTTAACATCAATTCTATAGAAAATTTGTCTAATATGGACATTGGCCACGTTTCAAAGCCTCCCATGACTCTTGCATAGATAATGGTTAAAATGTTTTTGATCTAGCTTTGGAAAATGGGAATGAAATTTGAGGACAACTCATTTTTTGAGGAGGAAAAGGATGGACTTATCTCAAATTTTTTAGAGGATGTTGATGAAGGATTCATCGATAGCCCAACCCCGATAATATCGAAATTGTCTTAAATTTTGAATAAATGGGTGTTTGGTCACAAAAATTAGTTCAAAGGATGAATTTTTTTAGGGTAAATCTTTGTGTTACTCCAATAGACCCAAATTTCTTGATTACCGTAAAGGTTCGCGTTATCATAAGTATATTTTAAAAATTTGATTCAGAAATCATAATGAACCTATCGAGTACAAATTAAATGAAGAGGTATGGTTAAGGAAATAAAAAGGTCTTCCCTTTCTTAAGGGTAATTTCCATTTCAATTCAGTATGATGCCCGAGTCAAGTCCATTTGACTCTTTGTTTTTTGTTTTTCAGTTCTCTATGAGCTTCATTGTAATATCTTTCTTGTAATGACTCTTGGAGCATTTTCCACCATTACCCATAAAAATAATAACGGTGATTAGTATAATAATAATGATGATAAATATCATTTTTCCAACTAATCTCACACAATAATGAAATTGATCTATTTAATCAAGTTATTCAAGCGTAATCCTAGTAACATTGATGGAGTCTTAACAATTCTACTAGAAATTCATAAATAGTAGAAATTACAAATATGAAAGATAAAAAAGACACCTTTTAAAATTTGAAGAGATACAAATTCACCTTCTAGTGACCCTCTTTCCCATCTAGAAATTAACACTAATTTTTTGAACTAAATTTTCATACAACAAATAATGTTCCTACTATGGGGTATCTCATATGGCTCCTATATTACCATGACTATGCCTATACAACACATGGCCTACACTAATGGTGCCTAACACATCATAAGTATTTTCAAATTATATTACCGACTTCTTTGTTCAACAATTTTAATACATGTAAGACATTAATCAAAATGACCATTATTAATAAAACTAGAATCTTGGCAAAGAAATTTAAGGAACGTTAGAAATCCAAACTTTATTTTCAATAAAATTAAAGGAAACTAACTTAAACTCTTTTCTATGTATAACTCATGAAAATAATGAAAAATATATGGGATTTATTTGAATGAAATAAAACAACACTAGTAGCTCAAATTAAAATCAATCCATAAGAAAACTATTTTTCATACGTAATTTTATTTTTGTCATTGAAACACCTGCTTCTTTTTTGTATCTTGTTTTTTTATGTCTTTATCTAGGATTTTAGGTCCTTCTATGTACCTAGGTAGTGGCCCCAAAAAATGCCTTTATCCTCAATAAAAATACTTCCATACCTTAGGATCAATATTAAAAATCTAATGAATTTGAATCATTTTAGTAGAAAGATGTAACTCTGACAACCTCAACCTAAAATTTTACTAGGGTTTGGATAAAACCATGATATGTGGTTTTCATGCCATGAAAACAATTATTTTTCTTCTTTGTATTGATATTTTCAAATCACAAGTAGAGGTTACATCACCATATCAAATAATGACATTTCATTGTTGTACTTACAAACTTATGAAGGTGTCAAGAGTACTAAATATTGATAATCTACTACCTTCCTTTGATTGTAATGAAATTATGAAATATTTTCAAAATAAGAGAGGTGTCATATGTAACAACTATACATGGGGGTTCATTAGCAAGGCATTATTGATGCACTAATTTTAGCAGGAACTTGAAAATGCCATAACTTGTGCTCTAGGTGTTGTTTGAGTCCATTTTTTTAAACCACCTGTTTTAACGAGACGCACACACTACCAACCCACCATGATGGTTAGAGCATGTGTGGGCACATATTGGGCCCCAAAATCCACCATCTCAAATAAAATTAGGATTTAAGTTGTAGTTTAGTTTTTTATATTTTATAGACATTAGTTAATTTTAGTCTCTTGAATGTATGGTTTGTTAGAAAGTTGGCAATTCCTCTAATTTAGGCATGTAGAAGATGCGTGGAAATTTTTGTGCCCATACGAATAAGCATGCAAACTTACTAAGAATAGCAGGTTCTTGTAAACTTCTAAAAATAATAAACTTCGCCATCTAGAGTAGATTTAGTCAAATTTAGTTAGAGTTTGATGGGAAACTCGAGTTGTGAGTTGTTTTCCTATTTATGAAGCATTGTAATCCATGATTGAATAACAAAATAAGAATATTTATTCTCTTTTAGTTCAAGATATTTGTAGAGTAATGAGTATGTGTTAAATTTGACTACATTAATTATCCTAGCACGTTTATTAATATCGAGATAATTAAAATTAATAAAATCAAATTCAATATACCGGTAAACATTAGGGGTGAAAGGGTTTAGTTTATTAATATTTTGAATTAGGTATTGAGGTAGGTTAGAGATGTAGGCTAGAGAAGAGGTGGGTTAATTTTAGTATAATCTAAAATATTTGAACCTTAGTTTTTAAAGCTAAATACATTAAAATTGCAAAATGTTCATGGTCATAAAGTTATATTATAATTTATTTTGAATAAATAAATTTGAATTACAATATTATTAAGCAAGAAATAATAATATGGTAGAAAATTAGGATCGAGTATGTTTTTGAACACAAACGATATTATTTCACCATATTAGAAGAAATACTTTGATAAATGGTTTAAGCTATCATTAAGGTAATGGGTAATAGGTGTTAAATGGATTTAAACTATCTTTATGTGTATTAAGAAAAAAATAATTTATTGAAAACATGAAATATTTTATGTTTAATATATAGGTATACATAACAAGGGTAAATAAAATTGTAATGGAAAAATGGTTAAGTAAGGTATATGGAAAATATAGGGGAAAATTTTCAATTTAATAATATAATTGAAGAATTAGAAGTAAAAACGAACATCCACATTAAGGGTGATTTGAATTTTTTTATTCTATTAAGTTATTCTAATTTTTCAAAATAAATAAATAGAACTTATATATTCTTATTTAACATAATTTTATGATAATGTTGTAGAATTGAGTGCTTACAAAATTACAAGTGAATTTGGGTGGTAAAGACACTTTCGTAGTTGTAATTTGAGTGGTGAAATAATATTCCATTTAAAAATGGTGAATAATGAAAATATTTGGATAATTAGAGAATTGATGTTTTTGGGATGATATTCAAGTGGAATCTAATCATGAGAGTGTCATGAACAACATTTACTAAAATATAGGTTTTAAAAGTAAAACATTGTATTAGTTAAGCCAAAAAAATGTTGTATTGGTTATGCTACAGGAGACTAGAAATGATTATCGCTCCATTGTGACACCGACATGATGATTATGAAATTTTAGTTATGACCTCCAAAAATATCACTTTCTTTTATTAGAATATGGTACAAGTGATGTGCCTAAAATGCAGGACTTGACAAGGCCGGTCATAACTTATGCTCCAGGTGTCTGTTTGAGTCCTTTTTTTTTGAAACCACATGTTTTGATGAGACGAACTCACTAGTCAAATTGACCTACCAAATTGAAGCAAGTTTCAACATATTTTCGGGCCCTAAATCCACCATCTTGAGGCCAAAAATTAGGATTTAAGTTGTAGTTCAATTTTTTCCTATTTTAGGGCATTAGTTAATTTTAGTCTATTAGTTGCATTATGAGTTGGAAAGTTGGAAATTCCTCTAATTTAGGCATGTAGAAGATGCGTGGAAATTTTTGTGCCCGTACGAATAAGCATGCAAACTTACTAAGAATAATAGGTTCTAGTAAACTATTAAAAATAGTAATTTCCACCACCTAGAGTAGATTTAGTCAAAGTTAGTAAGAGTTTTCTTGGCAACTCTAGTTGGGAGTTGTTTTCCTATTTAGGAAACATTGTAATTCATTATTTAAACAAAGAAGGAGATCTATTTTCTTTTATAGTTCATATTATTTGTTATATCGAGTCTATTTTAGAATTTGGCTACATTATCTCGGTATCGAGCTAGTTTGGGTCTTAAAAATAAAAATGGCAGGAAGAGGAAGAGGAAGAGGAAGAGGTATTTCCTAAATGAATAGAAATATACAATATCTGGAGAGGAAAGTTGTTGTGCTTTGCTACAATGATAACCCAGAGAGGAAATCAAGGTGGAGATGACACAAATGAAGAAGAAGTTTGTGAAGAGGAGGAAACACAAGCACCACCCTTAGCTTTTGAAGAAAGGATGCTTGAGCATTAGAAGGAAATAATGATGGGATCAAAGTTGATGTTTTAGAGTATGGAGGTAGTCTAAAACTAGAGGAGCTGATAGACTAGTTGAGTAGCATGGGAAATTTTTTTGAGTGGAAGGCTATGTCGAAGAAAAGAAGTTGAAATTTCCATGCATGAAATTGAAATTTCATGCTATGTTATGGTGGGATCACCTACAAAAGTGGTCAAAAAAGGGGAAAGAAAGAGAATTAGGATGTAGAGTAAGATGGAGAATAAGCTGAAAGATAAATTTCTCCCTATGGATTATACACAAACCATTTATAGGAGGTTTCAAAATCTTAGACAGAACTTACAAAAGTGCAAGAATACACAGAGGAGTTATACAAGTCTTCCATTCATGTAGAGTATGAAGAAACCAAGAACAAATGGTTGTAAGGTATATAAATGGATTAATTTTTTCTATTCAAGATGAGATAAGCATGCACATGATTAAGAGCATGGAGGATGCCTATCAATTAGCCTTAAAGTCCGAAGAAAAAAAAAGTCATCAAAGTTTTAGGAGATCACCTAAATGAATAGGGGGGCCTCATCTTCCTTTCTGGGGAGAGCTGGTTTCACCAAGGTAGGGGAGAATCACCTCGTGGAGTGGAAAAGCAAGAAGATACGAGACAAGATTCCTAGAATCAACAAAGAAGTAGAGGATTTTATAGGGGCAAAGGATATGCTAGCGATAGAGGATGGGAGACTATCCAAATACCATTTGTTTTTTACAGATGTGGTGTAGAGGGGCATCGGGATTTTGAATGCCCGCATTCTTATACACATGAAAAAGCAAGCAGATGCTCCAAGAGTAAATTTGTTGAAGTTGAACTAGTAGAAGATGAACAGGACCTAAAAATTCCACCAGATGTGGGAGAAAATTTGATGATCAAGAGGATGATGATTGCTCCAAGAAAGGATATCAAGGGGGATGCATGGCTACGTACAAATATTTTCATAACAAGATGCACTTTAGGAGGAAAGGTATGTAATGTAATTATTGATGGTGGTAGTTGTGTGAACATGGTTTCAAATGAGATGGTTGAGAAATTGGGTCTGCATTGTGAGAAGAATCCTAACCCTTATCGTATTACATGGTTTAAGAAGGGTAATGAAGTTACTATTGATAAGAGATGTTTAATAAGTTTTTCTATTGGGAATAGTTACAAGGATGATATTTGGTGTGATGTTATTCCTATGGATGCATGACATATGTTGTTAGGAAGACCATGGCAATTTGATAGAAAAGTTATTCATGATGGGGGAAAGAATACTTATACTTTCTAGTAGGATGACACAAAAATAGTTTTGCTACCTCTAAATGAAGAGAGAAGACTGAAAATATTCTTTCTCCAAAGGAATTTGTGAAAGAGGCAAAGGCAACTGGTTTTTGTTATGAACTAGTCACAAATAAGGATGAACCTGCAAGTGCACAAATACCAGTAGAAACAACATAATTAATAGAAGAATTTTCTAATGTTATTCCTAATGAGATACCAGATGGATTACCACCCAAAAGATATATTCAACACCATATTGATTTGATTCTAGGGTCTTCACTCCCAAATCAAGTGGCTTATAGGATGAGCTTGACATTGCATGTAGAGTTGAATAGGCAAGTGGCAGAGCTTGTGAGAAAGGGGGCCGTAAGGGAGAGCATGAGTCCGTGTGTAACCCCAATTTATTAACACCAAAGAAGGATGGAACATGGAGAATGTGCATGAATAGCAGAGAAATCAATAAATTTACAATCAAGTATAGGTTCCCAATACCTCACCTTGATGATATGATGGATATGCTTGTTGGATCTAGGTATTTCACCAAGATTGATATTTGAAGTGGTTACCATTAGATTTAGATCAGAGAAGGAGATGAGTGGAAAACAACATTCAAGATAGGAAATGGATTATATGAGTGATTGGTGATTCCATTCAGGGTTATCCAATGCACCTAGTACTTTTATGAGACTGATGAACACCATGCTCCGGGAGTATAATGGTAATTTTATCGTGGTTTATTTTGATGATATCTTGATCTTTATTAAAACTAAAGAAGAACATATGAGGCATCTGAGGGTTATATTTGAAGTGTTAAGGAAAGATAAAATCTATTCAAATATGAAGAAGTGCATGTTTATGCAAGAGAGTTTGGTATTCTTAGGCTTTATTATTTCATCGATGGGGTGCAAATGGACTCGAGAAAGATAAAGGCAATTATTGAATGGCCCACTCCATGGAGTATAACAGAGGTAAGAAGCTTTCATGGTCTAGCAACATTTTATAGAGATTTTATTAAAACTTTCAGGTATTATATTGTATCACCTATAATAGATTGCACAAAAGGATGGGAGTTTTTGTGGACAAAGGCAGGTGAGGATAGTTTTCTGTTCTTGAAGAAGAAGGTGACAGATGCACCATTTTGGCACTACCATATTTTGATAATGTGTTTGAGGTTAATTTTGATGCCTCACATGTGGGTATTGGTGTTGTTCTAAGTCAAGGTGGAAATCCAAAGATCTTTCTTTAGTGAGTAAATGAATGAGGTAAGAAAGAACTACTCTACTTATGATGTGGAATTTTATGCAATTGTACAAGCATTGAGGCATTGGAGGAATTACTTAGTTCCTAAGGAGTTTGTGTTATTTACATACCACATAGCCCTGAAGTATGTGAATACACAAAAGAAGTTGAATAGTAGGCATGCAAAGTGGGTATCATTTTTGTAGGGTTATACTTTTTCTCTAAAACATAAATCAGAAAACAAAATCAAGTTATAGATGCATTGAGTAGGCGTGTGACTTTTTTTACCACTATGGAAAATGAGGTGGTGGGTTTTGAAGCAATAAAGGGTTTGTATTCTTCTGATTCTGATTTCAAGAATATTGTTGAAAGGTTAATCATCCATTGTTAGACAATGCAGAGATTCCAGGGATGAGTGCATTTTATAGGATGGCTATCTATTCAAGGGATGCAAGTATGTATTCCAGTTGGGTCTATGAGAGAGAATATAGTGAAAGAGTTGCATAGCGGAGGATTGGCTAGGCATTTTGGTAAAGATAAGATGATAGCCTAGGTAGTAGAGAAATACTATTGGCCAAAGCTGAAAAGAGATGTGGTAAGATATGTGGAGAGGTGTTGAATTTTCCAAGTCTCGAAAGGAAATGCACATAATACAAGGTTGTATATGTCGTTGCCTATTCCTAAAGGGTCGTGGACAAATCTAAGTATGGATTTTTTTTGGGATTACCAAAAATACAACGAGGTAATGAATCTATTTTTGTGGTTATTGATAGGTTTTCTAAGATGGTTCATTTTATTTCCTGCAAGAAAACAAGTGATGTGACAAACGTAGAAAATTTGTTTTTTAGAGAAGTTGTTCGTTTGCATGGTGTTCCAAAAACCATTACTTCAGATAGGGACACAAGGTTCTTAAGTCACTTCTAGAGGACTTTATGGAAGAAGTTGGGAACTCAACTATAGTTCAGCAATTCCTATCATCCTCAGACCGATGGGAAAAAAAGGTGGTAAATTGGAGTTTGGGAAACTTGTTAAGGTGCATAGTTGGGGAAAAGCCGAAACAATGGGACTTAGCATTACCGCAAGCTGATTTTACATGAAACAATTCCATAAATAGATCCACAGGAAATTCTCCATTTTCAATTGTGTATGGGAGTAATCAAAATGGTTGTTATATTTGGTACAACTAATAGTTGATGACAGAGTCGATGATGATGTAGAAGCATTTTCCGATCATATACAACAATTGTAGGAAGAAGTGTGGAAGAAGCTACAAAATAGTAATTATAAGTATAAGGAAATAGCAGATGTGCAAAGACAAAGAAAGGTATTTATAGTTGGTGAGTTGGTTATGGTATACCTGTGGAAGGAAAGGTTTCCAAAAGGAACCTATAACAAGATGAAGTAAAAGAAGATTGGTCCCCTGTAAAATTGTGAAAAAAAAAACGATAATGCTTATAAGGTAGAATTAAGGGGAATTTTGATATTTCTCAGTCTTTCATGTTTTAGATTTGTATTCTTTTCATGGGATGGTGTAGAAGGGGATGTTATTGACAAAGTAGTAGATTGGAGGTAATAGGTTTCGGTGAAGAAGAAAGAAGAAGTGGACCAGGTTCTAGATAAGAAAACAATGGACACACGACATGGGAAATACATCAAATATTTGGTATATTGGAAAGGACTAGAATAAGAGGAAAGTACTTGGGTCACAGAGTGGGAGATTAAGTTAATGTGTAGATTAATGGAAGCAATTTTAATAAGACAAATTATAGAGCTGCATTTTTTTCAAGGAGGGAGAATGATGCGCCAAAATTAACAGGAACTTGAAAAGGTCATAACTTGTGCTCCAAGTGTCCATTTGAGTCTGATTTTTTTTTGAAACCATGTATTTCAATGATGAGAAGAACACACCGGTCAACCCTTCTCTACTAGTTGGAGAAATTTTTGGCGCATATTTAGGCCCTGAATCCACCATCTTGAGGCCAAAAATTAGGATTTAAGTTGTAGTTCGTTTTTTTCTATTTTAGGACATTAGGTTAATTTTAGTCTATTAGTTACATTATGAGTTGGAAATTTTCCAATTCCTCTAATTTAGGCATGTAGAAGATGTGTGGAAATTTCTGTGCCCATATGAATAAGCATGCAAACTTACTAAGAATAGTAGGTTCTAGTAAACTGCTAAAAATAGTAATTTCTGCCACCTAGAGTAGATTTAGTCAAAGTTAGTTAGAGTTTTGTTGGAAAATATAGTTGGGAGTTGTTTTCCTATTTAAGAAACATTGTAATTCATGATTTGGGAACAAAGAAAGAGATCTATTTTCTTTGAGAGTTCATATTATTTGCAGTATATTGAGTTTGTTTAGAATTTGGCTACATTATCTGGATCGAGCTAGTTCGAGTCTTTAAAATAAAAATGGTAGGAAGAGGAAGAGGAAGAGGAGGTGGTATTGCCTAGATGAATAGAAATATGCAAGATCTAGAGAGGCAAGTTGTTGCGCTTGCTGTAATGATAAACCAGAGAGGAAATCAAGGTGGAGATGACATAGATGAAGAAGAAGTTTGTGAAGAGGAGGAAATGCAAACGCCACCCTTAGATTTTGAAGAAAGGATGTTTGAGCATTAGAAGGAAAGAATGATGGGATAATAGTTGATGTTTTAGAGTATGGAGGTAGTCTAAAACCAGAGGAGCTGATAGAATGGTTGAGTAGCATGGGAAATGTTTTGATTGGAAGGCTATGTCAAGAAAAAGAAGGTGAACTTTGGATGCACGAAATTGAAATTTCATGCTATGTTATGGTGGGATCACCTACAGAAAGAGAGGTCAAGAAAGGGGAAAGAAAATTAGGACATGGAGTAAGATGGAGAAGAAGATGAAAGATAAATTTCTCCCTATGGATTATGCATAAACCCTTTATAGGAGGTTTCAGAATCTTAGACAGAACTTACAAACAGTGCAAGAATACACAAATGAGTTATACAAGTTTTCCATTCATGTAGAGCATGAAGAAACTAAGAAACAAATGGCTGCAAGGTATGTAAATGGATTAAAAATTTTATTCAGGATGAGATAAGTATGCACATGATTAAGAGCATGGAGGATGCCTATCAATTATCCTTAAAGGTGAAGAAAAAAAGTTGTCAAAGTTTTGTAGGAGATCACCTAGAATGAATAGGGGGACTCATATTCCTTTTTTGGGAGAGCCGGTTTCACCCAAGCTAGGGAGAATCACCTCGTGGATTGTAAAAGCAAGAAGATACAAGAAAGATTCCTATAATCAACAAAGAGTCGAGGATTTTATGCTAGAGGATATGATAGAGGATGAGGATGGGAGGCTCCATGAATACCATTTGATTGTAATGTGTGTGAAGAGGGGAATCGGGATTTTAAATTCTCACATTCTTATACACATGACAAGAGGAAAGAAGATGCTCCAAGAGTAAATCTTGTTGAAGCTAAACAAGTAGAAGATGAACATGACCTAAAAATTCCACTAGATGTGGGAGAAAATTTGATGATCAAGAGGATGATGATTGCTCCAAGAAAGGATATCAAGGGGGATGCATGGCTGCATACAAATATTTTCAGAACAAGATGCACTTCAGGAGGAAAGGTGTGTAATGTAATTATTGATGGTGGTAGTTGTGTGAACATGGTTTCAAATGAGATGGTCAAGAAATTGGAGTGCATTGTGAGAAGAATCCTAACCTTATCGTATTGCACATGGTTTAAGAAGGGTAATGAAAGTTATTGTTGATAAGAGATGTTTAATAAGTTTTACTATTGGGAATAGTTACAAGGATGATATTCGGTGTGATTTTATTCTTATGGATGCATGTCATATGTTGTTAGGAAGACCATGGCAATTTGATAGAAAAGTTTATTCATGACGGGGAAAGAATATTTATACTTTCCTAAGGATGGAAAATTTAGTTTTTCTACAAGTTAAGGAAGAGAGGAAGAATGAAAATATGCTTTCTACAAAGGAATTTGTGAAGGAGGAAAAGGCAACTAGTTTTTGTTATGCACTAGTCACAAATAATTATGAACATGTAAGTGCACAAATACTAGTAGAAATAACAAAATTAATAGAATAATTTTTTGATGTTATTCCTCATGAGCTTCTAGATGGATTACCTCCCAAAAGAGATATTTAACACCATATTGATTTGATTCCGTGGTCTTAATTCCCAAATCAAGCGGTTTATAGGATGAGCCCGATATTGCATGCACAGTTGAATAGGAAGTAGTAGATCTTGTGAGAAAGGGGTTGTAAGGGAGAGCATGAGTTTGTGTGTAAACCCAACTTTATCAACACCAAAGAAGGATGGAACATGGAGAATGTGCACAGATAGCATAGCAAATAATAAATTTATAATCAAGTATAGGTTCCCAATACCTCACCTTGATGATATGATGGATGTGCTTGCTTTGGATCTAGGTATTTCACCAAGATTGACCTTCAAGTGGTTAACCATCGATTTGGGTCGAGAAGGAGAATGAGTGGAAAACAACATTCAAGATAGGAAATGGATTATATGAGTGGTTAGTGATGCCATTTGGGTTATCCAATGCACCTAGTACTTTTATGAGACTCGATGAACACCGTGTTGGGAGTATAATGGTAATTTGTTGTGGTTTTTTTTGATGATATCTTGATCTTTAGTAAAACTAAAGAAAAACATCTGAGAATATGAGGGTGATATTTGAAGTGTTAAGGAAAGAGAAACTCTATTCAAATATGAATAAGTGCACATTTATGCAAGAGAGTTTGGTATTTTGGGCTTTATTATTTCATCAGATGGGGTACAGATGGAATTAAAGAAGATAAATACAATTATTGAATGGCCTACTCCATGAGTATAATAGAGGTAAGAATATTTTATGGTCTAGCAAATTTTATAGAAAGTTTATTAAATCTTTCAAGAGTAGTATTGTAGAACCTATAATAGATTGTACAAAATGAGGGGAATTTTGTGGACAAAGGCAACTGAGGATAGTTTTTCAGTTCTTGAAGAAGAAGGTGATGAGGAACCCATTTTGACACTACCATATTTTGATAAAGTGTTTGAGGTTGATTTTGATGCCTCACATGTGGGTATTTGTGTTGTTTTAAGTAAAGGTGGAAAGCCAATAGCTTTCTTTAGTGAGAAACTGAATGAGGTAAGATATAACCACTCTACTTTCGATGTGGAATTTTATGCAATTATACAAGCATTGAGGCATTAGGAGGCATTACTTAGTGCCTAAGGAGTTTTTGTTATTTATAGACCACATAGCCTTGAAGTTTGTGAATACACAAAAGAAATTGAATAGTAGGCATGCAAAGTAGGTATCATTTTGTAGGGGTTATACTTTTCTCTAAAACATAAATCAGAATATAGAATCAAGTTGCATGTGCATTGAGTTGGCGTGTGACTTCGTTTACTACTATGGAAAATGGAGTGGTGGGTTTTGAAGCAGATAAAGGGTTTGTATTCTTCTTATTTTGATTTCAAGAATATTGTTGAAAGGTTAATCCTTCCATTGTCATAAAATGCATGAGATTTCCAGGATAAGTACATTTTACAAGATGGCTATTTATTCAAGGGATGACAAGTATGTATTCCATATTGTTAGTTGGGTCTATGAGAGAGAATATAGTGAAAGAGTTGCATAACAGGAGGATTGGATGAGCATTTTGGTAAAGATAAGATGATAGCTTAGGTAGTAGAGAAATCTATTAAACAAAGATGAAAAGAGATGTGATAAGATATGTGGAGAGGTGTCAAATTTTCCAAGTCTCGAAAGGCCATGCACAAAATACATGGTTGTATATGTTACCTATTCCTAAAGGGTCATGGATAGATTTGAGTATGGGATTTTGTTTGAATACTCAATTTTTGTGGTTGTTGATAGGTTTTATAAGATGGTTCATTTTATTACCTGTAATAAAATAAGTGATCTGAAAAGCATAGTAGATTTGTTTTTCGAGATAAGTTGTTCGTTTGCATGGTGTTCCAAAACCATTACTTCGAGATAGGGACACAAGGTTCTTAAGTCACTTTTAAAGGAATTTATGGAAGAAGTTGGGAACTCAACTATAGATCAGTAGTTCCTATCATCCTCAGACCGATGGGAAAACAGAGGTGGTAAATCGAGTTTCAAAACTTGTTAAGGTGCATAGTTGGGGAAAAGCTAAACAATGGGACTTAGCATTACAGCAAGATGAGTTTTCATGAAAGTTCCATAAATAGATCCAAAGGAAAGTATCCATTTTTATTGTGTATGGGAGTAATCCAAATGAGGTGTTATATTTGGTACAACTACCAATTGATGGTAAGTCATTGATGATGCGAAGCATTTTCTTAACATATACAACAATTGCGGGAAGAAGTGCATAAGAAGTTCAGAATAGTAATTATAAGTATAAGGAAATAACATAATGTGCACAGACGGAGAAAGCTATTTACATTGGTGAGTTGGTTATGGTATATTTCTTGGAAGGAAATGTTTCCAAAAGGAACCTATAACAAGTTGAAGTACAAGAAGATTGGTCCCTATGAAAATTTTGAAAAAAAAATGATAATGCTTATGAGGTAGAATTGCCAGGAATTTTTATATTTCTCAAGTATTTAATGTTTTAGATTCGTATTATTTTCATGGGGATGGTGCAAAAGGGGATGTTATTGATGAAGTAGTAGATTGGAGGTAGTAGGTTCCGTGAAGAAGAAAGAATAAGCTGGATCAAATTCTAGATAAGAAAATAATGGACACGCGACATGGGAAATACAAAAAAATTTGGTACATTGGAAAGGATTAGAACAAGAGGAAAATACTTGGGTCACAGAGTGGGAGATTAAGAAGTTAGATGTAGATAAATGGAAGCAGGTTTGAAGAAGACAACTTGCAGGAGCTGCGTTTTTTTTCAAGCGAGGAGAATGATGCGCCAAAATAACAAGAACTTGAACAGGTCATAACTTGTGCTCCGGTTGTCCGTTTGAGTCTGTTTTTTTTTTGAAACCACATGTTTTGATGAGATTTAACCCACTAGTATACCTGACCTACTAATTGGAGAAATTTTTGACACATTTCTAGCCTTGAAGCCACCATCTTGAGGCAAAAATTAGGATTTAAGTTGTAGTTCGAGTTTTTTCTTTTAGGGCATTAGTTAATTTTAGTCTATTAGTTACATTATGAGTTGGAAAGTTAGTAATTCCTATAATTTAGGCATGTAGAAGATGCGTGGAAATTTTTATGCCCGTTTTATAAGCATGTGAACTTACTAAGAATAGCAGAGTTCTAGTAAAATGCTAAAAATAGTAATTTCCTTACCACCTAGTAGATTTAGTCAAAGTTAGCTAGAGTTCTAGTGGAAACTCTAGTTGGGAGTTATTTTAATATTTAGGAAACATTGCAATTCATGATTTGGGAACAAAGAAGAAGATCTATTTTCTTTTGAGTTCATATTATTTGCGGTATATTGAGTCTGTTTAGAATTTGGCTACATTAGCAAGTCAATGGAAATTTGTTTTTTTTTCTCCAACTCTAATTTAGCATCAACATCTTGAAAATGATACAATCTATGGTTTGGACATGGGGGTTTGTTTGAATTACACCGCTTCATGGATAAATATGATTTGCTAATTTGATATCAACTTCAATGTAAGTTAATCTTGAGGCCAAAAATTAGGATTTAAGTTATAGTTCAATTTTTTCCTATTTTAGGGCATTAGTTAATTTTAGTCTATTAGTTGCATTGTGAGTTGGAAAGTTGGCAATTCCTCTAATTTAGGCATGTAGAAGATGCGTGGAAATTTGTAATGAAATTAAATGTATAATTCAGATTAAGAGCAACAATAAACACACCAAATAACACAATATTTCGAATAATGATCTCAATATGCAATTAGAATAGCTTTGCCACTTCGAGGGGCAACCTCCAAACCATATAATAAGACTCAAATTCTCAAATGATAATGAAATAATACCTATAATCCCCTATATATACTATTCATATGCTATGGCCATCACCAAGGCCGACCTATTAAGCATGAGAAAAGTATAAATGATATAATAAAATGATATCATAAGCCACAAGTCGGCACTACTCATATCCTAATATAAGCAATAGGTTAAGGGCGTAGCATGACCTTTCCATTCAAACCAATGTTGTCCTCAATGCTGAATAATCGTGGATGTTGCTGCAAAAACCTTCATCCTCCCAGGTGGCGTCTTCTATGCTTAGATTCTTCCACTTGATCAGATATTCCTTAATGTCTCTAGTTATCAGCCTCTTAGTATGTGTTTGAGAATCTTCTCTGGCTCAAAAATGATTCTTCCTTCCTCATCAAGTTCTGGTAAATCTATTTGGGCTTCAAATTTCTGTCCAATAACCTTCTTTAGGAATGAAACATGGAATACTGGGTGTATGCTGAAGATGGAGGAAACTCTAGTTTATAAGCAACACTACCAATTTTCTGTAGAACCTGATAAGGGCCATAATATTTAGGAGAAAGTTTGTTTTCCTTTTCTATTGCTTTAGGGACATCTATTTGTAAACGAGATGTACAATTACCTAGTCACCAATTTTGAAATGTCTTTCACTACGATGTTGATATGCTTGTTGTTTCATCCTATTTTGTGCTAATGCTAAATTCTCCTTCAAACTAGCCAAAACCTGTTGTTGATGTTGAATGTGTTCCTCAACATCTTTGAACTTAGTTTGCACACTCAAGGAAGAAGTGATAGAAGGTGGATGGTAACCATATAATGCTAAAAATGGGGTCATTTGAGAAGAGGTATGAAAAGATGTGCTATACCACCATTTTGCCAAAGTGGTAGCCATTTAATGCACCTTTCTTGCTTATCTGATACAAAACAACATAAATACCCCTCTAAGCATTTGTTGACCACTTTTGTTTGCCCATCAGTTTGAGGATGATAAGATGAACTGTGAGCTAGTTGAGTACCCAAACATGAAAATAATTCCGTCCAAAAATTACTTGTGAAAATAGGATCACGATCACTTACAATTATCTTTGGTGTTCCATGTAGCCTTTGAACTATCTCCAAAAAATAGTTGCGACTATACTAGTTGTAAATGGATGTGATAGGGCACAAAAATGGGCATATTTTGTGAGCCTATCCATAATCACGAAAATAACATTCTTACCCTTTGAACAAGGCAATCCGGTGATGAAATCCATGGAGACCTCCTCCCATCTCTAGCTAGGAATTGGTAAGGGTTGCAATAGACCTGGTGTCTTAATTGTTTCCCCTTTGTTTTGTTGGCACACTAAACACTCTGATACAAAATTTTGTACATCCCCCTTGAGTCCTTCCCAAAAGAATTCTCTTTTTATTCTATGATATGTCTTCAAAAACCCAGAGTGTCCTCCAACAGTGAGGCATGTAGCTCTACAAGAATCTTATGCTTTAACTTAGAATCTTTACTCAAGTATAACCTATCCTTGTACCATAGGGCATTACCTTTCCACTCAAATTTGTTAGATGTCATAGATCCTTGCTTGATATTCTGTATTAGAGATTGTGTATCCTTATCTTGATTCCATTCCAATCTTGCTTCATCCACCCAATCGGTCGTCAATAACATGGACATTTTACGTAGTAAGGCATCTGCGATGTATCCCTTCTAGATAACGCATCAATTCCTAAATACATTTTCTTTACCCTTTTTGCATATGATTTCAAAATTATAACCCAAATTTTGTTACCCACTTTTTTTGTTCCTCGATGATAACCTTTGCTCCAAAAAGTATTTAAGACTATCATGATTAGTTTTACCTTGAAGTGTCTACCCATGAGATAGGGCCGCCATTGCTTGTTCGCATGAAGCATAGCCATCATTTATTTCTCATGACAGTTTGAGTAGATCTTTTCCTTTGAATTGGCGACTCTCAAATGTAATTGGTCTTCCTTCCCGCATTAGAACTACTCCCAATCCAATCCTGGCGTCACATTCAACAATGAAGGTTTTTGAGAATTTGGGAGTAGCCAAACCGGGGTGTCTTGCATGGCTTCCTTCACCGATCAAAGGATTTAGTGGCTACGTCTCATCCAATGGAAGGAATCCTTCTTTAGCAATGCAAAGTGAGTGGGGTTTCTATCCTACCATATCCCCGCACAAATCTTCTCAGTAGTACTCTGTTAGTCTTAGGAACCCACAAAGATTTTTGATATTTTTGGGCCTTGGCCACTCCACCATAGCTTTGATCTTCTGAGGATCAACTTTGACACCTTCATGGGATACAATATGACCCAAGTACTCTACCTCTTGTACACCAAAAGAACATTTGGATGGCTTTGCATACAGAGTATGTTTCTCCAAAACTTCCAACATGTTATTTACATGTTGTAAGTGTTCTTCCCATGTCTTATCAGTAAATCAATATGTCATCGAACAAAATAATACAAATTTCCTTTAAAAAGGCCTAAAAATAGTGTTCATCAAGCTTTGAAAGGTTGAGGGTGCATTTGTAAGACCAAAAGGCATTACCAGAAACTCATAATGGCCCTCATGAGTCCTAAAGTTGTTTTATGAACATCTTCCTTTTTTATCCTAATTTGATGGTACCCCGAATGAAGATCTAATTTTGTGAAATAAACAACACCATGTAATTCATCAAATAAATCATCAATTACTGGAATAGGAAGCTTATCTTTGATGGTGTACTTGTTGAGTTCTCGTAATCTGGACACATCCTCCATGTTTCCTCCTTCTTACATACCATGACCACTAGTGAAGAATATGCACTCTGCTATGCCCGATGATACCGCCTTCAACATTTTCTCCACCATTTTCTCGATCTCACTTTTCTATGATTATGGGTATTTGTATTGTCTCGATGTTAGGTGTTTGGCTCCCTGGAATCAACTGAATGGCATGATCATGATCCCTAACTAGTGGTAGTCCCTTTGGAATTGCATCAAAAACAAATGAGTGAGCATCCACAATCTTCCGAAGATCGGGTGGCATTGAAGACTTTGTATTTTGTACTTCTATGGAAAATAGCTTTGCTATAAAGCCATCCACTCCTTTTTAGAGACCTTAGTCATCGATGAGAGCTAATAATGTGGAGACTTAGCTACCATCCCATTCAATTGTATTGTCCTTCCATCCGAATGAAATCACATGAACAATTCTTGAAATTCATCTCAATAGTACCTAAGGTCAGTGAGCCATTAGACCCCAAAACAATATCTCGCCCCTCCCATAGAAATAGAAAACATAGGTGAGTCTAACATGTAGTCTCCCATGGAAAGCTTGATACTATGGCACTTTCTGTGCACTTTCTTTGTCCCACCATCCACAATCATAACTTGCATTTCTAGAGTGGGTAAATAAAACAATTGAGGTGAGTAGTTAACTTACTATTT
This sequence comes from Taxus wallichiana var. yunnanensis, assembly GCA_018340775.1. Classification (NCBI taxonomy): domain Eukaryota; kingdom Viridiplantae; phylum Streptophyta; class Pinopsida; order Cupressales; family Taxaceae; genus Taxus; species Taxus wallichiana. The sequence continues at coordinate 463,176,782 of CM031244.1, read as the reverse complement.
ATGAAGTTATGAGTACTCCCCAGTCAATCAACACCGTCACCTTCTATTTTTTGAGATAGAAAATAACCTTGAGTGTTTGAGTAGTACTAATACCCGACAATGCATGGCAAAAAATTATAGGTTGGTGATCCTCTTCTTCATCTTCTACGGTTCCTCACCTCTCCTATAATTTCAGCTTCCTCATCATCCTCATTACCTCCATTAATATAGAACAACTTCTTCTCAAAGACATTTATGTCCCGGTCCACATTTTCTATCACAATTAAAACATAATCCATTTTCTCTCTTTTCTTCCATTTGTTGAGGAATTAGTCTAATTGGCCTAGCAAATGAAGGGGAAGAGATACTACGGTCTTCTCTGTTAATGAAAGGTGGCCTCCTACTACAAAGAATTTTTTTCCTCTTGCACGACATGCCATGATAATAGAACTATAAATCTTGATTGAATTAAACATCCGTACCTCATGCTCGATGTGGTCCTTAAGACCCCCAAGAAACAAGTCATTCAGATTCTCTTCTGGAATATTCTCCACCCTTAAGGATAGGTTTTGGAATTGATGCACATAATCTTTGACTGATCCTGTTTGCCGTAACTTTGCTAATTGACTAAAGTAGTTCTCTGAAACACTGGAACTATAGTGCAATTGCAACTCCTCAGGTAAAAACTGTCCAAGTGACACCTAGACCATTCTTCTACCTCTGAGCACATAACCAACGATACCAAACAAATTGGTCGAGTTCAAGATATAGGGATGCCAATGTCACCTTTTGTCCTGATGGTGTTTGATGTAACTCAAAGAAGTTCTCCATTTGATTTATCCAATTTAGGGGATCCTTACCATCAAATTTTCACATATCCACTTTCGGCATCATGTTCCGTGGTTGCGAATATGTTTGATTCTGATGGGACTAGGAAAAGTGATCCAATATGGTTAGTTTGTCCATGATTTTGAATTGAAGGTCCTCCTTGGTTGATATGGGCCGATTTGGGCCATACTGGTTACCCTTTACATGTTGCATGATATCATCCAACCGATGATTGATTTGGGCTATGTCTCCTTTAGAGGCCATCTCAGATTGTACATTTCGCAACTCATACTCAAGTTGGCTCACCTTATGATCAATTGAGGTAAACCCTAGTGCTGAGGAATCTGTATTTACCTCTTTTGACTCCATCTCTTTAATCACTACCCCATCTTTATTTGGGGTTTTACCCGGGTAACCGGATTCTTTTTGCTCTTGTGGAAGGCCCGCCATGATGTCAAATCTTAGGGTTTAGGGTTTCCACTTTCATCCGAACAGGAAAAAACATAGAAAATACTAATACTATTTTTTTGAGAGCTTTAAAATGTAAAGAACTTGAAATTTTTCTACAATTTGCACCCTAGGGATCGATTTTATGAAAAAACCTAAAGTTGTAATAAATTTTGCAAAATAAATAAAAAAGTATGAAATTTTCATGGAACCTTACTTGAAGTTTCTCAACTCGGTAAAAATATCTCCTACCAATTCACTCTGGTTGCAATATGTCCAGTGGAAACAAAAAAATTACGGTTTTTACCCTAATTTCGTAGATCAGCAAATACCATTTGTAATGAAATTACTTGTATAATTCAGATTATGAGCAACAATAGAACACCAAATAACACAATATTTCAGAATAATGATCTCAATATGTAATTAGAATAGCTTCGCCACTTTGAGGGGCAACCTCCAAACCATATAATAAGACTCAAATGCTCAAATGATAATGAAATACTACCTACAATCCCCTATATATACTATTCATATGTTATGGCCATCACCAAGGCCGACCCATTAAGCATGAGAAAGTATAAATGATATGGTAAGCCACAAGTTGGCTACTCATATCCTTATACAAGCAATAGGTTAAGGGCGTAGCAAAATTTGCTGCTGTCACGAATAAGTATTCGAACTTACTAAGAATAGCTTGAGTTCTAGTAAAGTGCTAAAAATAGTAATTTCCGCCACCTAGAGTAGATTTAGTCAAATTTAGTTAGAGTTTTCTTGGCAACTTTAGTTGGGAGTTGTTTTCCTATTTAGGAAACATTGTAATTCATAATTCGGGAACAAAGAAGGAGATCTATTTTCTTTTGGAGTTCATATTATTTGCAGATATTGAAGTTGTTTAGAATTTGGCTACATTAGCAAGTCAATGGAAATTTGTTTATTTTTCTCCAACTCTAATTTAGCATTAACATCTTGCAAAATGATACACTCTATGGTTTGACATGGGGGTTTGTTTGAATTACACCTATTCATGGATAAATGTGATCTGATAATTTGATATCAACTTCAATGTAAGTCAACAAGAAGGACTTCCAACATATGCAAGTGTCCCAACCTTTATTCTTTAAATAGATGCAAGAACTAGTATTTATGTTATTTACGCTATATATTTCTCTCTAAAGATTTGAGTATTAAGTTTGGATGAGATTTCTTTGGAAGGAAAATATTTCTTACAATATGCAATATTTTTGGTATATGAAATCACCAATTTTATTGTTCTAAATTCACAAATACACTAATGTAGTTTTAGGTCCCTTTAAAGTTCAAATTAGGATGCCATTGATAGACAAGCCAACATACAATGGGTGAGAAAAGATGACAAAATGAATATCTAACCATGGGGAATTCATAGACAAGATATAATAGGGTCTTCAAAGTTTGGAAACAAAACAATAACAATAGTAAAAAGAATTGAACATCTAGAGAATATGATGGAGTAAGAAACCAAGGGAAGAGGGAAGAGAGAGAAACATTGATAAACAAAGAAGAAAAGTTAAGAATAAAAAGTCGGAAAAACAAAAAGAAATAAAAGTACAAAGTTGCATAATACAAGAAAGAACAAATCAAAGGTTGACACATAATAAAAAACCAAACTCAAATTAATGATCAATAAACACATAAACAAAATGATTAGTTGAAGGACAACTTTCCTTACCTTTCCCCTTAACTTTGAAAACTTTAATTTTTGTTAACAAACTTCTTTTAAATATACCTCTTTAATACATCTGAAAATTATTTCCCATCTCCAAAAATTCTCACCAGCAAAATTAAAGCAGGCAACAGGCCAATACTATTAACTTTATTGTACAAATTAGTATATGTTAATTTAAACTATTAGTTATATTTGTTTTAGTTTCTTGTGTGTTTGGTCGTTAATCAAATTCATATTCATTTTTTCCCTCTGGCTTCCGTATTCGCAACTTTGCTGTGATCTTCAATAATATTTGCAAAATGAGATGGGTTTTTCATTGTAAAGCTGTTGAATATGATCTCAAGCTCCTTCACAAGCAACTCTACGTGTGTTGAAATTGTTTGTTGTCATATCTTCAAGAGCTTATAAATTTGAACATATTTAATGTACAAATTTAATTATAAGCAATGTGTTTTTACAGTTTAATGTTCTGTGTATGCCACATAAATCCATATTGATTACGGCCACTTTAATTTTATGGTAACTGTTACTATCTTTCAATTACATATATTATTTTCTACTCTTCAAATAACTCTAATAAGATTTTCCATTCATAACTTTTTCTTATCGATAAAACAAGCCTTCGCTTGATAAAATCATGTTTTTTTAAAATCGAAGTGATAGTATTTGAAAACTAATCTCAAACTCAAAGTCAATGAGCCCACTTTGAAGCAGACATTCACTTGTTGAGAAAACGGGTGCACTTTTGCTAATGCGCACAATGAGTGGCACTGGCGCTCATGTCTCCTATTTCATCATGAATAACACGTTCGGCATTCACCATATTTGAAATGTTTGTACCACTAGTTAGATTTGATTTAGATTCAATTAAGAAGAGTTACAAGTAGTTTAATTTGTATACAAACTATTCACATAATTGTATTTGGAACTGAAAGTGGAGCTGCGAGGATCTGACAAGAGCAGCCAATTTGCAGGCACCCTGAGCTCGTCTCTCAGCAAATTACAGGTCTTATTAACAAGAGAATGATCCCTTTTTGCATTGGAACGAAATGGAACCACCGAGCTTTGGAAACCATCCACTAAATGCAAATGGGCCTCCAAATTGTGGCAGCAACTCATATCTGCATTGTGTTTAAGATAAGGAGAACTTAAATGATTAATCCTCAACTCACTCCCCACATGACTGTATACCTTCTCCTTTAATCCACCTGCTGATTCCAATCCATCAAATAGTTTTCTGTGCAATCCACTCATTCAAAAAAATGCCAGGCATCTTGGGTATCAAATCATGGGTATTCACTATTCTCAATGTTTTCACACCAATTTCCTCCATCCTTTCTTTAAAATCGAGGTTTCCAACTCTGGGGCCTCCAAAGGAAAACACTGTTACAGGTATGTTGTGATTTGATGCTAATAAGGATTCTCTAATTTGATAAGCACTCAAGAGTGCCAGGGAGGCTCCTAAACTGTGGCCTGTAACTGTAATACTCAATTCCTCTCCCTTGTAAAATTCAACCAATCTTTGCACTTCCTCCATAACCTGATCAGATGCACTCTTACTGCTGCTATTGGAAGAGTTGGTATAGAGGGATAGAAACCCATTCTCAACCTTAGGACAAAGCCCTCTCTGACTTGAACCAGAAGAATTATATAGACCGGGTTGAAATGGCATGAGATTAAGGGCTTTTAAATCACTCTTAAGATTTTCAGCCCATTCACAAGGGGTGATGGTGCCTCTCCATGCAATAACTATATCTCTTCTACCCAATCTTTTGGTCTCTTCCAAGTCATCACTTACACCAACAAACCCGATCCAGTTAGATGACTTCTTGGTGGGCTTCAATGGTGGCGGTAGTATTTTGGCAAGCCATTCAGGGATTTGCACAGTGGGGGTGGCATAAATGTATTTGGTAACCTTATAGCCACTGTTTTTGAGCCCCACTGTGTCAAAAAATGAATTGGGATCATTGCAGAGGCAGTTAGCATAAGAAGTGGAATTTGGGTCAGAGTTAAAAGCATCATATGTTGCCTGAGCAAATTCTCCATATTTAACAATCTCTCTTCTTAAGTTTTCATCGAGAGGGTCCAGAAGACCTTCCCAGTTGTTGGAACCATGGTATTCCCTCCATTTTCCTGCCAGGCTCTGCTTCGGAGAAGGATCAGATCTACACAGTTTCTTCATCCAATCATAATCCCACTGATTATTACTATTAACTCCAGTTTTCAATGGGCTGGAGTCCTTGAAGGTTGTTGATAAGCCCCTGTGACAAGCTGTTTGAACTTGTTGGAAGATTGTGTGTAATGGATTTGTCACTTGAAGTGATGGAGTGGTTAAAGTGCAAGTTATAGAATTGGAATGCTTACTGAGCATTCTTGTGGGTGACTTGGAATTATTAAGAGGTGTTGTTGAGGAATGGGCTCTTGAGATTGGGTGGGAGGGGACGGTGGAAATTTTCAAGGACGTTGGGAGCTTCATGGCGTTATGTTCCTAAAATAATAGTTTCATAGTATGGCTTGAGAGGATACCTGCAAGCATATATTGGAAGACATTGCCCGCGTTGAGCCATGAATCAACTTCAATCAGTCACTGCTTACTCGTTTCCTAAAATAAACAATCCCCTGTCTTACACGGTACTAACTCGGTAGAAACGACTAAATGGATCCAACATTATTATGTTTGTGACATTGGAGATGTGAGACAAACCATCTTCATAACGTCAAAATTTCTAACTGTTCCAAACACCCCTTTAATTTCACCAATATTTTTAATGAGTAGGCGGGAGAGTAACTCGTGTAATGAATTTTCTGTGGTTGGTTTTAATAGTAGTTTACCATCTTATTCCAGTATTAGTTTTTAGTATTTTAAACTTAAAAAATATAAATTTTAACATGTGTCAAGGTAATTTTGACTTTTGTTCATGTACAAATCAATTTAATAAGTTTACATATTTTTTCAATGAAATCATTAATTAGAGGGATGACTCGGCATATCTTCTACTTTATATTTTGTTCCATTTAATTATTATATTATATGCTCAACTTTCAATATATTTTTTTTATTACCCCTGTACAATGAGTGGAGAAAAGGATATGTTAGTGAGGAGTAAAACAGGTTGCCTCTACAAGCGGTAAAGGAAACAAACAAAACAAAAGATCAAATTCACAAGCACAAAAAAGTAACTATCTTATTTTTGTGACCCCTTCCCATTTGATCTTACGTGCATCTTAAGGGGAGAGATAGTCCCTTTGTTTTTTCGGTTCACAACCTCCGATCCTTTTCTCGTATTTGGATTTTCATTTTCATTATTATGGATTGGAATCATAACTTCAATCTACTCCTTCAAACTTTGGTTCCCTAATGAAGCGATAGGAAGGGAACATGTAACCTTTTTCAAAACCATTAAATTTGCATCATTCATACTATCCCTGTTTCAATGGGTCCATCCGAGGAGCACGAAGCACTTCCTCCTTTTCAAGATCTAAATCAACCGATTTCTTAGATTCAAATCACAATCACAACTGACGGGTCCTTTACAACCCGATGGCCGGAATTTGCATTCTTCCACCATGATCTTCTATTTTTAAAATATTTTCTTTCCATATGACAATCAAGCTAAATGGCCTAGAGAAAAGTGTTTCTACACCTAAAGGGAAACCTTTCGAGTCCATATTTTGTATCCGAGCTTTATCATTAACTTGGAGTTCAATAGTGGGTGGAAAATCTATAGCAGTATCCATGTCAAGAAATGTTTTTGCAAATGTAATGTGCTCATAATCCTTAGTCTTTGAGTCAATTGCCAAGCATTTCCCCAAAGTGTTGCCTATAGCGGTTAAGTAGCTCTTTGTCCGTAATGGAGGGGCAATTAGGGTAGACGAATGCAAATTCGCTTAACTTGGAATGTATGAGTTACCGGGTTAAACAAGGAGAACCATGGTTTCATCAATAACAAATGGGATTCAAAATCGCAAACACTTCCAAAATTCAAATCCCTATATGATGTTTCAGAAAATACTATTATGAAAAACCATGAGTGCTAGGATAAATTTCAATATAACTTCAACTTTCAACTTCAAAACTACTTCTTATATTTTACAATAATTTTATTTACATTTTACTTTCCAAATTTTTAAGTTATATTAATTACATTTTCTTCTGACATTTTATGATAACTATGAATTTAGTTGCCAAAATATATTCTTAACTTTCAATATAATTTCACAACTACTTCCAAATTTTTATAATAATTTTAATTATATTTTACTTTTCAAATTATACAATTATTTTAATTACATTTTACTTTATTTTTTTATTTTTTTAAAATACATTTTAAAATGTTAATTCACTTCCATTTTAGAATTATACAATTTGACACTCAATCAAACATGATATAACAATTTTCAAGCACTTTGACAACTTCGCAGGTCTTATATTTTAGCCCTACTGCACAATTGTGAAGCACACATTATTTACATGGATACTTTTGCATTTATATGTGGAATTATGAGTCGTATTAGCCGAATTCTCTACTCTTCATGTCCTGCGAATCACATGTCCCCAACCATGTTTCTTAGTTGCGGTAGGGACTTTTCCCATAAAGCCTTTAATTTCACCCCACCTATTACTTATCCATTAAGAAAATCAATTCCTCGTTAGAGGACCTTTGAATATGGTGAAGATTCATATTTAGATGAATTCCAGTAGTTTATACATTTTGCTACTTGAGAATAAAAATATTCGTACTTCTATTTATATCTTGTCTGTGCATACAAAATCTCAATCACAAATATTTCTCCATTCCAAACATCTTCTTATTTGTTAGTTTGTGAAAATCAATTAGTTTTATGTTCTTTGACTAAACAAGTTCCAAAACCTATTCATTTGACATGCTCCCATCTTTCACATGTCCAAGAGACATAATATCAAAAGGATAGCTTGTCTTAATCAACTTTACTGATATTTTAGTGTTGGGAGTGAGAAAGATAGCGGAAGGTGTTGTATTTAACCAAGTGCTCCTTAAGTCATTCCAAAATATTTATAAATCTCATAACTTATTAGAGATCATTAAAGATAAAAACTTATTCTTCTTTAATATTTTGTAACGCCCACAAAATTCTACTCTCAAATCAAAATAGAAACTAATAATTTAATAGTCAAAATTACGGTAATTTTTTTGAAAAAAGGGTTTGCAAGGTTAGACATTATCCACAATTAATAAATTTCCCGATTAAGGAAGTTGGAATTAAATATTATTAATTTACTTCCTAAAATATTTACTGGTTTAAAACATTTACCAAGTTCCATTAGTTTACTTAATTACCATGCACCAAGTTTACTTTATTTCCTATAACAAAATTTTAACTATTTTGTCTAGCCACTAAGTGGCCCCATTCACCCCATTACCCATGCACTTTTATTTAAATTTCATTCCCACAAAAATACCTCCCACTTAAGTGATGTAGGGTTTAATTTGAGCCATTAGATCAAATCTATCCTAGCCATTGGATTTGGGTTTCCCTAAATATCCTTATAGGTTTCTTTTTATTTCTATTTGCCCCAATTTCATCCTCATTTGTTCATTCTTATTTTGCAGGTTTGAAGAGGAGAAAGAGGAGAAGCCATGAAAGCAAGAAGTGAAACCATGGAGAAATTTCCTTGGTTCTAGTTGCAAATGGAGAAATCTTCCTCCATTCTTCTCTTCATAGTTTAGTTTATTCAAGGGTTTGCTATTGTAAGGTTCCTCATTTTCTTATTGTAGAGATTCCACCGTGAATCTGGTTTTGCTATTTAATATATACATTCTTTGAGTTCAATATTTGGGGAAAACCCCATTTCATTAGATCTATGAAATTTTACACATTTGGATGCCCATAAGAGGATTTATATGCTTAAACAAATGAATTTGATCATTTACTAGTTGTTGGTAGTTTCATTTTGAAGATTTAAAGCTTAGATTTTATTTAAATTCAATCCGGATTTTTCACAGTCGTTATTTTTATTTTTTTGTCAAAAGTGATGAAACCACCGCCTTAAGCAGGGGCCCTATGTGACCACTACCACCGCCTCGGTGGGGCGGTTCACCGACCACCGCTCTACGATGGGTGGTGGTTCTCGAAACCGTCGCTCTCACAGGGTGGCGATTATAATTCCCAAAAATAGAACCTTAAATTCAAGCATTTTTCAAACTATTTTCTACTTAGGTTGGTTTTTAAGGAAACATTAACTTTAATTAAGGTGTCTATAATTCATTAGTTGATATGTTGATATCATATCTTCATTTCATGACTTAAATTACTAAGTACATAGCTTTTTCCATTCAAACATACAACCTTCAACAATATGAAATGTAAGTCCTTTTTATTAAACATACTTGGAATTTCTCTTTCCAACCATACAATACAAATATGATAATTACAAGTTGCAATAACATTCTTTTGTAATACAAGAATTTCAAATCCCTTTTCTTACAATAAAATTAGTCCTTTCCAACAAGGTATACAACAAAAGTTCTTTCTACATTCAACTAAATCACTACAACTTGGAATAAATGAAATATACAAGACTTTCTTTCAAACATACAAAAGTTACAATCTTCCACTCTAAGTGGGAACAATAATAAATTTTACAACATGGAGAATTCTTCCAACAAGGTCAAAACACAAGTCTTCTTTCCAAGTCATCTCCCAACTTCATAGCTTTCAACTTGCATCCTTCAACTCTTCAAAACTTGAATCACCATACAAATAAAGGGGTATAGGCGATGCTCTCTCGCCCAACCTATAATCCAATAAGAGGAGAAGTCATCCCCTTATTGGCCCTCGAGCCCCAACCAAAGAACAATATGGGTATTATGCAACATTAAATTTTTTTACAAGAGGCTTCCACAACAAGCATTCTACAAAATAACACAATCAAATAACACATTCAAACAATCCATTCAAACAAAATAACAACTTTCCCAACAAGAAAAAAGGCTTGACTACAACAAGCCAACAAGGAGCAATGGAATATGGGCACCACCTCCTTTTTTCTCCCAAGTGATGTAGGAGTTCCACCCAAAAGCCTCCATGTGCACAACTCAAAAACATAATTAAATCCTTATTTCTACACTTGCAAAATGCAAAATATATCCATGTTATCCTTTTCACTCCCCATAGGTGGAAATAAAACTCACACTCCTCCAAAATGCATGCCTCACATCTCCCTTTTCCCTCCCCAATGGTCCCATAAATCCATCTCCCACACATAACTTAAGGAAAACTACCCATTTACAATCAACATAACCACAACACTCATACAATATACAAAAAACATAATTTCTACATCAAAAACATTAATAAAAAATGCCAAAAGGAGGAGATCCTACCTCTCCATCAAGCTTCCAATTCTTTTGCTCAACAAGCTTTAGAATCCTTCACACCAAGCTCAATCCAAGATGCAACTCCAAAAGAAAACTCCAAGTATGAAAACAAGACCAATTTTCAAAAGTGCAAGAGAAGAAAATAAGGCAAGTAACCCAAAATCCATCAAAATCATCTAATAAATAGAAAAGGGATGTGAGGATGATGAGGTGGCTCTATATAGGATGCCACTTCATCATCCCTCCATTCCAACACACAAGTCAAACACCAAGCCAAAGTAATTAAATGCACATGTAAGACTTATGACATGCCCACATGACACTCCAACTTGCACACCATGTTTATCAAGGACAAACTTAAATGTGGTAAGTAACAAGTGTAATTATTTACCCTTTTACACTAAAAATGCATTAAAATGGTCAAAATATGTCCCATACTTCATAAGTAGGGTTGGTAGGAGAGTTTGAGATGTGAGGGACAAGGTTAACTTGTCCCTCAAGTCTCCAAAAGTGGCCAACAAGGCCAAATTCGAATTTGGGAAGGATGGTGGAGTACACACCACCTAAATGCATTTAATTAAATTCACATCATGCAACAAACAAGGAATATCTACCCAATTTATTGCCCACATGTCATATCTTCCCTTTTTGTTTAAATTTAAATTTAAATTAAAGAATTAAGATACATTAACAAAGCCAACGGGTTTGGGTGGACCGATTAAGACAAACAGCTTTATCATCCACCTAGGTTCAAATCCCGTTGGGTGCAATCCCTTCGGGGTGGTTTATCAGTGGTGGCGGGTGTTACATCACTGGTGCTTATTCTCGGTGGTGGCGGACTTTACATCGTTAATTTGTGACAGTTGGTGGCACTAAAAACGAAGGTAAAAAAATTACATCATTGGTCTGCCTGGCTCATGGTTGCGGTTTGTGTTGGATTAATTGTAATATTTGGTCTCAAGAAATTGGTTGTAATGGGTGGGGTCCCATCAACCCTCTATTCATAGCTCCGGTCAAAAGTGTTTAACAATAAAAAATAAGATACATTAGCAAGTGTTAATAAAGCAACAATATTTTCCCAAATAATTAAACACATGCACAAAAAATTAACAAAAATAAAAGAAAGGAAACACATTACACCCATGACCACATCAATGAGGTTACCCTCCATAAGAATCTCATAATAAAACATGCAACAAAAAAACATAACATTAATCACAAGTTGTAAATTTTTGGCCATGTTGCATAACAAGAGAAATCCTTCCATGGTTGGTGCCCTATCCCCTTTCGATGTATGTGATAAAATGTCCAAAGAACACAAAAAATAAACCCTTTGGCCTTATGGCTGCATCAAAAACATCAATAATAATATACATATAAAAATCAATAATCGTCATCCAAAATTAGCAAATTCTATCATCTATCATCATACAATTTAATTCGATTTTAACATCCATTAAATCATGATTCTACTCAATATATCCAACATAGGTTATGCATCCAAAATATGACATGTTAGTATAAAATCATAATACTGCAAATCAACATATATATCTATCCATCATCGTCATCTAGTGCATCATAATCAAAATGTAAATCACAACATGTCAATAGTCTAAATATCTACATAGTCTATCATCTACTGATCAAGATATAATAATCAAAATGTCTAAGTATCAATCCAATAGTAATATCATCATAATGAAAATAGTGTCAAGAGGAGTGGGCACTACATCCCCTCCATTTAGACTCAACTTCCTCTTGGAAGTCACTAAAATAGGTGTGGAAACGGGCCCATAACAAAGTGGCATCCTCCCATATGGCTGCAGTCTCGTCATACCTATCCCAATGGACTCGTACTTGGTTAATCTTATGGCTTCAAGGCACCGGGTCCTACTCTCTATGATGCACATGGGCTCCATAATCACCTGCCCTTTCTCTTGCACCTGCAATGCGGTCTAATCTAATACATGAGAGGGATATGGAATGTATCTCCTAAGAAAAAAATATGAAACACATCATGGATGCAAGACAAGTTAGGTGGCAAGGCTAGACGATAAGCTAAGGGACCGATCTGTCAAGATCTCAAATGGACCCACGAATCTAGGAGCTAACTTAGAGCCTTTTCCATAATGGATAGGGCTCTTATGAGGTCTGACATGAAGAAACACCTTCGTGCCCACCTCATAGCTATGGTCAACTCTCCTCTTATCTACATATTTATTTTGTCTATCATGTGCCTCTTGTAGTCTCTGTCTAATCAAAACAACTTGTTGCTCCATGTCTTGTAACAAATATGGCCCAAGAGATACTTTGTCCTCCAATCTGTCCTAACTCAGTGGTATCCTTCACTCCCTTTCATAAAGTGCCTAAAATGGAGCCATACCAATAGAACTCTGAAAGTTGTTATTATAAGCAAACTCCACCAAGTAAAAATACTCCTCCCACCTCGAATGATGGTCCATAACATACATCCGAAGCATGTCCTCTAAAATCTTATTCACCTTCTTGATCTGTCTATTTGTCTCTGGATGATATGTTGTACTAAAGTTGATACTTGTCCTAAGGGCATGCTCCATGGTATTCCAAAAATGAGAGTTGTATAAGGGATCATGGTCGCAAATAATTTTCCGTAGAATCCCGTGCAGTCTTACAATCTCATCTAAGTACACTCGTGCCAATGCACTAGCTATATACGTGGTATTCACTAAAGAAAAATGAGTCACTTTCGCCAATCTATCCACTTTATGACCATGATGGCATCATGGTGGTATCTAGATGTTGTAGCCCTACTATGAAATCAATGGAAATGGTGTTCCATTTCTACTTTGATATAACATGATTTTAGAGAAGTCTAGCTAGATGTTGATGCTTGACCTTCACCCTCTGACACTCCAAACAAAAAAGACATAAAAGAGCTACATCTCTCTATAGTCTGCTCCAATGGTACAACTGTCTCAAAGTGGTGTGCATCTTATTCATCCTTGGATGTGTGAATAACGTGCATGATGACCCTTTGTAAAAATATCTTGTCTCAAAGCTTGATCCCTAGGTACATAGTTCCAGCGTCTGTGTTTGAGAAGTCCATCTGAATTAAATGCAAATCCATCAAACTTCCCCTCAAGGGGTCTCTGAGACACAATCTCTTCTCTAGCTATAAAGTAGGTAGAAGCTGCCATGTGGAAGATGTCGTAAAATCCTTCTCTATGCAAGTCTATACCCACCGAACTAGCCATAACCAAATGTCTCCGTTGACTTAAAGCATCTACAACTACATTATCCTTCCCTTTCGTAGATGCTCTATCTCCATGTGTTACTCAAAAGTAACTCTATCCAATTCCAGTTGATGAGCATTGAGATTGGGTCAGTGTGAAGAGGTGAAAAAGACTCAAGTGATTTGTCTTGAGAGTGAATCTCCGCCAAGAAGGAAATGACGCTAACGCACCAAAGCATGCGCCACTACTCCATGCTCAAGTTCATGAGTAAGATAAGTGAGCTCATAATCCTTGAGTTTGCGAGACTCAAAGGCTACTACATGGCCAACCTGCATCAAAACACCTCTTAATCCTACCAAAGAAGTGTTAGAAATATCTATGTTGTAGTGTGAACATAGAATATTATGTGAGTGACTATATTATCTAGGATAATATAATGTGTTGTAATAATTAATTACATTATTGAAAATGTAATTATGAGTGTGTGAGTAAATATTGTTATGAGTCAGTTGAGTAAAAAAATCGTTAACAATATTAGTTTTGTGAGAAAACAAAATCTCACGTAAAATAACATGGAGTTGTTTTAGGAGTTGTGTGTGGAGATATTTATGGAGATTATCTCTCCTTAAATATAGGAACTACCTCTCCTATATATATGGGTGTAATACTTCCTATGTAATAACAAGAATGAAGAGTAAGATTTCAAATTTACTTTATACAATTATGATATTAAATTTTCATTTGGTACCAGAGCAGGTCTGATGCGGGAAATTTCAGTGTTTTCTTGATCAAATCCATCTCAAAGAATAACTTATATTATTTGTTTATGGATTTGAGTGTTTCTATAATTTTTCACGATAAACCATGTTTTAGTCGAAATGACAAGAAAAATTTTAGCAGAACCCAGTTCATATTTTTGAAGAAATACGGATTTAACTATGCTATCAAATTCAACATATCAATTCTTCTACTGAAAGTTTTCTCCAATTTCCAATAATGTTGAATTGTTAATACAGAGCCTTGCTTTATTAGAGGTTCAAAGTTTGAAAGAAAATATTTCCATACATGGAAACTATGGATGCAATTACATTTAATAGAAAATGACTTATGGAATGTACTTAAAGCCAATGCAATTCCATCAACGAATACAAATGATCTAGCTAAATGGAATGTAAAAGATCAAAGAGCTTTGGGTACGGGTAAGTGTAGGAAGTTGATGGACAAAAATGGGGTCATCTCAGGACATCATATTGCAAAAAAAAGTGAAATCTCAACTTGTAGGGATTATTAGCAATACGCACATTCAAAATTAGAAAAAATATATAAATATGAATCATAGTATCCGGAAT
>CM031244.1:463019887-463161798 GCA_018340775.1 Taxus wallichiana var. yunnanensis | reverse complement strand
TGAACAAAACATAAGTAAATACAAGAAGTCAATGTGATCTCCCAATCAAGATATACGATGAGTAAGCTCAAACTCGATTAAGACCTATATCTCAAAAAGTGTCAATTACTGATTCGCGAATGACACAACAATATCACCAAGATATGTTAACCCACTTTCTTAGAAAGTGAAGTATTGATATCGAGGTGTTATTGATATAACACGCACAAATGGTAACACCTAAGACTCTTTGAAATCAAGGTAATAATAGAACCGAACTAAAAATCTTAAAGTATAGCTAGGAATAGTTAAAAATGTGTGCACAGTAACATGAATCTGATATAGGTATTTATGTCGAGTTTACAAGAAATAAGATGTAAATATTGAAATTGTAATGATACGAGATAAACAAGCTAACTCCTCTATGGAAGTCCGTGGTGATAAACCACACCTAACTACAATAACGATCTTGACGTGGGTATCAAGATCACAATGGCTACCAAATGACATGAAAATGTCTCCGCTCACTTTAGACGTTTAACTAACCCAGCCACAAACATGGATGGGCATAAACGGACATAAAATTGAGAGAAACAGTCGAATGGCAACACAAAGGTAATCACACCTCTTTTGATCAACAAAGTTTCAAAAGAATATGAAGGAAATAAATCAAGAAAATAACGAAAATGCTAGCCTCACTTCGGCAGAGTTTCGCCGCCCTAAGGCAAGTAAAAACTAAAGGCGAAAGTAATACGTCACACATTTCTCAAAAAGAAGGTTCACAACTCAACACCTTTGTTTTAAAATGGTCAAAGTGGGCTCCTATCCAAAGGATATTCTCCTAGGTGGTTCTCTTGCCCTAGGTGTTACAAAGTTACCACAAGTAAACAGATTTACCCAAAAGTCACACTCGACTAAGTTGGGAGTATCTCGACTTTACTTTACCCCCTTCAAGAACATTAGGCAACTAGTGCGTCTACATGTACTATCATTGGGAGTCGCCACATGGACAACCTATAATGCTATCTCACAAAAGAATCACTAGTCAAGTAGGTAGTGCGGAGCACTTCCCATTTCATCCACAAGGTTCCCTCTTGCGTGGACTACTTTGGGATTCTTGGAACCACCCCCATTGTTGTAGCTTAAGGCATTATGCCAAAGGGGTTATGTTCCAATTGAGTGGAGAATGACGTACCATTTTTCAAAACCTCGTAATACAAGTTTTGAATATGTTGTTCTTTTTATCTTGTTTAATTAGGTGTGGTTTGCTTAAACACCTTTTGGCAACCTACATAACAATTGTATTAGTAGTTTTGATTTCGTTTTGATTCCTCCTTTCTTTGACAAATTTTTTAGGTCCCGCACTCAAGCGTTAGTAGTTCTCCAAGAAAATCACATTATTTAAAAGAGGATTAAGAGTTGTTTTTATTCTCAAGATCATCCACGGATGCAAGAGAAGAGCATACACAATAAATAATCCAACTATAAAGTAAATAAAATCTTTTCAATCAATGAACCATACAAAATTCTTGATAAATGTTCATTCCCTTAAACCAAAAGTGAAAGATGAAGTTTCCAATTTACCAAATGTTATAAAATGAAGACTAAAGTTATTTTGATTCTCAAGATCACCCTAAGGTGCAAGAGAAGAGCATACACAAACTTTATCCCAACTACATAGAAATGGAAAACTTCAAATCAAAGGACTATTGAAAATACTTTATAAAAGGTTCATTACCTTAAACCAAAAGTGAAAAATGAAGTTTCCAATTTACCAAATGTTATAAAATGAAGACTAAAGTTACTTTTGATTCTCAAGATCACCCTAAGGTGCAAGAGAAGAGCATACACAAACTTTATCCCAACTATATAGAAATGGAAAACTTCAAATCAAAGGACCATTGAAAAATATTTTGTAAAAGGTTCATTCCCTTAAGCAAAATGAATAATCAAATTTCTAAGTTTAATCTCAATGTTAAAAAGATATAGATCAAAGTTGTTTTTTATTCTCAAGATCACCAAAAGGTGCAAGAGAATAGCATACACACGCTTTGGTCTAAATTGAGAAGCATGGAAATACAACATTCATCAAAACATTAGACATGTTAGAAAATGACTAGTTTTAAACTAATAGAAAAACCTACAATTTCTGTAAGTATAAATCCTTAATTTATGTTTTCATTGCATAGTTAACTTCAATACCATTCCAACGCAAAAAAAATTGAGTCATTTCAAGTTCGGGAGTAAAAGTTATGGCCTTCGGAAGATGGGTTACGCGCATATGCTCTTATGCTCACGTGTATGTAATTGACACGCACTCAAAAAAGTCAAAAAAAACGCTCTTAATATGAAAAATAGGCAAAAATTTTCAACCAAGATTCAATTTTGACAACAACCCATCACATCAATATATGAATAGAAGACTCAACGCTATCAAACATTAATATACATGCTCAAGAATTTAAATTTTTCAAGAAATTGACAAAACTAGCATGTAGAATGATGAAAAAGTAAGCTCTAAAAATGAAAACATGATGAAATCTTGAAATTTTCTCACCAAGATTAAATTTTAACAACAACCCACCACATTAATATGTAAATAGAAGACTCGACACTATCAAACACTAACCTACATGCTCAAGAATTTAAAATTTTCAAAAAATTGACAAAACTAGCATATAGAATGTTGAAAAAGTAAGCTCTAAAAATGAAAACATGGAGAAATCTTAAAATTTTTCCATCAATTCCAATTTTGACAACACTTTACCTCCTTTATACCTACAAGGAAGACTTAACACATGCAAACTCAACAAAATAAGTTAAGAAAAACAAGTTAGATCAACATGTGTAAAAGAGGGTTAGTAACCAAAAATGAAACTTAACTATAAAAACTTGAAATTAAGTGTCAAATGTGTGCATGGATACTTTGCTTAATGCTAAATCAAATGAAACAAGAACTACCACCTAAAATAGTTCTACAATTTAACTAAAACAAAGCATAAACACCATCAAGATAGAGAACTAAGCAAGATCTAAACTAACATTATAACTTTGAAAATATGAGATCAAAACTATGCATGCTATTTTAACATCTCTACTCTCCCAGATTACCAACAAGAATGAATTGACTTATTTAGCTCCAATGGCAATCAAAAATTATTTTGTTTGATCCTTAAAGAATGCAAGAATAGGAAGCTTTAGCTCTTAACAATGGTGACCTCTCAAGAAAACAAAAGGTAAGTTTTTAGTCTCTTTGCTATATGCTTTGCATTTTGCTCTCTTAAGAAGTTTTAGGTGTAAATAAAAGGTAGGTGGAGGGCTCTTTATATAGCCCAAAGGATAAAGGATTCAACACATTCTCATGAATGTGGGATAAAGGTAAAACATGATTAGGAATGGATAAGGTTGCTTTATTAAAGGTAACCTTACTTTAGAAGGGTTTAATTTATGCTTAGCAAGTCATGGGAGTTGGGGGTGTTTTAATTAATCAAAGGTGATTAACTAATAGGTAGATGTAAGCTTATAGAAGATAATTAGAGGAATATTAGTACGATTTAGGCTATTATAAGGGGATTAAATCAATTAAATATTGATTTATTGGTTAAATGGAAGGAAAAACTAATTAATTAATAATAATTAATTAGTCTAGGTAGAAGGGGTGATTTATTAACGGAAGGTCGTTAATTAGGGTATTTGTTGGATAGGCAACTTAATTAATTAGCTTAGTGTAATTAATTAATGATGATATGAGGAAAATGAGTGATTTTGACGATATGTCGCCGATTTGCGAAAGGGGATAATTAGCGCAATTTAAGTATTTAAATTGCTTGGGCATAATTATAGGTGTCTACAATTATGAAAGGTAATATGAAAAATACCATCACATAAAATTTCTTTGACAAAAATGTCAAATTTAATAATCTTTGGAAGGATTTGATTAGGGCTTAGGCCTTTACATTCTTGTGGATATTTATAACACTCGAAATGAAAATGTTGTTTTTTCTCACAAAAATTTAAAGGCCAAGAATTTAGTAGCAAATCGCAATCAATGTTGCATTGGGCACTGATAGGGAGGTGAAGGAAATGGAAGAATGCATTGTTGCAGGAAAGCATAGTTTTTAATTGGAATTCTAAAAAAATGCACTTAAGACAATTGTGGTGGTGAATATATGGGGTAAAGTAGTAGGTCATCATGTTTGTTTGGCTTGAATATATACCCGTCTCTTTGTTTTTGTACGGTGTTAGTAACAAATGTAAGAGGGTTGAGAAGGCCTTAAAGTGTATGGGCACTTCATATTATGTCTATTTTGTAAATACAAAAGTTTGTAAAATTAGTTAGACCAATAAACCGGTGAAGTGCTTCGATGGAGACCAAAGTTTGAGATAAAGGATAGATGCATCTCGAGAATTATTTTGCCCCATACCCAATGTGGAATCTTATTGGCACATTGTTAGAGGACCCTCCATGTTGGTTCAAAGAAAGTGTTTATATATAAAAATATCAACAATTTTCTAACGTCTTAATAATGTGTCAAGAAGTGTGACTGAAATGTCTTCAATATTCATGTTCTAATCATAAGTCAAAAAAATATTGTATCTGGAAGATCATTTATGTTTAACTAATGTAGATTGAGGAAGCTTGAATTCTCTCAAATTTTCTCTTTCAAAAAGGCCAAAACTTTCATACATATTTTCTTAGAACCTCAAAAAATTGCATTCCTATTATTTAACATAAAAATAAATTGTCAAAAGAATAGAACACATTGAGATATTTCAAGGGACACAATTCCTTTCTAAATTTTCCCAGCATTTGATTGTTAAGTTACAATACCCAAGTACATCTCATCCTTTCAAATTGAGTTGTCACTATTTTCTAATATTATGCCTTTTCATAAGTAAGAAGTAAAAATCACATTCCCAATAACATACATATAAATTGTCAAAAGAACAAAATACATTGAGTGATTTCAAAGGAAACAACTCCTTTCTAACTTCTCCCTACATTTGATTGTCAAGCTACAATGCAAATCACATCTCATCCTTTCAAATAGACTTGTCATGATTTTCTACTATTAAACTTTTTCTTGAGAAAGAAGCAATTTTTTTCACCATCCACATGTTGTAGCTCTCTATTATATTTATATCTATCCATGCCTTCTAACTTGTAGATAGATTTGCATTAAACAATTATTGTGCATAATTAATGTCTTGAAATAAATTTAAGTGGTACGAGAGAGTTTATTCCATCAAGTTCAAGATATAGAGTAAAATACCATATGGAAGGAAATTTACCTTTTAAAGGCACAAACATGGACTATTGCGTGAGATAATGGAAATACCTCATGTACGATCACACATGTTATATACCACCTTCCCAAGGTGACCCCATGGATAAAAGTGAACATAATGAAAAAAATAACTTCCATGGAAAATGATTATGTATTCATTCCCCAAATTGTACATGTGTACTCAGATTAGACAAATAAAATTTGAAATAACATTTCATCTTAATTCAAATACAAATTGAGGGTGTCTTTTCTTTACATAAGAGAGCTACAAATAAATTGAATTATGTTTTTGGCATTAAATTTAGTTTGTATTTAAAAAAGAGATTTTTTTAAAATCGCAACTAAGTGAAACGAATGTGCTAATTACTCAAAAATAAGAGGGAATTGCCTCTACATATGGCTTTTGCATGGAACATAAATTTTACACTATGGACAACTTATAACCCCAAAAAGGAGGAAAATACAACACCATAAATAAAATTCAAGTTTTTTTATTACCATATCCACAAAGGTGGAAGTCGTTCCCCATGCAAACCCCTTCATTTGGAATTAAAAATGTTATTTACCCCATCTTTTTATTACATTGAAAATAAAAATGTCCAAAGATACGCATCCGGAAAATGCCCCTGCCTCAACCATATAGAGCCCAAAATGGTGTACAATCTCGTTGTTATTCACCTCTTCCACCTTAATAATGCTCCTAACTTCATCCTATGCAACATTCAACAAGTTTAGCTACATATCAAAAGAGGTAGGGGTATAAACACCCAAGTGGGCACCCGCCATGATTTTAACAACGATTTCAAGCTCTTCATGTTGTTCACAATTATCAATGAGACTAGAGTGCCTCACCCTATCCACCATAGGTAACACAATAGTGTGGGGCATAGAATGTGAGGAATTTGAAGTGGGCATATTTTTATGCATACAATGTTTGTTATGTCTTTTACTCCCAAAAACACAATATATATCGTAAGTGTAATTAATGATATCCATTTTATAATAATAATGTTTACAATAAGATAATTAAATGAAAAACATACATAAAATCGCATCCACTCTTGAATTGTAGCAATTTGTTAATTAAAATTTTGACGTATAAGACATACCCGCAAAACATGTGATCCTAAGCACCTCCTTTCCCTTCATTACAAATTACATTTGAAGTTTATAGATTAATTGTAATTTGAAGTCCAAAATAACATTTATAACTTTTTTTTTACTTAAAATTTAATTGATCTAAAATAAAAATAAAATTTAATTTCCAAATTCTCATAATAAAATACCTCATTAAAAGTTAAAATGCAAAGCAACAACAAGAGTTGGCCACATTACTCCAAAAACTAGAGATATTTGTTGGTCAGATAGTTGAGGAACAATCCTGTTGGGAATTAAAGAAAGCTAAGGCTAGAAATAATGGCCACCACCTTCAAACATAGGGATACAGTTGCAATGTATATTTTGAGGCAAACTCTTCTAAGGAGTCAAGGAGTGGATAAGTACAAAACCAAAGAGTCAAGTATCAAAAGAAAGGAAAAAATGAGGAATGAAAAATGTATATATGTCATACAGTATACTTGTATATGTAACACTCCCACCATCCCCTTATTGATTGAAAGCACTTCGACTACAGAGCATCATCAAACTAAGTTGAGTTTCTCCCTCTTGAGTCGTCGAGGATGAAGACCTTTGTCTTACCAGCGGAAATAATGTAGACATGTAACAATACTTAGTCTTGAAGAAAATTAAATAAAACTCATTTATGTTGTGTGATAGTGGTGATGTGAGTAATGTATTGTGTTTTTAATTATTTTAGCGAGACAAATTTTTATTTTACAGAGGTGGTTTTAAGTGTCTCCAAGTAATTGAACCACCACAAGGTCTCATGTTATAATGATGGATTTAGATCATTTGTGAATGTACTCAAACTAATTATTGCTTACATGGATTTTTGGACGATCATAGTTCTTTTCAGATTCTTCTGTTCTCTCATCTTTGTTTCACATGACGGAATATTTTAACGATTGAAGTTTGTTCCTATGCTGAGGTTTCTCCCTCCATATCCATATGGTATACATGATCATAAAATAAATTGGTAAGTGATTATCTAAAACCAAGATCTCCATAGTTTTCTATAACAGAGGGATACCCATGCAGTTATCTACACAAAAGAACTCTCTATAAACAGTACTTGATGATAGGATAGACTCTTCAAGTATATTCTATAATAAACCTACACTTGCATAATATTCTTGTGCAGGGGAAGCAACTCAGTTGCACCAGCAACACAGATTATCTGTTCGACTTTTTTTGAAATCTTTTTTTTTGTTTTGACCTTAATTAAGGCTTTGGCCTCTGATAGAATGTAGACAAGGTGGATTACCACATGCCATGTTGTATGCCTCGACAAAGCATACTAGTGCAATAATTTTTGCATTCATACCCAGAGCAAGAGTTTATCTGAACCAGACACTATTCTCTCTGTCTTTTTCTGAATTTTAGATTTGCTGATGAGCGAATTTTTGAAAAAACTGCCAGATTTTCCCTTTAAATATACCTATTTTGTAAAAATTCATCAATGTATACGTGTCTCAGTAGTAATCTCTTATGTTTTTCCTTCAAAATTTCTAACAATATATTTACTGTTTTCCGACATAAAAAGATACACTTGCAAATAGATAGTAAAAATCCTGTTTCTTAATATTCTCCTTCGTCATGTTGGAGAATAGTTTATCAGATAGTTTTCTTTGTAAATATAAGTGGCGAACAATGATGGAGGCAATAATGAGTATTACTATACACAGTTTCATCTTCAAAGTAAAAATTGTCTCTTACTGATTCATTGGAGAAGAATGAAAGAATATTGTAACCATTACGTGTTTCAATTACACTCCCAAAACCATCTGATCTTGCCAGGAAATATTTCTCTTTCCTGTCTTGTTAGGAAGAACAAATCCATTTGGAATGTCTTTGAAGATTGAAAAGTTCAGATCGCTAGCTAATCCACCATTTTCAAGAAGAGGCATCCTTACAGGAGTTTCAACATAAGCTGGAGCTTCTTCTCTCAACGGCTCCCAGAATACCTGAAACTCCCTTGCAGCTGGGGGATTCTGCACCAAAACCAAAACAAAATCAAAACAAATGCCTCCATGTTGATGAACATACTCTTAACAGAAAGAAGACATCACGGACCACTACAAAACAGAATTTCCAGAAAAGTCTCTTACATTAACAGAACAACGGATGGAATTGAGCATTGTAAAATGTTTATTATGTAATGGCTAAGGCGCAATAGATTATTCAAAGAATGTGCCTCTGTTTGCATATTCATATTTTGCAGCCATTTGCTGTGCAGGGAGAGGCTGTTTCGGATGCACCTCATAATTATATTTAGTATGTTTTAGGGTACCGGTGCCTTGAGAGGGTGCCAAAGATTGTTTCAGAGGTGATGCATCAGATGATTGTTTTTGTGATGCATGAGATGAATTTTTGTTAAAAACTTATGCCTGCGCCTCAAGAATCTGTAAGCATGGAAACAGAAAATCCTTTTAACTCTAGAAAATAAGCCAGCAGCTAACTGATATACCAAAGCCCTTAGCCTCACATGGTAAAACAATTAGACTGATATACCAAAGTAGTGAAGCACACATAGTAAAAGAAACAGAGATGCAATCAATACCCCAGCCTCCCAAAATGAACTCAAACAATTCGAGCAATAGATAAATTAACTGTCAAGAGGAAAAGAGAAGTCAAACCTGACTTCTGCCAGAAGATTATCCTTCTTCAGTGTTGCTCTTTGCATCCGTTTTTTCAAGGCCCTAGTTTCCTGAAATAGAAAAACCCCAAAATAAAATGTTAAAACCACCATATCTAGATTCGGTCTACAAAACCCCAAAACATTCACAGATTAACAGAAGAATAACAGAAAAACAAAATAATTTCAGAACCGCCCCTATAGTAACAATACCAATATTCACAGATTAAGTCAAGAAAATCACAATAGGATTTCAGAATCATAACAGAAACAAAATAATTTCAGATACCTATATTCAGACTGGCGTATAAAGTTTCACTCAGATATACATCGTAATACCAATAGCAAGAAAAAGCAATCGTATAAACATTCCGTGCCCAGAGGCAACATTAGCCATGACGGACGAAAGAAAAATCATGTCATCCAAGCTAGTATACGTGGGGCAAAACTCAAATCAGTTTCAAGATGAAGCATAATTAATCCATTAAAGATTCAAGGAATTTAAACAACAAGAGAAAGAGAGAAAATCACAATGAAACAGCGAAATATATTCTACGAGGAGAAAATAGGTGACGCTACCGATAAGACACTGAAATTGAACAATCAAGGCTTTATTAATCTAAACCAGCCTCAAAAGAACGAGATTCAAACAATCTGCATAAAATAATGGGGCATCGAACCTGGCCCAAAAGTATAAGGTTCTCAAAATCTGTATAGGGTCTCAAACCCTGGCACAAAATGGCGGCATCGAATGGCAAAATAAACGAGGGTTTGGCGAAGGTTAAACCCGGCTTATCAAACCCTAGCATAAAGGGCTTCGAACACTGATCCAAAAAATGGGTTGGTTTTGACTCTTACCCTCTGTAATTCGTTGTAATCCTGCTTAAGATTTCCATGCTTTGCCGCCAATTTTGCCAGATCCTCGTCACTGTCTGCTACTCGTCTCTTCGACATAGCTACCGGATCTGTTAAAAAACGGAACGGAACAGATGAAGGGGATTCCGCAGAGAAGAAGAAGATGAGAAACCCTGGAGGAGAAATCGGAGAGAAGAGAAAGCCTGTGAAGGGGAAGAGGAACCGCAGTGGCAGGTTATGTAGACGTAGATGTGGTTAGGTCGGCGGGGATTGCGATCAGGGGTAAAGCTTAACCATGGGCTTGGTTAAGCACGAGGAAATGAAGGCGATTGATTATTTGCAGCAGCAAGAACGCGGTGGCGATGACTCTGACCGCACGGCAATGCGATAAACCAGAAAACCAAACGCAAATCGGGCGCAATTGCATGCGTGGAGCCCATTTGTGGAAGTAACCAGAACAACAACAAGTGTGGTCGTATGGGCAAACGGGCATGCCGTGTATGTCTCTCTGCTCTGACCAAGACAAACACACATTTTTTCCGCCAGAATTATCTTCTTGTGCGTGTCTGAGTCCATGTCTCTGTTTACATTCATTCACCCGTATCGATCTGTTGCTATGTCCTTATATTACACACATGGAATGGCGGCCGCTGATGCTTTTCTGGTGTCGTCATTTTCGTGGAAAAGGAAAAGGCGAGGAGAGAAATGGTCAGTATTACCTAACAGACAGAGATTGTTGCTGTAACGTTTAACTGTTACAGTTGCAATTAATCAGGGTTTACTTACTGTGCAGTCTCCATCGAAAATCCAAGAAAACTCCACCTTGTATCGTACGGATATATAAATTTCAGTGAAATCTATGAATGGTGACCAAGTCAAGAATATGATCACCATTCATTCATTCCTCTTTATTATCCGCCGACGGCACGTTATATAGTCGCCACCAAAATAAATACTTCCTTTCCATTGTCCAATCAAAATATGATATGTATAAAAAAATTAATCTGAAGAGGAGTTGGTGAATACCATTTTTCATAAAAGTTTGTGTGACGGGGAGAAGTGAATAATGAAATTAATATTAGCTTTAAAAACATATTTCTTAGTGTCTTGATGGATGTCTATATGTTGTTGCAAAGTTCTTATTTTACCATGGCTTGTGAGTATATTGTTAATTGTTCCGAGGCCTTTTAACAATATCATTTTGTGAATATCTTGTGATCGTTGCATTCTGATGAGATGACATATCTTTGGGGCATTTTGTTGAATAGTGCACTTGCCCTATGTATGTTTCCGCATTTGTCATACATATTAAATAGGTCACTTGCAATTACAACATCCGGAAAAAAATAAAAATATTCTTGTCGTGTCTCGATGGATGTTTGTTCGTTACATTTGGTGAAATTGTTTCAATGGCTCATACCAGGGATTTAGTCGAATAATTTGCATGACAACAACAAGGTCGCCCATGACATCCAACAATGGTGGCTCTGGGTTGGACATTGCTATGACATAGCGGGCAAGTCGTGATTGGAAACAACGTTGCTTTCGCTAATTTACCGTAGCAGTAGGCGGTGGAAAATCCTTGTTTTAAATCTCACATTTTTAATAGGTTTATTGAGACAAAACTATTAGAAATAGTTGCATCCATTCTACCAACTATCAGTACATTCAAAATGCTCAATCATATGACACATATCCATCGTATTAAGCAAAAAGACAATAGATGTGACCCTCAGATGACACATCATTAGTATCACTTGTGTGTAAGGAAAACGTAGCCACAACAAGTACCAAATCCAATAGATGTATGATATCAAATGTGTGTTGATAAAACCTCTATTACATTTACGACATGAAAGGCGTTTATAGCTATTATAGACTATTTTGTCATCGTTAATGTTATTAATATCTATATCTATCTATCACACTTTAGCTCTAATTCTTAAAAAGTATGTCGTAGAGCCAATACAAAATTTTCTCCTTATCATTTTACAAACCTAGTTGCCTAATAGGGCTTTTGAGAAAAGGATCAATTTGTTTGAGATCCAAAAATAATTTCAAAAAAGTGAGCGAGGTTTTTAAAGCCTTAGACCTAATGAACAAATTCAAGAAAATCATAATTTTTTTGTGTGATAGTTTCCAAAATGTTATGTGATGGTCCCATGAGTGCAAATTGATGTTATGAAGATAATGCATCAATATTCTTGAAAGAGTATTGATGGGTATGGAAAAGTGCTCAAGTATTTGCAAATTTTCATATTGATTGCTAAGCTCTAAATAACTTTATAATTAAATTTGATTTTTTTAAGTGTAATTATAATTATACATTACATGTTTATAGGTAAATGTATTGCTCTTTAATGTAAGTTGTCTTTCCCGTATATATGTATGATTAAGCAAAATATAGAAATATATATATGCTAAATCTTAAATATGTAACATGACGAGATATAGATATGTAATAAAGTACTTATTTTGACACAAGCAAGTAAGCTAATAAATTTGAAACCCTAAATGCAAGAGAGAGGGTAAGATAATTAGTTGATTCGCAATGATCCCAAAGTTTTACCAGCTAGAAAATTGATGAAACTAGAAATGAAAATGTCAGCAACCAAACCCAAAAAATGCAAAGATGTCGGGAATGCCAGGACTAGGGCATCCGGATAGGATCGAGCCGCACTCCTCTAGTACCTTTGACTTAAGAACATCAAAACTTAGTTTTGTGGGGTCGTCAAGATGTTCGTTGGAATGTCTCCCTTTAATCATTTGTACTTCATTGTTTAATCGTTGAGTTCACCGAAACTTGCAAAGAGAAAGAGCATCTGCAAAACCCCAAAACACATCAAATCCTAAAAAGAAAATATGTAAATGGGGATTCGAATCCGACCCCTGACGGTGGTCACCCGACTGAGTGAACTTACGATCTGGGCACTGCACTACATTTCAAACTCCATGTAGTTCTTTATGTGTGTGTGTAGAATCATGCCCTAGGTGGCTCTTGTGCAAGTTGCACTTGATAGTGAGCAATAGATAGATGTAGAAAATGTAGATAGATGTGTGCATGGAAAAATGAACTTCCCCTCCTATGAAGTGTATGCAGAAGAATGTAATCCCTTGTCCTTGAATGGATGTTAGATGGATGCT
This sequence comes from Taxus wallichiana var. yunnanensis, assembly GCA_018340775.1. Classification (NCBI taxonomy): domain Eukaryota; kingdom Viridiplantae; phylum Streptophyta; class Pinopsida; order Cupressales; family Taxaceae; genus Taxus; species Taxus wallichiana. The sequence goes on along the minus strand of CM031244.1, from coordinate 463,148,778 downwards.
TTGATGCTCTTGTAATGGCCTTTGGATGCAACCTTAGGTGATGATAGTAGATGTTTAGTGCTTGGTCCTTTATTATGATCACATAACTTTGTATTTATATGATTCCCTTGGTTGAATTTTGTAATTAACCACTAAAATTTTGACTAGTAAGAAATAAGATGCCCAAAAGATAAAAGAGGCCCAAAGAGAGCGAGTAAGATATAAAGAGGTCGGGGCACCCGGAAGGACGAGAGGCACCCAGGCACAGTGTCCGTCAGTTAAGAAAGATAAAGCAATGAAGATCAAACTGGGTTGTGGGGTGTGTAAGACCAAAGAGGAAACAAGAAAGATAGAAAAGAGGCCAAAGACAATTGTCAATTACTAGTTTTCTCGCTTAAGAATCATATGAATAATAATATGTGATTATGACCTAGAAATGTACCCAAGTGCGTGATTTTGTGTCTACATTTCCCCCACTTTATATTGTTGAGTGAATTTTCAATAACATAAAGTAGATAAGAGATGTGTACTTGATAACCATGTAAATCGATGGTGAAAAGTGTGTTGAGGAGATAAGAAAAAGCGTGGAGTGATAAAAGTGAAGTGTGGAAGCTAGAGAAGAGGAAGTAAAAATGATGACCCTAAGGGTGAAAGCGTATGTGTAAACATCACGTTGACCTATTTTATGTGTTGCTTGATGTGATTGATGATGACTACCACTTCCCATAAGGATGAACTCAGAAAAGAGAAGAGAAAAAGAGTAGTCAAAGTCATGTATATGAAAAATTTGATCAAAACACGCATGTAAAAGTATGTAAAAATGTGAAAAGGAACATGTACACATGAACTTCATGATGAGTGAGAGAGATAGAAAGATCCCAAGATGATGTGTAAAGAACAAGTTTTTGGGCGATCTCACACCAAGAACAAGTTTTTCATGATCTCATGCCAAGTGTGGAAGAAGTGTAGGGAGAAATGTCTAATGTTATTCTCCAACCTTTGACTACTTCCCGAGATGTAAACACCACTATAGATGGTGTGTTCAAATCTGATCCATTTCGTTCCATTCGATCAAACGAAAAATAAGAGAGGTGAAAATATGCATGTTGAGTGCTTTAAAGGACTTTGTTTGTCTTATAAAAGCTTCTGTGTAAAATGTACGATCTAAGAAGAACTATGTAATTGCCTTAGTCATAGGCACCCAGGAAGGGTTAGGGAGCGCCCAGTGCTACTATCTGTGTCAAGGTGTTGGAGTCTCAGTGTTGTGTTGAGGACCCAAGTCTAGTTTTGAGCCGGTCATTGATATTGAAGACTATGTTTGACTATGTGTTTAATCAGAGTGAACTATGTTATATTGTGATTGAATTGTTGTATGGGTGATGATTCACCCAATGATGCCCCCTCATTTTGGGGTGTGTGTGATGTTAGTTAGAGGAGCGCGGCCCAAAGGAGGACCACATGTTGTTAAAATTGATGCCACTATAAGGGGAAGGAATGTTCTTGGTAAAGACTAAGGCATGCGTGAAACAAAGTGGCTAGAAACAAGTGTTAGTGCAAATAATATAAACATGCATATAGAAGAAAAAATGTAGACTAACAAGCAAAGAAGACAATGTAGACTACGTGAAAAGCGGGTTGAAAATGGGACATCACTCATAATGTCACAAGACAATTAGAGGTCAAGTGGAAAAAATCATACGGTGTGCACACAAGACATAGGGAAAAAACAATGCAAATAATGGCATACGATAGACAAACAATGACAAATAGTGATAAGCCAAGATATTTGACAACCATGGTAGCAAAGATTTCATGCAAGACAAATGTTGCACATGAAGCACCGTTAGCATGTTAGAAAGATAAAAATTGTGTCAAAATGTGTATGATCCAATATAATATAGTGTGCTAGTATGAATAGAAGTATATAATTGAAACAATAACACCTAAGATGTGTACGAAAGTAGATTCCCCTGGGAGCCCCTTGTGGGACTAGTAAGAGTTACAATGCTAAGCATCCATGATGCGTGTAACAATTTGTGTAAAGGTTGCATTCACAACTAGAAGTCAAGTGAACATGCATGTGTATATAGAAAAGATAATGACATATAATGTATCTAGCTAAAATAGTAAGTAAAGTGTATCATGTGAGTATAAGTAAGCAATAATGTGTGACCAAGATATGCAACATTTTTGTAGATGTGTGAGCTAGATGTTAGAGTAGGTATTTACCTTAGCTCATGTTCACCTAGGTACATTATTTACCTTTATTGTATTTATCCTCACCCACTTATGTGTGTGGATATTTCTTTTTATTTATTTAGATATTAGGAGATATTATCTAGTCTAGTATAGTTCTTTCCTTGATCTAGGTATAGTTCTTTCCTTGATCTATGGTATTGACTAGATCCTTGATGTCTAGTTCTCTCCTAAATCTATGGTCTTGACTAGTTCTTTGATGACTAGTTATTTCCTTGATTTATGGCTTGATCTACGACCTTGACTGGTTCTTAGATTGTTATTCTTATTTTTAAGCAAGGCCCATTCTCAATGTATTGCATTGAGTTCCATAATAATATATGATATTATTCTCATTTGTTTGCAAAGGTTTTATGTAAAGTTATTCTAGTGAATTGCTTTCATCTTATTGATCATGGTGTTTGATTAGCATTTGTGTTCTTGGCTTGGTATGATATGGTTATCATTCCTTTCATGGTATCAGAGCAGGAGATTGCTGTTGTGATGACATCCGTTTGTAAGTTTTATTTTGCAAATAAATTATTTGTGTATTCATATATTTGGGATTTGGTCGTATTTTGTTTCTGCATGCATTTTTATGTAAAACAAAGGCTTCCATTGGATCCGAAGGTGTGAAAACCCTAAGATCGATCAGTAAACTCACCATTCTTGAGAACCATCGTTTTTGTAGTTTTTATTTTTACAGAGAAGTACACAGGGGCACCTCGGGATTCGAGCCAAGGGGAAAAACGTGATTTTATTTATTTGGGTTTGTTGGATTTTTCGAGATCTGTACTGCGAGTTTTTGTTGTAGCGATCTGTCTGTCTCGATTTACGTGCAGGAAGGTTTTCGGATCTTTTCTTTTTGGCAGGGGTCCACGATGTTGTGCACGTTTTTTACTATTTTGGGAAAATCCACAAGTTGCTATTTTTGGCAATAAAGGTCACTGTCTACACAGTCCAGAAATAGTAATTTTTACCATAAGAGCGGTTGGATGTGACTTTCTCGAAAACACGCGACACACCCCAGTAAGTTGTAAGTAAGTCACCATTAAAATCCTTAGCCCATCATATGGTATGGTCATATGAGGGCTTAAAGCTTGTGATTCCTACTAGTAGGTGCTTAACTTCAGCCCCTTTAATTTTATTTGTGTGGTGAAAGGCAAACAACAATTTATTTTGTTTTAGTGGCAACTAAAATAAATAACAGAGAAAATATTAAAAAGCTTGTAACTTTTGATCGGTAACTCGGTTTTGAGTGTCATTTTTGCAAAAGTGCTTGTTTTTTCATGCTCTTTCCATTGAGTTATTTATTTTGAGACTTGCACTATAATTATAAAGTGTCAAATATGGAGGAGTGTTGTAATCAATTGTGGATGCAATTTCAGTTGAGCCTGACGTCCTAAATTTTGGGAGTTACAATTTGTACCTATCATGGATTCTAAGAATGATATGCTTTTCTCTGAAGTATGTGGACTTCAAGAGGATATTGTAAAATTTGTGGAAGAAAATAGATCACTCAAGAAGTGAAATTCTCTTCTACAATCACTCATTCACGATAAGGATATAATAATACACTCCTACAGAACAAACTTGCTAGCCTACAACATCACCATCATATTGTGGACAACCATATCCATGCTCTTAGTCCACTTGTAGTTGTTGCTCTTGTACCCACTGACATTGATCTGCTTGAGCCTAAACCTACTTTTGATGCTTCTAAACCCGTGAGGCTTGTTACTGCATGCTCTTCCACATCTCGTGCCTATTACAATACCACATGTTGTCATGTATCCTATACTTCGCTCAATTACATGCATGACTTTTTTTAAGGAAGCATACCACTGCATTCGGTTCTTCATGCTCCATTCTATGGGTCTCACTAGTGAGTCATTAGTAGACATTCACAGTGGTATTGTTTCCTCTATTCCACATGTTAAGTGGAATTCTCGTCATGACATTGGTTTTCAAGCAGATACTTCATTGGGATCACACATTTTGATAAGCTCCTTTTTTGTTCTCTCGACTTTTCAAGATCATGAGCAACACATGAGTTCTCAAACCTTCACTCAGGCTTGAGAAACCCGAGATTTCAGGTTGTCGACATGATCAACTCCGACACACATTCTCGATGTTCTTTTGCATGCACCCATTGTGCATTTTACACCAAGTCATATGCAGACATCTTCTTCATCCATCCGTGTTGATTTGGGGTGGATATCCGATCACTCATGGAGGCGACATAGGCATTCGTTGAGAGGACTCTACAGGCGTGGCTCCTCCACCATTCGGCCTCTTGCTCCACTTTCTATACCTTCTATATTGTGATGCTTCTTGTTTTGAGCATTTTTCTTTAGCAGGTGTAGTGTATCTCTCTTGTTTGTTGAGAGATTTTATATCTGTATTTTCGACTCTTTTGGCATGTTAACAGTATCTCTTATGGGGGATCTATTCTGGTGCATTCTAGTGTTATTTTGTCAGTGTTCGAGTAGTTGATTTTGGGCAACTCATACAGATTTGTAGCATCACTCCACCCATTCAGTAGTATGGGAGGGTGTGGTGTTGATCATGCTTCTTCATGTTTCATGTCCTTGCCTTGTTACCTTGGCTTTTCTTGGATCGTGACACTCTAGATTTTGTGTCCTTGCCTCATTGCTTTGGTTTTTGTTCTTGGATCGTAGCACACCTATTTTGCAGATTGATCAAATTATGTTTGGTGTTTCTTTTTTTTGCACTTTTGACATCACTCCGTTGACAATCTCCTTGTATGGAGCTATTCTAGTGAGCCCAGTGTCAGTTGTTTTTGAGTTTTGTGATCGAGTAGTGGATTCAGACCATAGTGCACACCAAACTTCTTCAACATTGTACGATTTTTTGAGCTGAGCTTCTTGGGATGCCTTGGAGCGGGTTTTTACTCTCTTTACTTTGTTGTTATTGGTTTTGGGTACCTTGCATGTCCCTTTTTTCCCGATTATTGTACACGAGTACCTCATCGTGCCTAGTTGTCGGGACTCATACTGGACATGCCACTTCTATTTTGGCCCCTAGTTTCACTTGAGGGGGGGTGTTAGAGTAGGTATTTACCTTAGCTCATGTTCACCTAGGTACATTATTTACCTTTATTGTATTTATCCTCACCCACTTATGTGTGTGGATATTTCTTTTATTTATTTAGATATTAGGAGATATTATCTAGTTGTTAGGTATAGTTCTTTCCTTGATCTATGGTATTGACTAGTTCTTTCCTTGATCCTATGATGATCCTATGTTCTAGTTCTCCCTAAATCTATGGTCTTGACTAGTTCTTTGATGACTAGTTATTTCCTTGATTTATGGCTTGATCTATGACCTTGACTGGTTCTTAAATTGTTATTCCTTGCCTATTTAAGCAAGGCCCATTCTCAATGTATTGCATTGAGTTCCATAATAATATATGATATTGTTGCTCATTTGTTTGCAAAGGTTTTATGTAAAGTTATTCGGTAAATTGCTTTCATCTTATCGATCATGGTGTTTGAATGTGATAGGAGCCATGTTATCGCCTTTCCTAGCAGTGAATGTGAATGAGTATGCATGAGATAAGGCTCATTTATAAATGCCCCCTTAGCAATCAAGAATGAACCATAAAACAAGAGTGCATCATCAAGAAATGGTTTGAATTGTATGCGCTAGAAAGATATGATCACAAAACATAGAGCATAGAGAGTGAGTGAGTGTGGTGAGGTTCATTTTAGATTTAAACCCTCATCAAATGGGTTAAGTATGAACCATGGAACTAAAGTGTGTCATAGGGTTGTATGTTCAAGATTAAATATGCGAAATGAGAGATGTGTTGTGAATGCGTCAAGTGTAGAATTGCATAAGGTGATGATGTGAGGTTCATGTTCAATGTATAGGAGCCCTCAACATTCAACTGTGTACCAAAGCACAACAATTGTCATCGGGTAATGATGATACAAGTGTATCAAGATGTGTAAGATCACTCAAATATGTGAAATATGAAGCACAAAGCATAATGGTAGAAAATGATAGCCACTTGGTGATGCTAAGAAGGGGGAAGAGTAAGCATGATGCCCCAAGTGTATGATGATGAAGATCTATGTAGTGACACAAGAGGTACCATGCCATTGTGGGAGAGTTTCATTTGTATCATGATAAGAGAGAGGGCCAACAAAATGGTAGGAAGAAGCAAAATAGCCTACCATTACATGGTGGTGGAGTTTGAAATGGGTCTTGAGGATCAAAATAAGGAATAGTTTCTTTGACAAAAATGATTGGCTACTGAAGTGGTGGATTATTGTGTAACATTGTAAAAGACTTAGTAGGAGGAGGTGTTGAACTGATTTTAGGGAGGTTGCTTAGGTTGAATTGATAATGTCGTAGATGATTTGAGAGGAGGCAGAGTGAGACTAATTTTGAGAGGTAGTTGTTTTAACTTGAGTAGATTGCATAGGCGGTGCTTGAGTGATGGAAGAAGAAACATTAGAAGTGATGACATGATGCTCATTAGACATAGACAAATTAGATTTAGGAACCCATTGAGATGTAACAATTGGAGAGGACCATGTAACATAACATTATGTAATGAATGAGATAAAACCTTGATGCTCAAGATGTTTGATTCTTCATTGTAAAGCATAGCAATCATTGTCATTATGTCCATTGATTCAATGATAAACACAAATGGGAGACCTTGATATTTGACTAGCCGATAAGGAGGATAACAATGATTATATGGAAAGTTGATTAATTGATGAGTGAGGAGCTGTGAAAGAATATCATGTTGCTTAGCAGATCAAGATCAAACTTGAGAGGCACGGGAAGTAGTAAGACTTGAGGCTCACTGATATGAGCACATGTAGAAGACATAAAATGAGGAGGAAGAGTAGGAGAAGAACTAGCATGAGCATGAGAAGTGTCCTTAAGATGTTGGATTTCATATTTGAGAGATGTAATCATGGATTCCATAGCCTAAATTTATCTTGAAATAAAGAATGTAAAGCTTGAATAGACTTGCAAATTGATTGATTGACATTAGAACTAATAGAGTCATCAGAGAGACAATCAAAGATGGCACTTGAATTGTGAAGGCAACATGTTGATAGGAGATACATAGTGTCTAGGGTTTTGAGAAAGAGCATCTTTACAAGATGGGTGCATTTGAAGAAATTGAAGCAAAGAGACTTGAGAGACTTATGAGCCATGATAGAAGAAAAAATGAGGATCCAAGAGTATTCAAACATTGGGTTCACCAAATGATTAAACAATATATATATATGTGTGTGTGTGTGTGTGTGTGTGTGTGTGTGTGTGTATGTAATAATGCATATATAAATATGAAATAAAGTATAGATTTTGACACAAACAAGTAAGCTAATAAATTTGAAACCCTAAATGCAAGAGAGAGGGTAAGATAGTTGATTCGCAATTATCTCAAAGATGTCATGAGATGGAAAATTGATGAAACATGAAATCGAATGTCGTAGCAGGACCTAGAAATGCTGCAGAGATGTTGGGAATGCCGGAACTAGGGTGCCTAAAAGTGTCGGGGAGTGCCCGGGGGTGTTACAAAAATCCTCTCAGCGCTTGTTAGAGTAGGTATTTACCTTAGCTCATGTTCACCTCGGTACTTTATTTACCTTTATTGTATTTATCCTCACCCACTTATGTGTGTGGATATTTCTTTTATCTTATTTAGATATTAGGAGATATTATCTAGTTGTTAGATATAGTTATTTCCTTGATCTATGGTATTGACTAGATCCTTGATGACTAGTTCTTTCATAAATCTATGGTCTTGACTAGTTCTTTGGTGACTAGTTCTTTCCTTGATTTATGGTTTGATCTACGACCTTGACTAGTTATTATATTGTTATTCCTTGCCTATATAAGCAAGGCCCATTCTCATTGTATTTCATTGAGTTCCATAATAATATATGATATTTCTTCTCATTTTTTTGCAAAGGTTTTATTAAAGTTATTATGACAAATTACTTTCATCTTATTGTGCATGTGTTTGATTAACATCTTGAATTCTTGGCTTAGTACAATCTAGTTAGCATTCCTTTTAATGCTTGGGAGTAATACTTAACCTCGTAAACTTCGGTTTCATGGTCACGAGATGTTTGTTGAATGTCACCTTTAATCACATGTACTTCGTTGTCCCTTGATTACCGAGTTCACCTAAAACTGCAAAGAGATAGAGCACCTGAAAACCCAAAATACATCAAAGTCTAAAAATAAAAATATGCAAATGGGGAGTTAGACTAACCCCACGGTCACTTGTGTGAAGTTACAATCCGGGAGTTGCAGACATTTCATTCCATGTAGTTCTCTCTTTGCATGTGTGTAATCGTGCCCTAGGTGGCTCTTGTGCAAGTTGCACTTGATAACGATCAATAGCTAGATGTAGACAAGTAGTAGATAGATGTGTTAATGGAAAAATGAACTTCCTCCTATGAAGTGTATGCTTACTTAGGAGATCTGCATTCCCTTATCCCTTGAATGGATGCTCAATGGATGTTTTGATGCTCTTGAATGGCCTTTGGATGCAACCTTAGGTGATGATAGTAGATGCTTAGTGTTTGGTCCTTTATTATGATCACATAGCTTTGTATTGATATGATTCCCTTGGTTGAATTTTGTACTTAACCACTAAAATCCAACTATTAAGAAATAATATGCCCAAAAGATAAAAGAGGCCTAAAGAGATGAAGATACGAGTAAAATAATACAAAGAGGTTGGAGGCACCGGAGGGGATGATGGGACTCTTTTCTAATGCGCCTATGTCTTATATGTCAAGGTCCAAGATAAAGCAAATGATGATGATCGTGATAGGCTATGAGGTGTGAAGACCAAAGAGGAAACAAGAAAGAAAGAAAATAGGCAAAGACAATAGTCAATTACTAGTTTTCTCACTTAGGGATCATATGAATAGTAGTATGTGATTAGGACCTAGAGATGTACCCAAGTGCATGATTTTATGTCTACAATGTACCATAATCTTTATATCAATAAGGATGATGTCATATTGGAAGTGGTCCTCTTACTAACATAGTTGTTGATTGAATTATGAGATGAGTATGTTTACTTTCTCAACCTCCCTCTCTCCTCTATAATTTTATAATAAAAATCTCAAGTGCTGATCGCTCTAAATATATGTCCTCGTACTTGAAGACATATATGTCTCTTTAGTGAATCTTGAAATTGCATCTACAATTCTAAATATATTCATTCAATAAAAAATATTAATCTCATATTTGATAGGATCGGTCTGCAAACAACATATGACCCCAATATACCATGATCCTTATTTGTAAGAGCAATACCCTGACAATGAATGGACCTCTTCCAAACACAATGGTTGATTTTTTGTGGTATGAATATGTAGATATATGCCTTTGCATCTTGGAATTGATTCTACTACTCTAAAAAGCCTAACTCATAAAACATTATTAAATACCACACCCCCTTAGTAGTGCATTGTCCACTTAGAATGGGTTATCAGCTAACCTAAAAACCCTCATTCATAAAACAATAATAAATGCCACACCCCCCTTAGTGGATATATTTGTAAATGTTGCTAATAATTTTTCCATAAACTATTTGGCTTTAGCTTGCACTCCTCGCTCAAATAATTTGAAGCGATTTGGTTTCTTGAGGAACAATTGTTTGGAGACTTCAATATTATTTATCACTACATGGGATCACATGATTACCTTGTTATAGTGCCAACATTGAATATATCTACATATTGCTTCACATCTATTACCAATAATATATATAAAAACATTATCCTTTTTTATTGATGATATTGATTTACATCTTCAAAAAAATTATTTTAACAATTCTAGAAAAACTTGGATGTGATGTGGTAAATCAACACATCACACGAAAGGTTCTTGACAACCAAGATTTTTCTAAGGGGTATGTTTAACAATCTAACCATAATCTAAGCCAACTTCTCACTATGGTGGTAGAGGAATACTTTTCCCCTCCTTGAGGTATCTCTCGGTACATGTTTTGAATTTGAAAAATATCTTGTTCTCAGTGCCTTTGGGTGTGATTTGTCTCCTAAAAAAAATGCATCATACACATTTCACATCCTAGGTTCTTTGATAACACAAGAGTTTTCAGAGAGGGTATGTTTAATAATATCAATGTAATTACCAACTTCTCACTATGGTGGTAGAGGAATACATTTTTACCCTCCTTGTCACATCATTCAGTACATGTTTTAAACTTGAAAAATATCTTATTTCCCTGTGTTTGTAGAGTGCGATCAATCTCCTACACAGATTAATGCACCATTTTATGGCCTTTAATCCAACTACATCCATGTATCTTTTTAACTCCATTATCTTTCATCAATTTTCTTACCATTTGAACCTCACCCCACATGCACACTTCTATGTAGATGTTTGATAAAATTTGAAACATAAGTTTCTAACAATTTGAGGATCAAACTCAAAAAAGAGTTGTAAATAATCACAACCTTATATTCTTATGTGTTCTATAAACACCAAGTAAACACATCCTTACAACCACCTCATGTTTAATTGACATGTATGATAGATTTTATAGTTTCCTCAAGATAACCAACATGACAAGAATGTCAACCACATGTTCCTAATGATTAAATCTAGGTATGTTTTTATAAGAGAGCACTCATGACATTGAAGCATTTACAACCCTCATCCAAAAAATTGCATGGCTACATGCTACTAAAAAGGAAAATGAAACTTATAAATATGGTTAGAGTGTGTTCCATAAACCACCTTTCTTTCAAGCATTTTTTTTAATGCCTCTACGTAATAATTATTTATTTCTTTTTTTAAAAATGATTTCCATTACATTTATTAGTTAAACTATAACTTCCTAACCATGCTCGACTTGTATTATATTTTTCAATGGGTGAATATTTATTTTTATTTTCGATTTCTTAAATAATTTTCAAAATAATTATTTCTTTCTTTTTATTTATTTTTTTCATTACATTTATTGGTTAAAATAGAATTTCCTAACCATGCAAGTTATTTATATTTTCAATTAGTGAAAAAAACATTTATCTATATTCATGAATAAAAAATTATACTATAGTTTTAGAAAATGGATACAAATTTAATTAATGACCCTTTATATTTTAACTTGTAGTTCAAATACTATTTAATGTTATCTTGGTTTCGAGTCACATTGCTCATCCTTTTCATTAATGTTAGAGTAGGTATTTACCTTAGCTCATGTTCACCTAGGTACATTCATTACTCGTATTATTGTATTTATCCTCACCCACTTATGTGTGTGGATATTTTATTTATTTATTTAGATATTAGGAGATATTATCTAGTTGTTAGGTATAGTTATTTTCCTTGATCTATGGTATTGATTAGTTCTTTCCTAGATCTATGGTATTGACTAGATCCTTGATGTCTAGTTCTCTCATAAATCTATGGACTTGACCAGTTCTTTGATGACTAGTTCTTTTTATGATTTATGGCTTGATCTACGACCTTGATAATTTCTTAGATTGTTATTCCTTACCTATATAAGCAAGGCCCATTCTCATTGATTTCATTGAGTTCCATAATAATATATAATATTGAAAAGCTCATTTGTTTGCAAAGGTTTATGTAAAGTTATTCGCGAATTATTTTCATCTTATTGATCGTGATGTTTGATTAAGATCCATGTTCTTGGCTTGACAATCATTGTTATCGCTTTTTTATGGTATCGCTTTTTTTGATGGTATCGAGCAGGTTTTGAGATGATTAATTTGACATCCGTCTTTTGTAAGTTTTTATTTAAAATTTTTTTGCAAATAATTTTTTTATATATTCATATATTTCGTGATTTGCTTGTATTTTTTTGTTGCGATGCATGCATTTTATGCAAAACAGAGACTTAGAGTCATTTTACTTCGAAGGTGGCATAGGATGTTTGAAATTCTTAGCCCCTAGTCATATGGTATGGTCATATGAGGGCTTAAAGCTTGTGATTCCTACTAGTAGGTGCTTAACTCCAGCCCCCTTTCATTTTATTTGTGTGGTGAAGGCAAGAGCATTTTATTTTGTTTTAGTGGCAACTAAAATAAATAGCAGAGCATAATATTGAAAAGCTTGTAACTTTTGATCGGTAACTCGGTTTTGAGTGCCATTTTTGTAAAAGTTCTTGTTTTTATGCTCTTTCCATTGGAAATATTTATTTTGAGAATCACACTATAATTATAAAGTTCCATATTAGTAACACGCACTCATTATAAAGTGCCAAAATCTGGGGGCTCTTGTTGCATTGCTTGGGGGTCTTGTTGCATTGCTTGGTTCTTGCATTTCTTTTGGTGATTTTTTTAAGGATGGCATCTTTATCTACTTCTACATTAGATCATGTTGAGCCATTAACAACACATAATTACCACACATGGAAACCAAGAATGGAAACAATAATTAAGCGGAAAGGATTATGGGCTTTAACTTCTTCAGAACAACCAATGTTTCACTAGAGAATATGAGAAATTTTAGTACCAGTGCAAATTTGATGAGTGTATGGGTTTGATAGGAACTTATGTAAGTGACAATATTTTGTTTCATTTGGAAAAGTGTGACTCTCCTTTCAAAATATGGGAGAAATTGAGGATTTATTTGGTAAGGTGGATCATATGAGAGCCATGCAACTTGAAATTGAGATCACCTCTCTTAATCCTAAAGATTTTCCAACAATTATAGACTATCTTACCAAGTTCAAGCATTTGTTGACACAATTGAAGGGGAGTGGAAGAGATAAGAAAGATGAAGAGTGTGTTTACTTGATTCTATCCAAGTTGAGAGGACCATTCCAAATTTTTTTCTTCTACCTTTTTCTCTAGCATGGATGCCTTAGGTGACACATTCAAAATGCCTAACTTAGAAACATTTTGTGAAAGACTTACTAGGGAAGAATCCAAATTGTCTCACCTTGAGTCTTCCACCTCTCAAAAGGCATTAGTTGCATCTAATCCTAAGGGCAAGGGAAAACCAAATAGTAAAACCAAATCCACACCTTCTCCATCTCAAAATGCTCCTAAACCCAAAGAAAACAACTCAAAACCCAAGGAGTCTTCTAAATCCAAGAATAAGTCTAGCCGTTCATGCTCTTTTTGTGGGGGTAGTAATCATGAAGAACATAGGTGTTATAAGCGAATGCAAGCCTTAGAGGATGCAATCAAGAAACACAAAATTTCTATCTCCACTCCACCTCCTTCTAATCAACATGGAAAAGCACTTAATGTTGTTGGAAGATCTCAGTCACCACTTGCAGACAAGTTGGGTTATAGATTCTGGTGCTTCTCATCACATGACTTCTTCCAAGGAGTCTTTTGTTTCTCTAGGTTTGAGTTCTACTTCCAAAATTGAGGTTGGAGATTCTTCCTTTCTTTCTGTTGAGGGAAAAGGTGATATACAACTTGATGGTGGAAATATCCAAGATGCACTATATGTTCCTAACATCACTACAAATTTGTTTTCTGTATATCAAATTTGTCATTCTGGTCAAGGAAAATAATGACTTTTACACCACATGGAGCAGAAGTACGAACTTTGTTGGAGCCTCATTCACTTGTTGCTCAGGGTATTGTTGATCATAGTTCTAGACTATATCACTTTGAGGGTTTTGATGACACTTCTTCTATAGGGACAGATTGGTTTCTCATGCAGATTCAGAGAGTAAGCTTTGGCATGAAAGATTTGGACATCTCAATTACATATATTTGAAGGAGTTGAGCACTCATGGTATGGTAGATGGTCTTCCTAGAGTTTCTTGTCTTGAGGGAGTTTGTCATGGTTGCATTAGGGAAACAACACCAAGATCCTTTTCCTAAGAATTTATCTAAGAGAGCTTCTTCACCACTTGAGCTTGTGCATAGTGACTTGATGGTTTTTCCTACCCCATCTTTCAATGGAGCTAAGTATGCACTTACATTTATTGATAATTTCTCGAGGCGTACTTGGGTTTATTTTCTCAAGTACAAAAGTGATGTTTTTTCACACTTCAAAGTCTTCAAGGCTTTGGTCGAGAAACAATCTTCTAGTAGCATAAAGAACCTTCATATTGATAATGGGGGGAGTACTTCAACAATGAGTTTTCTAACTTTTTGGCAACTCAAGGCATTATTCACCAACATTTTGTTCCTCATACTCCACAACAGAATGGCTTAGTAAAAAGAAGAATAGAACTTTGAAGGAAATGGCTAATTGTATGATGCATTCTAGAGATATACCTCCTATCTATTGGGTAAAGCAATTTAATTGTGCTAACTATATTCAGAATCACACACCACACAGAGCACTTGAGCATTTGACTCCAGAGGAAGCTTGGTCCAACACTAAGCCAGATGTCTCATTTTTTTCAAGTCTTTGGGAGCCATGCTTGGGCCTTTGTGCCAAAGAAGAAAAGGAAAGCTTTGGATAAGAAGAGTAAACCCTTGATCTTTGTAGGGTATTGTGAGGACATGAGAGCTTATCATCTTTTAGATCCTGATACACATGATGTTCTTTTTCAAACACATGTTCAGTTTGATGAGTGTTTCACTCCTCATGATTCTTCATCTTCTTCCATTCCTTCTTCTTCTTCATCTCATCTTGAGGATCCTTTCTTTGAGGAGATTGATGAGGAGGTTATAGATGTCATTGAGGATCCTATTCCCACTGATGTTGTCACTATGCCTAAGTGGGCTCATACTACGTTTCTGAGGTAGCACCTTTCATAGATCTTCCACCCACTAGCATCATCACACACATTCTATAGGTTCTGACTTTTGTGTCAGGTAGTTTTTGAGGATCCATAGTATTTTTCAAAGGCTCATGGGATACAGGAGTGGGATGATGCATGATAAATGAGTATTCTTCTTTGATGAAGAATCATACTTGGGATTTGGTATCTCTTCCTAAAGGAAGAAAGATGGTTAGGTGTAAGTGGGTATACCAAACCAAATACGCAGCTGATGGGTCCATTGACAAGTATAAGGCTCATCTTGTTGCAAAGGGTTTTTCACAAGTCGAAGGTATTGATTACTCTGAGACTTTTGCACCCATTGCCAAGATGGATTCTGTACGCCTTGTACTTGCTATTATTGCGCATCACAGGGGTGGCCCGTATACCAGATGGACGTGAAGAGTGCCTTCTTACATGGAGATCTACAAGAGGAAATATATATGGAGCAACTGGATTTGTTCAGGATTCTTCTCTTGTTTGTAGGCTCTGAAGGTCTCTACGGTCTCAAACAAGCCCCTGGGCTTGGTATGAGAAGATGGATTCTTTTCTTCTATCTACTGGTTTTGTTTGTTGTCACTCCGATCATACAATGGTATCTCCAAATGTTGGTGAGGATATTGTGATACTTGTCTTGTATGTTGATGATCTTGTTACTTACTAAAGCTCTTTCTTTCCCACATTCAAAGTATTCAGAGGGCTCTTTCTACACAATTTGACATGACATATCTTGGGCTATTGCATTATTTCCTTGGTTTGCATATTTCTCAGATAGATTCAGGGATTCATTTGAGTCAAAAAAAGTACACCCATGATCTTCTTAGGCACTTTGATATGGCTGATTGCAAGCCAAGTCCATCTCCTTTTCAGTCTGGAGTTACTCTTACATCCACATGTACCACACCACTTTGTGATCCTACATTGTATAGGTAGTTGGTTGGGAGTCTCATGTACTTGACCCATACTCACCCTGATATTTCATTTGTAGTAGGGCTTGTATCTCGGTTTGCACATTCTCCTCATAGTAGTCACTGACAGGCTGCTAAAAGGATTTTGCGCTATTTGCATGGCACTTCCCACTTTGGCCTACACTACACTAGGGGTTCTACTCAGTTGGTTGGGTATATAGATTCAGATTGGGTAGGTTCTATTGATGACAGTGTTCCACTTCTGGCTATCTTTTTGTCTTGGTTCTTCTCCAATTGCTTGGGTGTGTAAAAAGCAACATGCTATTGCACTTTCATCTTCAGAGGTAGAGTACAGGCAGCAGTTACAACGAGTCAATAGATTCTTTGGCTTCACGATTATTGATGAGTTTGATTCCCATAGATTCACCGACTGTACTTTGGTGTGACAACCAAAGTGTAATTCACATTTCTCGTAACCCATTTGAGCACCAACAGACCAAGCATATTGAGATACACATCCACTTCATTCATCAGCACATTTAGGATGGAGTTCTTTTCTTGGAGTACATTCCAACTCAATAGAAAGTTGCAGAAATCTTTACGAAGCCTTTTGCATCACCTCGCTACCTTGAGTTACGTGGAATGCTTGGGGTTTCAAAGTTGTTCTTGGGGGTGTTCGTGAGAACATCTTCCTTCTTCTTCTTCTTCTTTCTCTTTCCTTCTAGCAGAGATTCTTTCCTTCTTTTGGTTCGAGATTTCTTCATGGATATATTGTACATGAGTACCTCATCAGGCCTAGTTGTTTCCAGGACTCATACTATGGACATGCCACTTCTATTTTGGCCCCTAGCTTCACTTGAGGGGGGTGTTAGAGTAGGTATTTACCTTAGCTCATGTTCACCTAGGTACATTATTGTATTTATCCTCACCCACTTATGTGTGTGGATATTTCTTTTATTTATTTAGATATTAGGAGATATTATCTAGTTGTTAGGTATAGTTATTTCCTTGATCTATGGTATTGACTAGTTCTTTCCTAGATCTATGGTATTGACTAGATCCTTGATGTCTAGTTCTCTCATAAATCTATGGACTTGACTAGTTCTTTGATGACTAGTTCTTTCCATGATTTATGGCTTGATCTACAACCTTGACTGGTTCTTAGATTGTTATTCCTTGCCTATATAAGCAAGGCCCATTCTCATTGTATTTCATTGAGTTCCATAATAATATATGATATTGTTGCTCATTTGTTTGCAAATGTTTATGTAAAGTTATTCTGCGAATTACTTTCATCTTATTGATCGTGATGTTTGATTAGCATCTATGTTCTTGGCTTGGCACGATCTGGTTATCGTTCCTTTTATTAATGTCCCCTTATATTTAATTAATGCATACACATTTAGTTAATGTCCCTTATATTTTAACTTGTAGTTCAAAGGAATTTAATGTATCTTGGTTTCGAGTCACATTGCTCATCCTTTTCATTAAAATATTTAATGTTTGTGACCCTTTTCTATCAAATGTATACAAATTTAATTAATGTCCCCTTATATCTTAACTTGTAGTTTCAAAGGAATTTAATGTATCTTGGTTTAGAGTCACATTTCTCATCCCTTTCATTAAAATATTTAATGTTTGTGACCTTTTTCTATCAATTTTTATGTCAAAAATCATTTAATTCCATCCTACGATCCTCGATTGTTTTCGCAATGATCACTTTCTGAAAAGAATCAACAAACATTCATTACAGAACAATATCGATACAACTTACTCATAATTATAACTATCTTAGAAGCACAACTATTTAAGTGAGATGTGTACAAACATAATTTTTCACTTTATTGACTTTTGTTCTTCACATGCACCTTTGGTACATTAGCTTCCCCGAACGTTGTCCTCAAGGATATTGGCAAGAGCAGGGAGTAACTAGAAATGGTTATGTGCATCCTTCAAATTGTATTAGATGGTTGATGATGGTTTTTATAAGAAATTTTGATGCGTAGTCTGATTATATCACATATTACATGTGTTGTCATACCCTTTATGTATCATCTTTTGTATCATTTGTAATCATCTTTTATAATCTCTTTGAGACATCATCTTATTATCTCTTGTCTTTTCCCTCGCACCTACTTTCTACACACTCACACCTTCATCATTATCCTCCTTAGCACTCCAAAGTTTCTTCCTAAAATCTAACTTAATTTTCTAACTTTTCTATGCCATAAAATCCCTTTCAGTTACATCAATTGTGGTCGATGGCATATGTTGAGTGGATTTCCCTCAGGACAATGTTAACCATAATCATACCATAGGATTAGTCAAACATCGAATCAACCTAGAACATAATATTAATATTGATTAAGCTATTTATACTAGGTTTTTTAGAGATCATTTCCAACACACTTCCATCACACATTCAATTTATTGTTGCTTGTTAAACCTACTCTTAAAGCTTAAAAGGTCTTGAAGTTGGTCATATTTGTCTTCTTTGAGTTTACACTTGGAGCATTAGGTACTTAGGATCTACAAGCATAGGAGTTGCACTTTCCATGGTCTACCAAGCCTTTAGAGTTATTTGAAGTCTTCAATCAAGGGTCTTCCTAGGTCTTCTTCTAATTCTTTTGTGGTCCCCACATCAACTCTCTCTCACATAAAGTGTTATTGACCATGGGGAAGTTAATGTGCCAATGGTGCCTTCATGCAAGTAAGTATCTCTAACCTCTCTTTTCCTTTACTTTCATTTCATATTTGTATGTTGTGGATGTGGTCATGCATATATTAGGATAGGGTAGCATATTCTTCTCTATTACATATTTATCTATCGCTTCTTACCTTACAATCTATTACAAACCTTGACATTGCTTCATAATCTCTTGACCTCAATTTTCATCCTTATGAATATTACCTAGAGCCTCTTGGATCATATACCATCTTGATTTCAATCCTATTACAACCTTATTATAGTCACTTTACAATTAGGAGCTAGTTAGACACCACTACCCTATTCTAGGTCTAGGCTTTAGAACACTATACCTTCTATAGAGTGTGGAGTAACACCTTCCTAGTTTATGTTTACATACACTTGCAATCTAAGGTATGCATTTTTAGTGTGGTTTCTTTTTATCAAAGTCTATAATACCCCATTATATAGATACAAAAGGAATTGTTATGGGACCACTCTTTATTTACATACACATTAGGTGAACACGATGTGAATCTTACTCATTCTTTTGATTGAGTCATATTCACATTTTCTATCATTTACAAAATATTTCAAAATATTTCGTAAACATTCTATAAATATTTTATAATCTCACTATAATCATATTATGACCATGTCATCACCTCTTATGGTTTTTCTATCAAACACCAACCCATTTAGTTTATATATGGGATGCTCTTTTCTCCCTTATATATTTACCATTGGTTATAGTAATTCATATTTTACTTTCTCTCAATCTCAACCAACACCAACTATTGAATGCAATGATGTCCAAATAGGCAAGTTAGACCCTAGGGTACTTTTTAGGAATGAGGATATCGGGGCCATGGTTAGTCTTGACAAGGGACGAATCCCTTATCCAACTATCCTGACCAACATACCCATGAAACTAACCGATAGTAGGATTAATCTAGACCCTCTAAATAAATATCATGATACTCTTTTCAATAACTTCATTAGGATCCTTCTTCTAATGACAACAATCCTTCTAATCTTAATCCTCCTTCTATTTCTTCTAAAAATCCATCTTCAAATCATACTACGTAAATCCGTCTTCTCCTAATTACTATCCCCTAATCGAAACCAATATTGTAATGGTTTAAATTATTGGGGAAATGGATCAAATGAAAACAATAAAAATCAAAATCTGATCCAAATGCAAAACCAAATCTTGAAAATGGCATCTTAACCTTCCCAAGTTATCTTACGTCTTATTAAACCATTTTTTACACCTTTTTTAACTTTGGGGAGCCCAATACCCCAACCTCCCATTTGTAATAAGGTTCTTCAAACTTCACTAAATGAAACCCTAGCTCCTTACATCACTTTGATGGATATGTGGGGGATTTATTCATTTCTCTCTTATGATGGGACAATAGATCCCTCTCTTCACCTTAAATTTTGAAAAAATGTCTATAAGAAATGGATTCAAACCAATACTTATGTGGCTACCAAACTACTCACTTAAAATCTTACAGTGATGCCTTAGAATGGTACAATCAACTTCCTCAACACTCAATCACTGAATTATAATCTTTACTCAATCATTTAATGAAATAATTCCAACAATCAAAACTTCCTAAAAATCTTCTTCAAAAGTTTTTAACATGAAACAATCTCTTAATGAAACCATTCAAGATTTTATAAAGAGATGGAAAATCATGAAAAACAAATATGACCATACTCTCAATGAACAACATCTTTTATATCTCATTCCTGGGCCTTGAATCCCACTCTACAATATGAAGTTCTGGTCCTTCTCCCCTAATACATTGGGTAATTTTTTCAAACAACCCAAGAGGTAAGACTACCTTAAAAGAGTCTTTAAGACACTTCTTAAATCATATGAAAATCTTCTTCAATCAACTTCTATGCGATCAATCCTTATTATAGTTAAACCCCTTTTAAAGGAAAATCTCTCTTTAAATTTTTCTTATTCCTCTATTCCAACAACTTCAATCACTCAATCTAACTCTCGTCCATTCACCTCTAAGCTATCAAAAATTACAACAATCGAGACTATGCCTAAGGTTACTCACATCGATCATTTTAAACCTTATTCTGCTTCATGGAATGCCAATATGGGGCACTAGTATGAAAATTATTGTCACATTGAAAATCCACATTTGACTTATTATTAGGTCCTAAATTTGACCTTTAATATCGCATTCAAAAATGTTACGATAAATATCAATATCTCATTTAATCTCAAAACAAAAATAAACAACAAAACACACCAATGGTCCTTAACCCTAAAAATCCCCCCGTGGACAATTGTTTGTGCACCCTTGAGGATTTTATGATCATAACTTAATCAATTCTCAATGTGTGAATGCAGCCAAAGTGAATTATAAAAAAATCCACACACAAAGATCTGGTCATGGAACGTAAAAAGCCTTCTTAAGCTGAGATGATGCTTAAGGATACTTATGAGGTCTAACCTTCCTCTTGAAAGCCCACGCCACCACCCGAGCCTCATCTCATGGCACCTATTCCTCCACCTCAAGAAAAGGTCTTTCCTCCTTCCAATCAATTTTTACTATTATCAAACACTTAAACACCTATGATTCTTCTCAGCCTAAGTACCATTATGGATCTTACCAAAGGCAACCATGGAACTTTCTTGATGAACTCAATTTTATGCCTTGTAATATCCCCTTAATGGAACTTATGTGAATCTCTCCTCAACATTATAAATTCATCATAAAACAACTTCAAGACTTGAAGCTTCTTCACCAACTATCAAAGAATAACTTACTCCTTATGGTTAATCAAGAAAGTAGGATTTACTAAATAAGACTTATTTATATATCGTGGCTTAAGAAAAACTCACCAAAATCCACTTGGTTTCTTATGGCTTCTCATCACCGTGGGACTAAAACCGTATGCACCAAGGTCATGGTCCTCAATCAAACTTTATCTTATAATCTTATTCTAAGCTAACCATGGACACACCGTATGAGAGCAATTGCCTCATCTACAATCCAATGCCTAAAATTCATCTAAAATAAAAAAATTATGGATGAAGTGGATCCTGATACATGAGACATCGCCATCTTTGATCCTAATTAAATTTTTCACATTCCTACCACACCGACAATGCGTAGTGTGCCCCATCCTAATTTTTATGACTAAAGACATGAAATGAATGTTGTCTTGGTGGATTCAAATGATGATGAGCTTAATGAGATCCAAAATACATCTAACAAGAACATGTTACCTTATTGTATTACAAATTGTCTCCCACCATATTTCTTTCCTTGGGACATGTTTCCATTTGAGATGGAGAAAGACCCTATATGTAACAATAATAATGCCTCTCACACTATTGAGGATTATATTTACAAATGCAACAATTTTGGATAGCCAATATGTTCCAAGATCACCATCCTTTCTCTCTTGAATCCTTTAACAAGCTTGACATATTTGCTAAGGACCCATTTACATCCTCTCCAGACCATGGTGATAATAAAGGAACACCATCTCTCCCTCTTACAATGATGACTATGTCATGTCCCATGCTAAGGAAAGACAACATAATGTACTTTTTTATCAATGGATTTTGGATCGAGATGCACACTTTCAACCATGGGGCCAATGAAAGGGACACACAATATGATTTCAATCCTCCCAAATACAATACTAGTGACAACAAGGAAGAGGAAACCATACCCTACCATCATCATGCAAGTCCCTCGCTAGAAAATCGTTGATATGCATTTCCGACTTCATGTCCGGATGAGTGTACGAGTAATCAAGAAACACTAAAAACATTGAGTATACAAGGGCTTAGTACCTTGGAGATGACGATGGATGATACAGGTGCAAATAAGATAGATGCATGATATAAAGAAGTTAGATTTGCAAAACTAAAATAGATAAGATTAGATCATAATATGTGGGGTTGCCTGACAATGCCGGTTCCAAGAGGATTTTAACTCCCTTGGAGGATGTCAACCCTCGTGTCAGATAAGATAATAACAGATCATGAACAGTAGTAATGGAATATAAAATGAAAAGTAACTAAAATGACAAGGGAACTTAGCTTGTGCTTTGTTATGGAGATGAACCAGGCATCAAGATGGCAAGATAATGAACCATGGCAAAGGTTTCTTCCTTAAACTGATAGAACTTAATTAAGCTCTTTCTTCTCTTCTCTAGGCCTAGGTATCTCCAGGTCTTCTTGAAAAATATATCCTCCTCCTTTTTCTAAGTCTTGGTTCCTTTTTTGAAATATGGGAAAAAATCCTTATTTATAGCTTAGATGTGAGGTTAGATTGGGGTTAACAACTAACCATGGTTCAAAAAAGTAATCTGAGTTAGGGATATGATGTGATCACGTGGGGACCACGACTTGAATTATTAGATGGAGTGGGGAGCATGATTGACATGGTGGGTGAGATAAAGATTCCATTTAAAAAGGAGTGTCGGATGGGTGTATTAATACCCATGGATTAAATAAAATGTGAAGGATGGGGATATGCCAAAAGTTGAATTATCAAATGGGTCTACATGGAGCCCATTTGATAATTAATCAAATAATGTGAGCAAATAGATAGGATTTCATTTAATTTAAGAAAAAGAGAAGCGAGGATGGAAATTGGATGAATGTGAGATGACGGAGGGGCGCTATAACCAAAAATAGATGTCTACAAAAACACTAGTTGGGTCGTTCAACAAATTTTAGGATTCAATCCAAACAACTATTTGTAAGTTCTCTTCATCGATGACATCATCCCCTCTATGGGTGAGTCGATAAGTGTGATAGAGATACTTTTGCGACAAAACAAAAGGTTAGTAAATATTCATGGAAGAGAACAAGATTAGATAGGTGATGGCCATTATGGTATCTTCCAAGACAAAAATGTCAAAAGAAGATGGGAAGAGATTCTTAGAAATGGATATGATGATGTCCTGTGAGAGGACTGATGAAGATAAAAGATGTGACAGGGTTCTCAAAAAGAGAAGAGGTCAATGTTGCAAAGAGAAGAACAAGAACAATAATGAAAGGGATAGATGGCGATACATAAACAGAGAAACATTGGCATTGACTGTGAATGCCAGATGTAAGGGATGTTGAGAAAGAGAAAAGGGAATAGACAAGAGGATTGGTTGATTATGAGAAGAGCAAGAAAGATTGAATATGAAGGTGACATGGATATGGAATAGAGGGATGGAGACAAAGGAGGAGAAAATAAGGAATGAAAGGGGAGGAAGAAGATAACAAAGAAGGATTATAGAGAAAGGGGGAAATGAAGAAGGACAAACAAAGAGAAGACAAGAAAAGACTAGAGCAGAGGATGAAATTATGAAAAAAGAGAGAGAGTTATTCAAGACGAAAGGTGTGAAGGAGGATGAAGCAGAGGAAAATAGAGAGGTAATGGAAAATGAAAGAGATGATAGAGCAAAGAAAATTGAAAGAAACTGATCATAGTGAGGAAATCCAAGGCAAAGAATATGGAACTGACCGCATGGAAATGCATGTGGATGATGAGATGATAAAGGAGATGGGATAACGCTGAAGAGTTTAGGTTATCGATGAGGAAGTAAGGGGAAGTGCGAGGTAAAATGCGAGGAGAAAGACGATAAAGAGGAAGTGAAATAGGATGAGGATGAGAAAGGAGGAAAAGAGAACAGAGAAAATTATGCAGAAGGAAGGGAACCAAGAACAAAGATATTTGATAAAGAGTGAGAAGCACAAGGAACATAAAGAGAAGCTTGAGGGAAGGAATGACATCGATTGGAAAAGAAGCGGAGATGCATGACATGAGGATATGCTAATGACGAGAAAATAGAGAGAGGGTGTATGATGAAGATAGTGAAGAAATTGGCAAGGAAGAATGGAATATGTAGAGATGGCGAAGAAAAAGAAAGGATGGGATAGGAGAGGTAATGCTAGTGAATGGATGATAGGAGAAATCCACCGATAATGATCAGTAGGAAAAGATGAGACAAGGCAGAAAGTAAACAAAGAACGGGAGGGGGAACACCAATGAAGGGATGTTAGGAGAAGTCCTCCGATAATGATCAGAGGACACAGAGGAAGGAAGGAATGAAGATAGAATGGAGGAGGTCAAAGAAAAGGATTCAAGTTGTGTAGAATGGAGATGAGTGATTTTTAGGAGAAGTCCACCGATAATTCTAGCATGGAAAATGGAAGATGATGATGAAAGTAATTGGAAGATCAATGACAATGATGGGTAAACATGGGAGTAGATATGTGGGAGAACTCTAGAAGATGGAGTGGAAAGAGTAAAGAAAGGAGGGATAACGATGTGTAGGAAGATGAAGATGAGGAGAGGATGCAATGGATGAGAATGAATGAGAGAGAAATGAAGAAACAAGACACAAAATGAATGGAGAAGCAACGGTTAAGTAAGATTACCCAACGACGGATGATGGAGATGAAAAAGGGACCAATAAGAAGTGGTGTTTGCGAGAATGAAAGAGGAGGTGAGAGGATGTGATGATGGGGAATGATGAGAAAATGTAGATGGAGAGAATGTGGGGTAGTGGGGGAGTGCAGGATGACAAATCATGCTTAAGAGGGACTCTTAAGTAAGATCACCATGCCACATGAGGATTTAAGTAAGATCACCAAACCGGCAGTGATGATATGGAAGGAGAAAGACAACATTGTATTAGATGCAGGTGTGGAAGGGTTGGTTGGAATGGATAAGTATGATGAGAGGCGAAGACAGAAGATGAGGAAGAGATGATGGGAGATGGAAGGATCAAATGACCAACCATTCTTAAGAGAAACTCTTAAGTAAGATTTCCCTATGACGGAGATGGTTAAGTAGGATCGCCAAACCAAGAAGAAGAAGAATGATGAAAAGACTAAGCAGTGTATACCAAAATGGAACAAGAGATGAAAGGAGGTGATATTAAAGTGATAACAAAGAAACAAAGGAGTGTGACATGAGTGGATGGAGGAACATATGCAACGTAGATGGAGAATGTAAGGGAAATCCTTAACTGGGATGCCCACATGGTGGTAGTGATGATGCAAGAGTGTTAAGTAGAAAAGGAGGAGTGGAAAGATGTTTGTGGTGGTGATTGTCATTTGTTGAAAGAGGAAATGGTGGAGAAGCTTCTACAACAGGAGGATCCAAGGAAGAAGATATACCTTAACTAAGATTTGTTGGCTATATGGATGGTTAAGCAAGATTGTCAAACTGAAAGCGGAAGAGTAAAAGAGAAACTCAAGAGGAAAGACAAGTAAGATATCTGGTGTCGTGCAAGGGGACAAAAAGGTGAGAAGGATGATGTGGAGACAAATGGTGATGAGTGGACATGGAGAGCGAGGAGCAATGGATCAAATATGGTGTTGAACATGTTGAGAGATAAGGAGCTGCAAGATAACGAACTTGCCTTGAGAAGGACCCTCAAGTAGGATTCGCAAACTGCAATGGTGATCAAGTAGAATTCGCAAACCAAAAGTGTATTTTTGCAAACACATTCCTAGAGATGATGGATAGATATAAAATTCATAGTGTGAAATTTGATGTGATTTTATAAAAATGATCTCGATGAGATGAATGAACATAGTTATAGAAGCAAGGGCGTACATGGAAACTATGTTTCAAACTAAATTAGAGATAAACAAGAAAGGTTACCACTCAAAGGCATTACACTTGTAGTCCAATAAGTAGGTGTTAACACATAACCAACCAATGTTAGTTATACCAAAAGATCATGAGGGAAATATGGATGAAAGATGCTCGTAATCCTAATGTTGACATGACAAAAGGATCAAGATGTGACTTGTACGCAGGAAGAGGGATCTCCAAAGGTGGTGTTCCTTAAGTCTATGCCCCAACTCGGGAAAGGGAAAGAACAATAGCAGAAAGCTGATCAATGCGGAAGCTTTGAAAATGTTGATAAAAGAAGGTTGATCAATGCGGAAAACCTTCCAGATGCCATAATAATAAAGTAGCCATCCTTCGAGGGTATGGTCTACTTTATACATAATATGGATGGCAAGAATAATATGATAGCCGTCCTTCAAGGGATCGGTCTATTTCTTTTGATTTTGCTTTGATTTTGATTTGTATACTTTTCTTTTTTTTTTATTTTGTATGAACAATTATCCTTCGAGGGATCAATCTATTTTTTTTTATAATTTGATTTTTCCTTTTACATACATGAATTTGAGCTTCACATGGGGAGAGTTGGGAATAGCTAAGTAAACCACTTAAGAGGGGATAAGGAATGTACAAGAGACACCTGGACCCTTCGCATGGCTATAATAGGAGAATGAGAAGGTGATGAATGTAATGGTTACGGGGTCACATCAAAGTAGTGAAGGCAGACTACATAATTCAGATTATTATAATGACAAATGGAAGGGGCTAAAGATGGCAAAACAATCTAAGGATGTAACTAAGTTCTCATTGGTAGATATGCTAATAGTAGACTGGTCGCAAGTGCAATGCATTAAGAGGTTCCATCTCTAGTTTACCACCATGAGAGGGAAGACAATGTAGTTACAATAAGATGAGATGATAGCCAAGCAGAAACAAAAACTATATCCTGAAGGAAATGAAACATATGACCACAATGGTGGATTTAGATGAAAATAAATGATGCCCTAAGAGAGACATAAACATAGAAGGACAATCATGGCCTCAAAGGAGGGCTTGATGAAATAAACGGTGTCCCAAAAGAGACACACATATAGCCACAATGGTGGACTTCAAAATAGATGGTGCCCTAGAAGAGACAAAAATATAGCCACAAAGGTGGACTTAGAGAAAAAGGTCCCTCAATGGAGAGACAAACATGGCCTCAAAGGAGGGCTTCAATGAAAAAGATGATACTCCCAAAAGGAGCACAAACATAAAAGAAAAATATGGCCTCAAAGGAGGGCTTAGAATGAGATGAGGATCTGGATATAATTAATTTAGATTGGATGGATGTGAAGAAAGTAAACAAAACAATGTCAAAGAGCAAAGTCCCCTAGTAACAAAGGGGTTGTACATAGATGAGATGCCCAAGGGTGAGGGAAGGTTGTTCCCCCATAATGAGTTAAATGTGAAGGAGGTAAAGGATGTCGAAAGAGTTTAGATGAGATTGTTTTAGATTTGGATGGGGTAAACGATCGGAGACCACAAGTGTGCTTAGTAAGATAAGCGACATTGATGAACAATGGAGGGCATTCCTTAGGAGGAATGACATGGGCTGGATGGATATTAAGGGATGATGTGGATGGAGGGATCATGGGAGATCCGATAGATGGGATATGGATTGGATTCAAGGTAGATGGAGAAGGAACTTTCCCCTGAATGAGGAAATCATCTTTCTCAATAAGGTTGTGGATGATTGACCAAAATGCCTTACAATGTTTGATGTCATGGCCTAGGGTACAATGATAGGTGCATTTACAATTAGGATTGAACTTGTTATGATCCTCATGTGTGGATTTCACTAATGCCTTTTTGGTGTAATTTGGAAGATTACATTTGGTATCGAGCAACCATGTTCTAATCCCACTTAGTTGACGTCAAAAAGGGGCACCTAAATGTCTTTAATATGAGGAATCGATGTATGGGAGTTAAATGTTCAAACCAACCCGAATCAGTCTAAAGCGTGGTGGGATGTTATGATCCTCATGTGTGGATTTCACTAATGCCTCGATTTTGGTGTAACGGTTCATTATAGAACCATGATGGCTTGGGACCATATGGATTAAAGGCTTTAATATGAGGAATTTTGATGGCAGATGTTTGAGTTAAATGTTGAAAGATGTCTACGTATGATCCCATTGAAGTGTCATGGGGAAGGTAACTTTTGGGCTTTTGATAGGATAACTCGGTTTGGAAAACGTGTGTAGATTGGATGTGTGAATTTTGTGTTTTGGAGGACAAATCAAATTTGGTTGAAGGATGATATTGTTTGGATGTGGATTGATTATTGCAAGATGTCGTAGATGAAAAAATTGATCCTGACATGGGTGTTGTGGCATTAGATTGTTGAGAAGAGGAAAACCTCGAATGTTTCCAGGAGGCGCAGGGACTATCAAGATGTTTTCCCGAGCCTTAGACTTCAACCGAGAAGATTTACCTCTAGTAGGAATGACAATAATTTCAACCGGAGGATCTGATAGTGATGGTGTGGTTATTAATGGAGAAAATGTCCTAAAACAAGACAAAGATGTTAATGAAGAGATAGGTGTTTGTATGATGCGATTAATGATATCTATGTGAGATGTGGATTGTTTCAATTTTGGCATGGAAAGAGATGATTTTTAGAGGGAGAAGGTAAAGCATCTTTATTTGATTTAGGTGGATGTGTTGGTATAAGTAGGTGATTCAAGGGGTATATTTGATAGGGTTATAGATCGAGAGGATTGGGTTGGTGTGATAGAAGGATTAGGTAAAGAGTATTGGGATATACTGGGTGATGTGGCCATGGGCGAAGATATAGGTAAAGATGTCAAGGTAGAGGATAGGTGGATTTGTTGGTATGATAGATATAGGGTCGTTGGCATAGATAAAGATGTAGGCATTTTTGGAATATTTGGAGATGTGAGTGATGTGATAACCGATGGAGTAGACCTTATGGGTATGGGTAATGCAACAAATGCAGGAGCATTTTCGGATGTAGAAGTAGAAGGGACTGGTTGTTTCATAAATGTTTCGAGGGGTAAGAATGATATGTTAGCTAATGGGGTTAATGTCAAAGGTAGGGTTGTAAGGGTGCATGTAGTAGAACTGAGTTTAGTTGGGATGGTTGTGAGTAATGTAGGTGTAGTAACAGGTGTATTTGAGGTAGATGTGGGTGAAGAAATAGATGTGAGAATTGTAGGGATGTGTGCAGATATAAGTGGGGTTGAAATAGGTGTTAAAGATGAATCGAATGTGGTAGATTGGAGTGTGTTTGAAGTGACGGAAGTGGATGGTATAGTCAAATTTGATATGGATGTGACAAGGATAGGAGAAGGTGTAGGTTCAGGACAAGTAGTGAAAGTTGATGTAGGTGTGACAGGTTCTAAATAAGGGATGGGAATAATGTCCATTGTGGGAACATGCGAGTTGGTGATAAGATGGGATCTTGATTGACAGTGTCAACCATACAAGCGTTTGATAGTTGAGATGTAAAGGGGGTGACGTGATTTGTTGGTGGTTGATTAGTTTGTGTAGTGGAGGTATCAATTTGGATATCCCCTTGATTTACAAGTTGTTGGACATGATCTTTGAAGGAACAACATCTCTCAATGTCATGACCTTTGACTTGATGATATTTACAAAAGTGGGCCTCGTGATACCAAATAGGCTTGGCTTGCGAGTTGTCCACGGGTCATATGGGAGGAAGTTGGATGGAGTTTATGCTCATCAACTTATCAAATACATAACTGTATGATTCTCCTAAAGGAGTGTAGTTGGTTATTGATTGAGGAGATCGTTGTTGAGACCATGTGCTTGATGTAGATGGGGATGAGGGTTCAATGACCACAGTGTTGGCCACAACCTTAAACTTGCCATTATGTGTGAATGGTTTAGTGGATTCAATTTTTGATTTAATTGAACTTAATTTAAGATGACCCTACTCAATGGCACGGGTTTCGAGCTTATGAGCCATTGTGAAAGCTTCATCAAAGGTTTAAATGATTGGATTTGCAAAGTGGATGATATATGTTTACAAAAGTGGGCATATATGTTTGGCACATGAACACGAGAATAAGTCGATGAGTTCGGTTTATGGGATAGTGAAGGATAGTTGGTTTATAACATCATGCCACCATGTGACGAAGTCAGCGATGGGCTCATCTTCATACTGTTGAATGGTGTATAGATCAAAGATAGTGGTTTTGCGTGTGTGATATTGATAGAAAAGTGTTCTAAGAACAATTGTGTAAGTTGAGTGAAAGAGAATAAGGAATGTCATGGGATATTGTTATACTAGTCCAACTGAGACCAGATAAAGACATGGGAAAGTGCGAAGAAGTAAATCATGATCATGCGCAATAAGACAACATGCGTGTTTAAATGCGAGGAGATGTTGTTGGGGATCTTCTTTATTGTTGAACTTATTAAATGCAGGAAGTTTCCAATGAGGAGGGTAGGGTTTAATTGAACCGATGGATGAATCGGTTCGTTACAAATTTGTTCATAGGATAAGGTGTTCTTGGGTGGTACAGTAAGGGTTTCTAAACTGGCCAACCGATTCATTAAGGCATGAATTGAATCACTCGAGGTGTTATAAGGTTGAGATTGGATTGGCTGTGTGGTTTGAAAAGTAGTTTGATAAGGTGAATGATGTGTTTGTGGGTGTGTGGGTAGTTGAGGAAGTGTTTGATAAGGTGGTTGATAAGTTTGTGGATATGATGTTTGCGAAATGGTTTGATAAGACAATTGATTAATTTGTGGATATGTAGGTGTTTGGGGAGCTACTTGGTAAAGACTAACATGTGTCACAAGTTGGGATTGTTACATAGGTTGGTGTTGAGCAATAGGGGCATGACGATAAGTGGGGATATGTGTGTTAAGAATTGGAGATGGTGACCAGGCCTATTAATGGAATTGTCAAAATGGGATGTGGGTGGAATGCGATCCACCAATTTTGGAGATTGGGAGGATTGAGAGATTATAGGAGATTTCTGGAGTAAGAAGTCATATATGGGGTTAGGAGGAGATTTGAGTGTATCTAGAGGAGCAGGAGATGGTGGTGCGATCGATTTAGGAAGACTGGCTTGACGAGAGATATGAGGGTTGGTATCAAGGTGGGGAAATTTTGTATGACATGGTTCTCATGAGGTGAGACCATGGAGACTGGAGGTTGGGTGACTGACGACATGGTTTTGAGTTTAGAATCTTATTGGGTGAGATCGTCAGAGGAAGTAACTTTATTGGATAGAGTAGATTGTTGTTTTGTCTCGATTTGAGAGAGAGCGACAATAGGTGTGAAATAGAGAAACATTTGTTTATGTATGTTGTTGACAAACAAATCAAGCAGAATATTTTTTAGCATCATGATTAATTTAGAGGATGTGAACAAAAAAGAAAAGTAGGTAATGAAGGTGCCTAAAGGAGTCTAAGGTTGGTTTCAGGCAGTTATGGATTGGGAGATGTCTGAGATGGTTGCCTGTTGGGTGTTTAGGTCCCAATCAGTTAACCAGGTGAGAGGAATGTTTTGATGTGTTAATTATGTTTGTGCAGTCTCAGGTAGTGTGTGATAAGTGAAATGCAGAGAGTTAAATTATTTACTTAAGCTATGTGATCAGGCAAGATGTAGAAGGTTCATTTTAGACCAAAATGAAATGTGACGTTCGATGTATACAGACACTCAGAAAGGGAAAGTTTGATGCAAAAAAGAGAAAATAGAGAAAAATGAGAAATACCTGAGAATCACTTTATTGGTGTTATGTGATTGCACTTGATGATGGTGTTTTTAGAAGCACCAGTTAGTGACCTGAAACGCCCGGGTACCCTGAAATGGCACCGTTTAGAGTTGCAGATGAGGCTAGTAAAAATGAGTGTTTTTTTTTGTTTTTTTGATTTACAAAGCAAGTGATATCTGATGGCACGTTGTTGGATGGTCACGAATTTGTTGATTTCACCTGGAAAATAAGATAAATATAATTAGTTGATATGGTTAAGAAAGAAGATATAGATGTTGTCAAAAAGTTACTTCGTAAAAAAAAGATAACAATAATGAAGCTAATTAATTAAGAAAAAGTTGTAGACCGACATTCATATACAATAAGAGGAAATAAGCTACGAAAGCTATTAATAGACCATAAACTAAGAGATAAATTAAGAATGATATTCTTATTAAAATAAATGATCAAAGAAACTATGAACTAATAAACATATAAAACAAATGGCGAAATAAATGATTAAATGCTAAGATACATTATAAACTATCCAATAATAATAATAATAATAATAATAATAATAATCTATGAAAGAAGCTATGAAATGGATCTTACGAAAAGAACTTGGAGTAGATTAATTGATTCGAAATCAATTTGAGATGAGGGATGCATTTAGTTCTTCAAGTGGAACAATTCA
Organism: Taxus wallichiana var. yunnanensis; assembly: GCA_018340775.1. NCBI lineage: Eukaryota > Viridiplantae > Streptophyta > Pinopsida > Cupressales > Taxaceae > Taxus > Taxus wallichiana. Next base: position 463,116,174 of record CM031244.1, on the reverse strand, counting down.
CACACACACAATTGGGCATTTTATAGATTGTTGATGCGTGTCTATGCTACAGTTGGACTATTTTTAGTCAGACATGCAAAAAGTGTCTCAACTTTACTCACCCACATGTGTGGGACCAACAAATTGACTTCCCACCACCGCAAGCACCAAGGGGTCATTCTACGTGGGGAAGAGTGTTTCCAAAAGGTAGATCAATTTACAAAGATGATGGATCATTTTGATGGAAAAGCAAACCAAATCAAATCTTGCCTTTAGGAAAAAGTAAAGTCAAAAGTTGAATCTAGGAGGACGGGTAGATTGAAAATGGTTAGTTATATTGCACATGGACATGGCTCTTCACATAACATCTAAACAAGAAATATATAATTGGCAATGGTGCTATGAGCATTTTGTATAAAAAGGAACTGTTATAAACATGTTCTAAAGATTTGGGATCCAAATTGCTATAACAAGATTGTACAGTCACTTCCCTCAGAGCTTGCGTGAAGTTGAAACTGAATGGAGATAGTTGGATGCCTCAAGCATTGGAATCGTGTAATGTTTATACCTGTAATGTGAAAAAAGTATAAGCCATCGATCTAGAAGGAGAGGCTATACAATATGACTTGTTGAAACTATAGTGTTCTATGTATCTAAATGAGATACAAAGATACAACAATGCACTACTATTGCAAAGCTTTACGAATTTTTACGTGCATTTGAAGTTGAGATAGAAACTGGTGTAAGCATCAAGCATCAGAATATTGTGAGTCAATACTGAAGAATAATAATCCTCATATCTTACTTATGAATGATGGTTTAGATCTTTGAGGACAGGAGCTGAGACTCAAAATCCAGAAATTTAATCTTCTTGCTTTGTTTTGTGAGGTTCATAATGAAAGTGATGGTCTTTGACGTGGCCTTGGAAATTTTCTTGAAACTTAAATATGTCTTCTAATGTGATCGACTGTATATATCCTTCATGAATTCACTATTACGTTACAATTTCTAGACAATTTTTACATTTTTACAAATCACGACTTTGTGCCTATATTTTTCTCTTGAATCACCTACTATTGCTAATTCCATCCATTGACCGGGACATAAGTGCCATGTAGGCATGCATCACTCGAGAACACACACAGATCCATGAGGGTTGAATCAAGAAAAAAATTGCTCGGTTTTTAGACCCATTTAGAAAAAATTCATCATGTTACAGAAAGAGGAATCCATTTCCCCTGCCACCTGATGGATGGATCGATCTGTATCATTGACTATTCATTCACATGGATTTAAATCAAATCCTACACTTTGTAGAAGTGAAATGAGTTTGAATACCCTAAGAGCTTGGATTCGGGAGATAGCTCTGTGTCATGTGGAATGGTCATGGTTTGATGTGGAGGACTCCGTGGGAAGTGGGGTGGAGTGACTGAGTAGAAGGGAGAGAAGGGGATAGTAGCGCGAGCAAGAGGAGAGTTGGTGGACGTGTGAGTAGAGTGCAACGTAGGCGTGGGAGGAAGGGAGTAGTACAACGTGTGGATGAAAGTGGTGTGAGTTTGGCGGAAGGAGAGGAGTGGAGAATTTTGCAAGAGCTCAACGAGAGGTGGTGGGAGAAGATTCCACCGAGGTAAAGGAAATGGGAGGTCATAGGAGTTGGAATGGAAGAGTAGGTCTGAGAGGAGAGAAGGGAGGTTGAGAGGATGTGTGGAGAAGTGTGGATGGGAGATGGGATGGGAAGAGGAGAGTGGAGCTCATGGGAAGAAAGAGACAGGTGGAAGGAAGATGGAGAACAACGAGGAGGGAACGAGTGGGCTCGGTGAGGAGAAGGGTAGGTCGGTTAGGGGGAAGAAGGGAATGATAGGAAAGTGGTCGAGCTGGCCACGTTAGAGGAGAGAAGAGGTGGGGTGAGAGGTAGGGTATAAATAAATAAATTTTTTAATGTATTTTATAAATTTTTTTGTTTTTTGTTCTTTAATTAATTATGTATGTAATTTATATTAATATCATTATGATTAATAATAAAAATGCATTTGATAATGATTATAAAAAGTTAATTAAAAACTTGAAGCACGTACCTCCGAGACAACTTAGACCATTGAATGGAAAGATGACACCACATGAGGGCAATAATACTAAACCTTGTAAACATGTGAGTAAAAACAATGAAAGATGCAAAATATATATCACATGATGACAACTAAGTAAGTATAGTTAATTTCTAGATTCGTTCCCCATGTGAGTAGATTTCAACAGAAAACAAGAAGAGTGCGTACCTCCTGGTGATTTCGATGAGTGACCGTACTAACCTGAAATCAAAAAATACTAAGATATTGCAAACAAGCAAGTTAGAAAAGATGAGTAAAATAACAAACAAAACGACCAGATCTAGGATCTGGTCCCACCGGGCATGCCAAATGTTGATCTGCATTTCCAGCTTCCTGTCCAGATGAGTGTACGAGTAATCAAGAAACACTAAACAACGTTGAGTATACAAGGGCTTAGTACCTTGGAGATGACGATGGATGATATAGGTGCAAATAAGATAGATGCATGATATAAAGAAGCTAGATCTAAAACTGAAACAGATAAGATTAGATCATAATATGCGGTGGGGGTTTCTGACAGTGCCGGTTCCAAGAGGATTTTAACTCCCTTGGAGGATGTCAACCCCGTGTCAGACAAGATAATAACAGATCATGAACAATAGTAATGGAATATAAAATGAAAAGTAACTAAAATGATGAGGGAACTTAGCTTGTGCTCATTATGGAGATGAACCGGGCATCAAGATGGCAAGATAATGAACCATGGCAAAGGTTTCTTCCTTAAACTGGCAGAACTTAATTAAGCTCTTTCTTCTCTTCTCTAGGCCTAGGTATCTCCGTCTTCTTGAAAAATATATCCTCCTTTTCTCCTTCTTGGAAAATATTGGTTAGGCTTCGGTTCCTTTTTGAAATATGGGGGAAAACCCATATTTATAGCTTAGATGTGAGGTTAGATTGGGGTTAAATGATACTAACCGGGTTGAGTAAAGTAACTTGAGTTAGGATATGATGTGATCACGTGGGGACCACGGCTTGAATTATTAGATGGAGTGGGGAGCATGATTGACATGGTGGGTGAGATAAAAGATTCCATTTAAAAAAGGAGTGTCGGATGGGTGTATTAATACCCATGGATTAAATAATTTGTGAAGGATGGGGATATGCCAAAAGTTGAATTATCAAATGGGTCTACATGGAGCCCATTTGATAATTAATCAAATAATGTGAGCAAATAGATAGGATTTCATTTAATTTAAGAAAAAGAGAAGCGAGGATGGAAATTGGATGAATGTGAGATGACGGAGGGGCGCTATAACCAAAAATAGCTATGGGTGAGTCGATGTTATCACCGATCCTCACTCTCTTCTTGGAAACATCGGCCCCTTTACTAGTAAACATGATGCCATCACTACTATTCCCTCCCTACAAGACAACATTGACCCCTCTATCAATAAGCATGATGTCATTCTACCCCTTGTATATCCTCATGCAGACACCATCAACTAGTCGACCCTAACACAATCAATGTCATCAAAAATATCTATACATCTTCTTCTTAGCTAGTATAAGTCACTTTAGATGCCCGCATCTTGTATGTTAGAGAAATTTGATCCCAAACTCAATTGTAATGGAAAAGGATATGTGGACCTTGAAATCGACGTTGAATACAATGGTCCTTACTAACCTTCAATAATCACAAAATGATTCTTGAACTATTACACACCCAAGAAGACCAATTACCTCGATCAACATCATAAACATGGTAACTTCACCAAAAACCCTCCTTTTAAAACAATTCCATTGCTCATGTTGATCCCATCATTGAATAAGTCTCTAAGCTCCCGACATCCCTTATCATTTCCAATACAACAACTCTATACTTGTAGAGGACACCATTAACATCCAAATGGATGATAATGATGACTCGTACATAGTTATGATAGATGATTGTTTCCTTAATCTTCTTGTATGACATTATGAAGTTCTATGCAAGAACAAGAAAGTCTTTGTTTGGGGCTATACCAACATGCCCGGAATTGATCCCAACATTGTTGTACATAACATCATCTTTTATCCCGATGTTGCTCCTTTATGAAAAAAACTCAAAAAATTCCACTTGAAATTCCCAAACTTTGTCACAAGGATCTAGTTAAACTCTTATATGCTAAATCCAATCACTTGGTTTAATCCCCTTGCATATATCATTGCTTGGGAAAATCATCATCATATTTTCGAGATATATTGTTCCTAATCCGACCTCCTTGCATACATTATTTCTCGGGGACAATTACTATCATTGTTACCCTTGTCACCGCCCATTCATAACTTGGGTGTTATGTAAGACAAAAATTGCATTTATTACCTTCGTGTGTTTTCTTATGCTTGTTCGATTCTTGCTTATATGCATTGTTATTTACTTTGAGTCGCTCCTCGGCATATTACATTGTCATCATGATTTTTCATATCATGAAGCCTCTTCTTATGTGCTACGTTAAATAAAGGTTGATCGAGCCATAAAAATTGTGCAAGATAACAACATTCATCACATTTTCCTACCCTCTACCATATATCTAACATTTCTATATCATCTAACTAACATCCTATCCTTTATTAGATTCTTTTATCCTATTAACCATCCCTCTTAGGGGCATCACTTTTCAAAATATTCATCTTCCTTGCAAAATCAACTCATCAATCCCTTCACAAAATCCAATAAAGTAGCCTATTGATAATAATTTCCAAGTGTTATCTATCTTGCAAAACCAACCCATCGATCCCTTCACACAATCTGCTTTGAAGTGACCCATAGATCAAAATTCCCAAATCCATATCTATTCCTATCAAATGTATTTTCATAATTTAAGACCTAAGTGTATGTAAAAAAATCCATTTGAGAAGTATGTTGTTAGGAACACCTTTACTAAGATCTATATCAAAGGCACACATGCGAGCATATGTACATATTCTAGCTATAGCTCTCTATAAATATGTTTTTATAAGTGCCTAAAGTAATACCAATAGCCTAAAAAATGGTATTACCTAGAGATGTAAGGGCGAATTGGGAAGGCATGCCCAAATGACATGTAGTACGAGGGAAAAAGTAAATAGACACATAGTACTATCATTGCATACAATCCTAACACACCAGAAAAGAAAGATAATAATCTATGACATATCATTAGAATTATGATTAACATTATGTCTCTCTCTCTCTCTCTCTCTCTCTCTCTCTCTCTCTCTCTCTCTCTCTCTATATATATATATATACCAAGGGGAAAATAGACACTATGCAAGCACACTTAAATGAAATTACATCTAACAACATTCATATTTATATCAATAGCTAATGTGCATAATTTACAACACATGACACAAGGAATAAGTAGGGCTACAAGAAATATGACTAAGAAAAACCGTAGAAATAATCATACAACAATGAGGGATAAATGAATCAAACATATCAATGTACCAATCCTAGAACAATCAAATATATCCCGAGAGAGGCAATATCAAACCCTAGAAGTCTACAAACATGTAAGCTAATTCGGGTTCATTAAAATACCGAATATGAAAAATATAGAAAAACTAGAAATAATTAAAGTAGAAGAGATCATTATAGTTTTGTAGGATAGTACTCAATTTAGCATGCTCATAAAGATAATCGTTAACAACAAACAATGTAAAGAAGGTCTAGACATCAAGGTGAACAAAACCCAAAAATTGCAACTTGATTAGAGAACACGACCTTGGGATCAAGCCGATTTGTACAAGTGCAAAAATATCATAAACAAATATGTATAATATAGAAATGACAATTGTTTCAAACTACGATATGAAATATGCAATTGCATTCTTCCACCTCAATGCCTCAAAAACATTACACAATTTTTTAGATTCATAAAGAGTCAATTAAGAAACTCTTCTCCTTCTTCAAACTTTAAATCGGTCTCTAAGTCTACATAATGCATAAGGAAAACAAAAGTGCTTTGGGGTTTGTGTTAATTATAGAAAACATGAGCTTCATTGATATTTATCTGGCCCATTAATAAGTGACAATTATGACAATCACCGTAAATTACAATGCACTCAACAAGGAACCTTGTATAGTGCAAGTGTCCCAACCTTTATAGTTTTTAATGGATGCGAGCAACTTGTAAATGTTATATGCTTCTCTCCATGCATGTACTTTACTTTTGGCACAAAGATGATTCGAAATGGACAAATTATTTTATTACAACTTCAATAAAATTCTCTATTCGTATGCTTAGACTTAATTCACATTAGGAACCTATTGGTGCGAGAGTGACACACAATGAGTGTAAAAGGTCAAAAATAATGACCCATAACACAAATAGTGAAAACCGTACAAGTACGAATTGGTAGACCAAAACTGACAAAAATGAAACTAGCAAGATGTCCAAAACATTGTAAAATGAGGGGAGGAAAGAGAAAAACAGGAACCGAGAGATAACAAAGGAAATAAGATTAGACAGGACAACCCACAACAAAATATGAAGTTGATACGAAGAAGACAAAGTTGTGAATGATTAATACAAGGTCAAAATTGTCTAGAACACAAAATAAACGAATTGAAGGTGGAACAACAAAAGGAACACGTGCCAATAAGAGCCTAACTTGCATCAATTATGAATAAAAATATAAATACATTAGGACAATAACAATTGACTAGTCTCGTATCAAAATTAGGTGTCTACAATTAGTTTATGCAATTAGGGGCTTACAATTTAAGTGAAGTAATACTCAAGGAGTTGTCATTATCGCGGTGTTTGAAATTTCTATCATTCATCAAAGTAGAGATATCATAAAAAAAACACTAGATAACAAATTTGAATGGGAGAACATGCTTAGAGTTAGGTGGTTTCCAAATAAAACTATATCTTTTCTAGACGAATATGACATCTTAAAATATCACACCGAAAAAAACACACCAAATTTAAATAATTGGAGAACATGCTTACTATTGAATAGTTTCAGAATATAATACATACCTTACCACCCGAAATGAAATATCCTTAGCACACTTTGGAATACATTATCCCACTTCTATTTTAAAAAAAAACAAAACAAACACTTCTTTTGCATAAATCCACCATAAAATACCAGATTACAAGAGGACGTGCAGGCCTACATGAAAGCCCATTGAAAAAATTCAAGCTAAAAATCGATTGTTCCCTGCACTGAAATTTCCCATTTGGTTAGTTCGATTGCGACAAATCCGAAAAAATGCTCGCCTGCTGCGTCCCTACCCAAGGGAAGCCTTCCATCGTAATAAAAAAAAAAAGTTACGAAGGTGAAGAATTTCGACAGAGATATCATTATTATTATGGTTGGGGCAGTACTGAAAACAACTCTCAATTGGGGAAATGGATAACCCTAAGTAGAGGTCACACAGAGGAGCACCCTCCCCCAAACTACAGAAAGAAAAAATCCCCAATATTCTACACACCAAAAAAACTTGCCCACCTCATTTTCCACTCGCAATACTTTCAATGCAATGGCATCTTCATCCTTATCCGCTGTCTTTCTCTCTGTCGTCCTGCCTTCTGTCTGTTACTGTTCAGTTCATTGCACCGCCTCTGCCGTTTACCCTTCCCGTACAAGCTACAATTCTCTGTCGCATTTATCGCCTAGGGTTTCGACATCAGGGTTTGTTAACCCTGGTCTTCTTCGCTGCGTTTTTGGAGGATGCCCAGAAAGGTAAAGGCGGGGAGCGTAACATGGACGCCAAGCACGCGAGCCTCATGCAGGATTATCTTCAACTCCAAGATGTTAGGGTTTCAAATCCGCCGAGCTGAAATTTCTGTTGTATTTTTATTTTGGTTAGGGTTTTGTTTTTTAGCTGCTTGATTTTGTGAAATTCGCAGGAGTTTGATTCTCTAAAAGATCAGAAGTCTGATTCTATTGAGATGTTAGGGTTTTAAAGCCGCCGAGCTGAAATTTCTCTTGTATTTTTTAATTTTTGGTTAGGGTTTTGTTTTTCTGACGCTTGATTTTGTGAAATTCGCAGGAGTTTGATTCTCTGAAAGATCGGGTGGACGCCGCGAATACGAGAAAGGCGACTGTGTTGGCAGAAGTGAGGTTAGAAATGCTCGACCCTTTTTCCGTGTTTAATCTCTCTTTTTTGTGGTTAGGGTTCATTCTGATTTGATAGTCTGGTTGGTAAAATTTGTCTTGAGAACCCTGTATCGGTCTGATTACCAGAGCTAGGTTTCTTAGCTTATTGCCATAATTGACTCTAATTTACAGATTCTTGAGACGAAGGCTGAAGAAGCTGAAGAAAACTCCTTTCAATCTCAAAGAAAAAAACGCCCTCCCTGTCTGTGCTCTCACCTTCCGCAAACGCCCATAGCGGAAAATATGCTTCCAGTGCCGTTGTGCCCGAACATTCTAGTCAGTCGCGTATAAACGTAAGGCTGCTTGTCCCTTTGAACTATTGTTTATCTCGTTTGTGTGCTAAGAACATCAGGCTCCTTGTTTTTGAATTATTATTTATTTCGCCTCTGTGCATTCGGTGAAGGAGAATTACTATATACATTTTGTTTGATTTCGATTTTGCAGAATTCTGTGGGTACTAGTGAAATTCCTGTGTTCTGGGAGCCACTCAGGGCCAATGACAATGTCGAATTGGTCAGTGTTCTGAAGACATCTGATTTGAGGAGTAGACCGAATGTGTTTGTCAGGGTGTTGCCAGGAAAGAGGAAAATCTCGGGGCAAGATCAGATTTCTTTGGAGTGTAACTGAGCAGGTGTTTCACGAGTATACAATGTTTCTATGGTTTGACAGACTATTGCACAATACCTCTGTATATTCATTAAAAAAAATTCTTGTATTATAATCCGAAGGCCAGTTGTAAAGCTAATTCCTTCACATTTCCTAAATGAATTTCTTCACATTTCTTATATGAGTTGCTGGCAATGTGCATTGAAATGTGACATAATTCTAGAATTGTTTCAGTAAGATTCAAATCAATGTTAAAAGCACAATTTAGTCTCTACAAAAGTTCATCATTTTCTTGATTGAATTTGTGTATGAATAATTTGGAGAGGACACACAAGTACTTCCATGCTCCTCCATGATTTTCTTTCACAATCACTCTTATCAACATGAAATATGCAGTAGTGCAAGGATTTTCAAACTTTTCACTATCCAAGTGCATAAATCCAGATTGTGACTGGTCTCTTGCTTTTCATGAACATGTGTTAACAGAATGGATGAGTGCCGTGATTTTCTCTCCTATTTTGTGCCTGGTGGATGCATTAATGTTCATTGGTTGTTTTACAAATCCTGGTCCATGTTTGGCTTTGTTTGGAATATTATATAGAATTTAAAGCCTAGGAGATGAGATCATTTGCTATCAGAAACCTGTGTAGTTTAAATCTCTGCTATTTCTTATACAATTAGTGGAAAGTAATGGTATGAATGTCCATGAAATTTATCCATTTGAGAGTCAATAAATTTAACCATCTTATAACACTGCTTCAAATTGATAAAATTGCGTGGTAGATTGCTCAATGGTTCTATTTTTTTCAATGTATGGAATACATTATGCAATCAAGGCCAACTCCCAATTTAGCACCAGAGCGTAGTCCCCCTTCTTCAGAATTGAGAACTTCTAACTCTCTTCCTATAGGTGGTTACCATTTGCTCAAAATCAAGCTATAATGCAGGACTGCAGGACTTTGGTCAAAGCCTGATGTAAACATTGGAAGATCTTGGTCACGGCCAAGCTTCTTCTATGTTTGTGTGTTACAAAGCTTTCTGTATGAAGATGTTACTCTATAGCTGCAAGGTTCTATATTAGAAACCGCTGTGTTACTGTCTAGTTGCAAACGTTGGGCTTTTATTCAGTTGAGACCCCATACCTTGACTGCATTAATTAGCCACAACATGGTATAGAATTCTGCTAAATTGTATTCTTAGCTAGTTTAGCGCTCCATCAAGATCCTGGTATGTCTGTTTCAGGTTGGCATTTGGGTGACACTTGTTATAATGGTACTGTGTATCAACTCTGAAATATCTGATCAGGTCAAGTTCTTTATGTGGCTGGGTTTACACAATGGTTTAATGTGTACAAAATGGAGGGCCTACATTGATGTTGGCCAATCTCTTTCAGCTAAGTTTACCCATATTGACCTTGTCTGGCATGTTCATTAATGGCCCCACTTTTAACCCTACGTGCCCTTTACCAGTGGTGATTGATTCTGTTCAGAATGCTCAGGCAGTACCCTATCACAGCCGTCTTGCTAGTAATAGGCAGGGCAGTACCCCTATCACAGCTATCTTGCATACTAACATAGTAACAAACTAACAGTTATCCTCATGGTCGTTCCTTGCACTGTAAGCTTTGCGTAATAATGCCATACCTGTCATTTGCTGGTTGCCAGTGATTGGGAGCTCAAAAAAGTTGCTAAGCCAACTTCAAATATCTTTAATTGAAAGTACGAGCTGCTCGAAATTTTGGTGTCTTGGCATTTTGAAGCTTCCACAGTCATATCTTACCTACTTTGAATTTACAAATTTTGCCTTGTGCGTTTCATAGATCTATTACTGCCTTCTCCTGGCATTGGTGCTCAATTACTTATATTGGTTCCTCTCATACAAGGTCAATCTTCCTCTTCAATCTGTGCCTCCATGATTGGTTACTGGTATTTAGCACTGATAAAATGTCAGTTGTTGTCACATATAAGTTCCTTGGCAACATAATGATAACACATTCCTAATGCTCTCTCATAAGCTCTCACCAATGGTTTTTACTTTGGGTTGTGATTGTTTCTTAGCAATGGGTGCCGATTGTGAGTTTCTTCCCCTGGAATTTGTTGCATGACAATATGTGTACCTTGAATGACCTTGAAATTAACACTGTAAAGCCAGCACCGACATGTTAAAGAATCTTCAACAATGCATTAAAAATGGAAATAGATGGAGGAAGAGCATTCGCTATCAAATGAATAATGCATGTCATGCAATCATCATGATTGGAACAGGTATGCGAGCACAGGACCAGATATGCCGATGCATGACATTCTCAAATAAAACCACGTAATTGTTTGGACCCACAGACTCTTAATAATAACTGACGAGAAATTCAAATATACCTTTGATACATGACCTGCCACATTTTCTATGCTATCGATCAGAAATTTAAATACTAGCAATCACATGTGTTTCATGAGATGTGAACACCGAATGGTATATGTTATTTGTTTTAGAGGTATAATTATTACTTTTGTAGTTGATGTCAATTAGGGGTGTGATTGATTTTGTAAGTTTATAAATATAAATGGGCCACTTAATTTGAAGGTTGTTTCTACATTTCAAACTTGTTAAAAATTCATACATGAATATAATTGATACCGTTTTTCGATAGTTAATTTATTTTATAGTTGATGTTGTATGTATTTAATTCATGTTTATTAGTTGTGCATCGATTGTGTTCGGTTGGTGTGTTGTTGCAAAAACATTGATTGTACGATTGATAATGTGTGTGATTGATAGTTGTAGTGTAGGAATTTAGTTGAAACATTACATTGAAATGTTGTATGTGTACATTTAATTTTATTATAGATTCGTACAATTAAAGATGCATATCATATTTCAAAACATCAAATAAATGTAGAGTGTGCACACAATGAGACACGTATACATTTGCAGTATTTATATCATGAATGGTAGCCTTTAGTGGGAAATTTTAGTTTCAATAAACATGATTACATTTGATACCCCTTGAACAACAATGTCGCTTTGGATAGAAGAAGTGTTGAGTATAGTAGTGGTGGAGGTGCTATCAAAGCAGAGGGTAGCTTTTACGACAGGCTGAGTGATAGTAGTCTTGACTCCTCCTTTCTTCTTGCTCTAAGTGTTGTTACGTACACCATTTTAGAGTATCTCTCGAATGAAAAATACGTGAAATACATAGATTTACAAGCGAGGGAACTCTAGAGAAAGATGTGAATGTCAGACCCTGCCTTTCAGTGGTTCCAATGTCGACGGTTGCTCTATGCAAAGTAAGTCCCTTCGCCACTTGTGGATAGTTAATCCCAAGCCATTTTAATCGGCAATTGTCTTCGATTCCCTCTTGAAATAGGGGGTATGGGAATATGTAACGGGTTGGAGGGATCCCAACATGGGCCGTTGTATCTATCAAATTTGACAACAACAAATAAAGGTAATGTTGGTGGTTGCATTGATGCATCGTAGACAATGTCGGTGATTGTTCCTGTGGCACCATTCACGAGGCCTGCGTCAACCCATAGATTTGCAACCAGTGTTACGAAATTGGGCAAGGAAGCTTTGGAAGAGTGTATCAGGGTAATTTGAAAGATAAAGATGTGGCTATAAAGAAACTAAAAGGTAGAGGCAAAGACATCAAGAAATTAGTTGAGAATGAAGTCAACACGATGTTGGGCACCAGTGTTGAGAATGGACCTTAGGGAGGACAAGTGCAGTATCTGAAATGTGGGGTCCTCCCACTGAATTGATTACGTGCTGCAACAAGTTCTTGTAGCTTGGTGAGCTTGAAGCCAATTTCTGCTAGAACAGAGCCCAAAAATCTGGTTGAATTCCAACCCAATGGTTTGCAACTTTGTACAATTCAAGAGAATGGAAAAAACATCTCCCTTCAGATTATTATTGCCAAACGTCAGTTGTTGTAGGCAAACCCCAACATTCCCAATTCTGGGTACATTCCTTGCATTGGTTGTCTTCTATTTGAAGAAAATTAAGCTACCAAATATTTCCTATGGATTTTGGGATGTCATTTTTTATTGATTGATGGATAAGTCCACCGCTGTCATGCAATTTGGCTAGCTTATGGCCTACATCCTCTGGAATTGTCCCCACAAACTTGTTGTGATATAGGTTCAACTTTTTCAATTCTGTACAGTTCATGAGAGAATATAGAATGGACCCTCCTAGGTTGTTATTATCCAGCGACAGTTCTCGTAGTTGGGAAAGTGAACCCAATTCTTGTGGAATATAGCCATACAAGGAATTAGAAGATATATTTAACTCCTCCATGAAAGAATAATTTCCTAGCACCTTAGGAATGACACCTGTAAGGATATTGTTCTTCAACTTGAGCTCTCTCAGTTTCCATAATTGCCTAATCTCTTCCCCTGAAGGATACTACCATTGAGTTTGTTGGAATTTAGAAGCAGATGTTCTAATTTGGTCAATGTTGTTAATATCTCAGATGGAATTGGTCCCTCAAGCGTATTATTAGACAACGACAAGTGATGCAATTTTGTGCAGTTATTCAGATAATTGGGAATTTGTCTAGAAAGCAAGTTATTTTTTAGATTGAGCACTATTAAATGCCTGAGAGCACCTAGTAAATATAAATAATAAGATAAGCTAATTATTCCCTATAAAATAGAAATAATTGACATAAACTAATCACATCCATATTTGTTATATAACCAATTTCATCAATCAGATCAAAGCCAAATCAACCATTTGTTTGTTTATGAGTTGATTATCGTAATTTTCATTTACTTATTTAATTTTAAACCAGGGATATTTGGGACGGAAACACAACTTTGCTTATAGGCAATCATTCAGATCACAAGAGAGAGTATCGTTGATCGATATGTGGTGACTATCTCATCTCATGCAAAATTCAAAAGCAAATAACATATGAAACACCAAGTCACAACCAACTGGTGCTTGTGCGAAACATGCTCTCGCAATGTTGATAATACAACTCAGATTCATGTCTCATCAATTACATGATCTCGCAATGTTGATAATACAACTCAGATTCATGTCTGTCAATTAAATGAATACGCTACAGATACAGTATGGCGCCAGACCAGTGCATACAAAAAAACAAATTATTTTAAACAACAAAGATTAAACCTAACAGTATCATCCACAAATTCTTAAAGGAACTGTGTAAAGGCGTCTGGAGCATAACTTACTAATCTAGAAGAAGTGTCTGAAACATCAATCTGACTTCTCATGCTTCCATTGTTGTTTTCTTTTATTTCTCGTGTATGTATATTCTCTGCATCACTCTAAATTCCTGAATCTCCTTTTGATCTCCCTTTTTCTGTGTGCGTATACTTTCTTTTCTAGCGTTTGCAATCTATTATTGATCTCCCTTTTTCTATTTTCAGCTCAACCTAATTAAAAACAAAAGCTAAAATTGTTAATTATTAGAAACAAAATTATTAAAAATAAAAGTTAAAATTGTTGTTAATTAAAAACAAAAGCTAAAATTGTTAATTATTAGAAACAAAATTATTAAAAATAAAAGCTAAAATTGTTGTTAATTAAAAACAAAAGCTAAAATTGTTAATTATTAGAAACAAAATTATTAAAAATAAAAGCTAAAATTGTTGTTAATTAAAAACAAAAGCTAAAATTGTTAATTATTAGAAACAAAATTATTAAAAATAATAGAGAAAAGCTAAAATAGGGAGGAAAAGCACAAACATCAAGACAAATCAAATCATCAAATTTAACACGATCGTAGAAACGCTATGCATGCCTTTCCCATAGGGGGAACGCCTTCCGGTGTAATAAATTTTAACACATGACTGTCATATTTTATATGTTACATGCCAAGGCATTAATAGTTCATGTTGCATAATCTCAAAGCATCGATAGTTTATATCGCATTAATCCATTAAGGGGAACATCTTGCACATTTGCCATTGCTTTATTGGAACAGAGCTATGAAGTCGGTACTTGCGAGTATTAGAGTATAATTTCACAAACTTGGAAATGTCAATCACTTGGAACTAAGATTTTGAAGGTGAACAACAAAAGCCTTCTATATCTTAACCAAGTGTACGCTGATTCAACTGCAAAATGCTATGGTAGTGGTCCCATGGAGGGGGCAAACCACAAATTCTTTTGTAGGTATTCTATTTAATTTTTAGCAGGTTTTTTTTTTTTTTGAGAAAAGTGGTCTCGTGATTTGTAAATGTTTTTAGACGGTTTCTATAATATAAAAAATTAACTTAATTAATGCCAAATAACTAATATTTGTGCAAAAAGAAACTTTATAATCTCATTGCACTTGTTGCAAATTCTCAGCCCTCATGATTTTGTGATCCTCTTCCTAAGCAGACTCCACAAATTTAGGAGAAGATTCTATTGTTAGCAATTTTGAAATAATTTTTTTGCACAGAACCACTTGTAACATACAAATAGAAACAATAGTCCCTCTATGGGACCACTAACTATTTAATTTTTACAAATATCAACCCTCGAACACCCCTGTAATGACATTGATACTCAATCACGCCCTTGAGAGTCCCACTTGAAGTGCATATGACAGATTACCAAACTCTCCATTATGAGAATTGATTGCAAAGATGTGAATTACACTTAAATGTAGAAGATATGATCAAATGTAATACAACACATCAAACTATGACTTCTATACACAAACATTTTTGTATAAGTACATCTTATATTCATCATCATCGCTTTCAACACATACATTGTTTATGCAAACCTTCATATCTATGCATGAATAATGCATAACATATTACAATCGTTACAATACATATACATTAGATGTACACAATGCAATACCACTCATGAAAGCTTTGGAATCATTGTCCAACTCCTTTGCAATAGATTGATCTTCAACCTATATAAAGCATTCAATTGTCAAGTGTATCCAATGAGATCCCTATAGAGGTATTTATAAATATCGCGGATCCCTTGCAATGTCGGGCTTGATGCATGGTTTCACTAACAAGGATCTAGATGTTCTCCATGTGCTTTTGTCGGTTGTGATCCTAGATCATTCACAACTCTTCCTCTCCTCTCAACATCTATTGGCTTGGGTGTAGTAATCCTTGTCACCTTGTCGTGGAATATTCTTCACTTGGTCCAATGCGGCTTGATATCTTTTCCTTTCCTAAGGTATGTGTCTCCCGTATAGGCTTTTGTCTTCTCGCATCATGCATGGATATCACTTGCTTGGAATCAACACACATTTGATATCTTATTTACCATGTGGTCTTATCTTATACATTTGTAGTTTCCCATTGAGGCCATGTGTCTATTGTGATCCCTATATTGATACATTCACACATTTCGGACACGACTCTCTCATGATCTTATAATTGATACATTTGCCCATTTGGGGGCATGATTCTATCACCAAGTCTATATTGTGATATTTTGCTATTTCAACAACATATCGATACACTAGGGCATATTTTATTCCAACTCTTTGTAAAGGTTACTTTTCATGCACCATGTTGTAGGAAAACATTTCCCCATACAACCCATGTCTATACTCACACGAGGTCAAGCTAATTATACTGGAACATTATCCCCATCTTACAAGATCACCAAAACTTAGCTACATGCTCATGGAGCTCCTTTTTAAAACTCTCCTCCTCGATGCATAAATGCCTCGATGATCACAACTTAAATGTTCTCATCTTCTCGGTCATCCCTCCGATAACCTTCGCATCTTCCAATTCCTGGATATATTTTAAAGCCAACTCATTTGACTCCTTTCTATATTGCATGTATCTACATCGCACATCCTCATTTACCAAAGTCTTTCCATTGTACAAACAATTTCTATAGACCAACATGCTTTCCATTCAACGTCTCTCTTAACTTACTAGACTCTTCAAATACTTGTAAATGTTCTTCTACATCACTCTTCACATACATGCATGTGTTCAAATCTTGTAGCATGTCTTCCTCTTCATTTACCCTAGGATCAACATACTCCTAATTATGCTTAAACCTCCCAAATGCTAAACTAAATCGATCGCCTTAGCATTTGCTTGTAAAAGGTCGACCTCTTGTGTCGATTGTTCAACAACTTCACTAAACTTTTCCCTTTAGTTTACTAATTATTTCAAAACACAACTCCTCTCCAATTAGAATAATATTAGTGTGATTTAGGCTATTGTGGGGGATTAAATCAATTAAATATTGATTTACTAATTAAATGAAGGGAAGACTAATTAATTAATCTAGATAGAGGAAGTGATTGCACTTGTAGAGTCTCACACACTTTGTGCTCAATAGCTAGGCCAAGGTTGTCTCTTGGGTCTTGTCTCTTGACATCTACGTCATTCCATTCATTGGGTTTCTCTTTTTCTATCCTTCTTTTTACGCAATAACATTTTTTTTCTTCACTTCCTCTATTTACACATACGCCTTTCTTAGGCTCTTCTTCTCTATGCATAATTATCTTGTTATTGACAATACTTCACTTGACCCTAAGTAAATAATTGACCTCTTTATGCAATCATCTAATGGGACGAGGGATAATATAGATAAATTAGTCTCCTCGACCCCTAAGTCAAGTGCATGCAATAAAAAGTTAAATGAAGCGTGCTTATAAATGCTTAACACCTAGAAAACTTTAACTTGGACATTCATAAAACAATCTAAGTAAATCTAAAGGCTAACTAGTATGTGTATACCATATTAGAATGTGATCCTAACCCTTAGTAATATTAAAATGACTTAGTATAACTAAGACTCAATATGCAAGATTATTTAAGTAAATTAAGCTAATCATTAGGTGAAATGACTCAATCCTCTTTTAAAAGATATAGGCAAAAATGGACCTAATGTATGCAATTTTATTAGCAAAACCCCTTAATAACATTAAACAACCATAAATGAGTGGGCCTACATATCCTAAATTTAATAAAATTTGTGAAGAACACCACTATCTATCAACCTTTATCTACATGAACACAATGAAAAGTTATGATAAAATTAATAAAAAGCTATGGTAAAATTAATAAAGTGAACAATATTATATAGTAAAACTTATATGTTATGGAATGATAAAATCTAAAAGCTTAAGTAACTTTCTGCAACATCAAACTATAATAAAAAAACTTATGTATTGCATTGAGTTCAACGATCTTATACCACATGGGATGTGGTTAAGACAAACATCTTGGCCAACTAAACACCAACTTGACAATCTATTCCTTGTGAGCAAATGATGGGCATCTCTTGAAAGTATGCTTCAAATATGATGTGTCATCGAGTATCCCACACTATCCTTTCATACCCTATACGATTTGAAGAAAGGGAAGGGGAGTAGAAAAGAGTGAAGATCAAATGGAGGGGAAGAATAATCAAAATGGAATTCTAAAAACCTATGTTATGAAAGTCACCCTAATCATATATGAATTATAAGGAGGTACTATAAACAATGGAGGATTCTTAAGGAAATGAATATATTGTAAATGATAAGATGTCTAGAAGAATAAGAGAAAACACTCTGTTACAACAAAGACAAGTCCAAAACAATATTGAGTGTTTAACCCATTAGAAGTGGCATATTGCCTCATTTTATAGGGAAAGATGACAATTATAAGTGATTGGGAACCATATATGAAGCTGAAAAATTAAAATATGAACAAAACATGAGTGCACAATTTCTTACACGTCAATCCTATTCTTACTGCAAGCAACTATGTTGGACATATTCAAAACCTATCCACTATAATAAACATAGAGTCATAATGTTGCTTTGTCATACATAATCAAGTCATGAAATCCATGTTGATAGATTATAATTGTTTGTATGGAACCAATAATGGTATGTAAAGTCCCAAGTTCCTATTTGTGTACTTAGTGATGCAATAAGGAATGCAAGACTTGATGTGACACTTAATGTTTGTGTGCATATGATGTTGATATAAGTGTTATTGAAGCACCATCAATGTCTAGATAAAGTTGAAGTGTCATACAATATTGGTATAATGTGCCTCCCACACGAGTCTTAACAATGTGCACCATTAGGAAAATAGAGATGTCCAAGTTAGTAGAAAAACTTGTTTGACATGTATAATTCATGAACATATTAACTTTATGTGAGAGTGATATATGATTTTGTGAAATATTTATATGCTAAGTAGACTGATAGCTAATTAGTGTAGTTGTGGTTGTACATGTCAAGAATTATGATGAGTGCTTGCACTTATGGATGGCTAGGGAAATATTATGCTTTATTGTCTTTTCCTTCTTATGCTTCATCACCCAATGGAATTGCTACAAGTAGGTTATCCATTAGTGTGGCATGCATTCTCCAACTCACATTGTGGATGCATGAAATGAAGCAACTTATGATCAAAATGGATGGTTGTATCCTTCCCAAAGATATAACGACACCATTACTTTATAGCTTTCATAATGGTGTTCATCCCTTTTTTAGGTGGAATGGTGTTGAACCATGGTGTTGGATGTCTTTTAGTGATATATGACTAGATGTCCATGTTATGTGAGTAGTGCACTAAGTGCATAGTCGATGCATTGGTATAGTCTCAAAGGGCTGAAAATGTCAAGAATTGCTAAGACAAGTGATGCAAATATGTTTAAGCTCCTTAAAGGCACACAATTATGCATGAGTCTAGTGGAAGGTTGTTTTGGCATACAAGACCGGACGAGAAGCTACGATCTTTGTGAAAACCATAAGATGAACCATCAATAGAAGTTAGGTCCATAAGAACTCCTCAATTCTATGAGATTATGCAGAGTAGGAAAATCTTAGATTATTTTGATGCTCTATAGATCTACATGAAATCTTGAGAAATCAATGATGTACCCCAAATACCGAATCTTTGCATTTATGAAAGTACACTTGGTTAAGTTGGCTTACAACTTGGGTTTGTGTAATGTGTATAAGACTCACGAGATGTGTTATGAATGATCTTCCCAAGTATTTTTGTAGATGAGGATGTCATCCAAGTAGATAATAATGAAGGAACCGTAAACAACCAACGTATCTTGTTTACTATGCACATGAATGTTATTGGTATGATGGTCAAGTTGAAAGGCATAATGTAATCCTTATTTTAATCTTAAAAGACCCATTTCAAATATCTTAAGAATGGATTGGTAATTAATGGTGACCGAACTTCTACTTGATATTGTTGAAGTATTATGCACTTCAAAACTGGTCCAAGAGGTCATTAATGTGTGGTAGTTGGTGTTGAATCTTCATAGTTATTTTGATGTAATGTGATATTTGATGTACACGATGTTGGAGCAATATATAATGCACTAATATATAAAGATAACTTATGATATAGTTAATAGTCAATAGTTAGTATATAACACATCTCTAGGCCTACAATAAGATAATTGTGCATTCAATATGACACTAATAATGTGTGCATTTATGATGCCACCAATAATAAATGCTACTTCTTCGTAGGCAAATCACATGTGCCTATCGTATAACCAATAGGAAAAATGTGTAAGTTGTTAGCTTTGCTATATATAATCTTCACCTCCTATATAAAATGTGATAGGTTATGTACAAATATTTTTATATTCTACAATATAATAATTCTTATTTTGGTCTCTAATTTTTGTTTAATTTATAAAGTGCTCTAATGTTATTTTTTAATAGATAAAAATTAGCATGTTCCTCACCCATTTATATTAAAACCAAAAAATAATGGGTTACATAAACATAGGTTTCCACACCTCACTTTAAATAAATCGTTAGATATATTTATTATTCACTTCCACTACATGATTTACAATAAAGTAAAATCTCATTTACATAGGGATCATTAATGAATCTATCCATATCAAAAGGGGTTGTTATAAGTTGTTTCAAAAAGAAACTCAAAGTCTCCATCATAACTACTTCTCCAATTTCTCTTCTACAGTTCCTATCCTCAAATCTCTTCCATAGCCTTGGAATTTATAATATTTTATCTACCATTGAAGCTACATATGGAGCAACTCATAGCCCTTACACCTCCTTTTGCAATATGTCTTCTAGTCCCAAAAATATCTAGAGTCACAACTAACTATTGAAAAAATATGAATTTGATCACATCCTACAAATGCTAATAAATCCACTACACCATTTGATTCCCAAAAGACATTAAGATATGATCTTATAGACAAATGGTTGGTCAACTC
Organism: Taxus wallichiana var. yunnanensis; assembly: GCA_018340775.1. Lineage (NCBI taxonomy): Eukaryota > Viridiplantae > Streptophyta > Pinopsida > Cupressales > Taxaceae > Taxus > Taxus wallichiana. The sequence goes on along the minus strand of CM031244.1, from coordinate 463,095,238 downwards.
CCTAGTGTCATGTAAAATATGATTAAGCTTCAATTATGCATTGACCCTTTTCATGTTTCTTGAATCACAATTTTAGAATCAACTTCGATGATAACATCATAATATCCCTTGTCTCAGTAACTTTCTTGAGCCCTCCAACAAATAAAAGCCTCTTGTTTCATTATTTGTAGCTATTTGAATGAAAAGAGAGCCATCCTAAAAGAAGTGAACTTAGTGATCTTACACTTGCCATTCCCGGATTCTTATGGGAGGCTCCATCAAAGTTTAACTTGTCATGCCTAATATTGGAGGAACCCATTTGACATCCTTCATATCCATCGACCAATTGTTGTATTAAATAGGCATGGTAAAATAATTTTCAGCCATTTTCCTAAGATATCCCGCTCCTTTGATGTGTAAGAAAGTAGGTGAGTTGTAATGACTCACAATATTATTAGATATGAGTGGTTGAAGGAGATACGTGTGAATCCTAACTTATAGGAGATCAATACACTATATATGTAACCTCTCTCTCTGTGAATAATATCCGAATTTTATTTTGTCATTATATTTTTGTTATTTTGATTAAATTTTATCATCAAAGCTTTGACCAAATACATATAGGCATCATTTATATTCACATACATATAATTTCCTATGTGCCAAATGGATAGTTAAAAAATTGAAGGTAATGAAGGTTGGAAAATTCTCTTAAGGTGTTGCATTTCTACTCAAGCGCTTTGATGGAAAAATTGTTGGAAAGTCATTGACCTCCGTACTTTCTTATTACTTATGTGCCAATTATATTTGAAGACTCTTTCATGGTCGAAATTATTTGAAAATCATATGAGGCTATCAAGTCTTATTTAAAATGGGTTGGTGATGGTTTTAGATCATGGATTTATTTTAACAATGATAACTTTTGGTGGTCACCCATAATGACAGAGAATTACACACTTTCTTGCAAATACACATGGAATCAAAGCTCTTGAGTTATTTTGGAAGAAAATTGCTAGGACCTTTTTTCATCCAGTGGACTAGACTTTGTGGTCCGAGTTCAAATGAAAATTCAATCTTGTTAATTTAGACCTCCCTTTATTATGAAAATCTAGAACTCCTACCATATGTTATGATCTATCAACTCTTAGTTTTCTTACCTTAGAACTTACAAAATCACAATAATTCTATGTGACTTCAAATTATGCTTGAAATGACAATTGATTTATCTTAGTGAATGAGATTCTTATTGTTAGAATCACTTGCAAACAATATTAATGAAAACAACTTACACACACATCAACAAGAAATAATATAGACCATGACCTAAGAGTTTGATTCTTGGAAAACCCCCAATGTGAGTGAAAAACCAATAGGGAAGGGTGATAACTCTCTTTCCCAAATTCTTATTGGAAAAATAAAATAAATACATATACAACAAGATATAACATTTTTGTTCCACTCCTATATCTCCCCCTCTCTTGTTTTGATCTATATTTTGCATCCACAAACAACTACCACAGAAGATCACTTCTAAACTCTATGATGCCTCATAAAACCTATTCTTCATTCTTATTACATGTTTCAACATTCCTCCCATGCATTGTAGAATCCAAAATGTCACGAGCAAGGGAAGAGACACCATTTCCCCTTTATTTTGGCATTTTGGCATTTTTATTTGTGAGAACCTCTGGTTTCTACGGGGGTGGTTGTGTAACTACCATTTTACAAAGAGCGGTGGTTTCAAAACCATCCTCAAAATACTCAAATTGAGATTCATTTTCCTCTTGTTTATTTTTTTGATGTGTTTGGTAGATGAAGTACTAGTTTTTGAAGATCCACATGGATTACACCTCCCCATTTTCAAGAGGATCTAGGTCCCAAAAATATTAGTGGGGTAGTAGATGCGGGAACATATCCCCTACTTTCTCATTTGGGTACTACTTGGCCTACCTTGGTGTCTTCCCCTTAAGTCCAACCTTCCAAGGCTCTTGTGATCCTATTTTAGTCTCTTTGATCTTCTTCCGTAACACTACATCCTCCTCTAATTTGCCTAGAGAGTGAAAGACATAATCTTCTATGTAAGTTAGTAATTGAAATTATTCATCTTCCTCAAGCATGGATGGCTCATATAGGTGCAAGTTCTCACAATTCACTAATGAGTACATCCACATGAAATGTGGTAAATCAAGCTTGAAGGCATTTTCTCCAACTTGCTCTAAGATGGTGAATGGTCCATACCATAGAGGTTTGAATTCCCTTGTCCTTGAAGTATATCCTTGCTTAAGCACAACCAAAAATTTTCCCCAACTCTAAGTCAATATACCTTTGATTTTGTTTTTTAGATAGTTTAACGCTTTTGACCGGAGCTTAGAACCGGGGGGTTCTTGGGTCCCCTCCCTTAACAACGTCCTTAGACAAGATATTATAATTAATCCATCACAAACCGTGACCACTTGAGCCTGCATCGACGATGTAATTTTCTGCCACCACCGTTTTTAGAGCCACTAATTGCAATGAACACCAATGCCAATGATACAAAGTCCACCACCGCCGAGAATAACCACCACCACAACCATCGGTGATGCAACACCCGCCACCACCGGTAAACCACCCCGAAGGGATCGCGCCCAACGAGATTTGAACTGGGGATGGATCACACCTGGCCGTCGACTTAATCGATCCACCCAAACCCTATTGGCTATACTTGGTTTTAGACTTCTTAAGTTGCTCTTTCACCTTGAGATGGATTTTTTGGTCCTCTCAATGATTTTTTTCCCTAGTCATCTCGAGTCTCTCACCTCCTCTTCTTATTGTTTTCTAAATGCAACATCAAGTGGATTGGATGATAAGTATACCAATCATACTTCAAAAGGTGAATGGATGGTGGATGTGTGTACTTCCTATTGTAGGAATGTTGAATGTAGACTAAAGAATCATCCCAAATATGTGGATACTTGTTATATTCCCTAATCGATGTACCAATTCATGTTCACAACCTTTATCTACCCATTAATTTAGGGATGGAAAGTTGTGCTCCACTTAACTTGGTGTCCATCTTGTCTCACAATGTACTCCAAAACTTTCCAAAGAACTTGAAATATCTTCATTTATTAAGGACTCGGTTTCCTTTGTCAAATTTATTAAAAATAAAAATTTAGATAAAAATGGTTCTATTGTTAGCTTTGACATAGTCTCTCTTTTACAAAAATCCCTATTGAGGAAGCCATTGGTATCATAAGTCAAATCACTGATAATGAAACTTCTAATCTTGTTGAGCTTTGTTTATGCTCCATTTTTTTAGCTTCAATGGAGAAATTTATGAGCAAATTGAAGGTATTGCTATGGGTTCCCCTCTCTCCCCTATTATTGCCAATTTATTCATGGAAATTTTTGAGCAAAAAGCTATTTCATCTTACCCTTTAAAACCAAACTGGTGGAAAATATTTGTTGATGATACCAATGTATTTTGGGCTCACGACATGGAAAACCTTAATAATTTTCTCCACCACCTAAACAACATTTCTCCCCACATTCAATTCACCATGGAAATTGAGATTAATGATGTGATTCCATTCCTTGATATCCTTCTAAAAAGAAATGAAAAATGATTCTTTATCTCGTCAAGTTTATAGAAAGAAAACTCACACAGATTGTTACCTCGGGGTAAAGTCCCATCAACACCCTCTTAAATAATTGGTGTTTTAAAACTCTAGCCTCTAGGGTGTAAGGATTGCTTGATCATGAACACCTCAATCTTGAATTAAATCACCTTGCTAAAGTTTTTAAAAACAATGGCTATAATAATAATTTAATAAAAACACTCTTCAAAATGTTATCAATCCTCCTCCTAAAAATGTAAAACAAATTGATATGAACAAAAAATCATCCTTCCTTATATAAAAAAAACTACTGATAAAATAGCAAAATTTTAAGCAAAAAAGGTATTGTTACTTCTTTCAAACCTGTCAACACCTTAAGAAATAATCTCAATTCCCTTAAAGATAAGATTGATGCTAACCTCAATAGTGGTGTCTATATGATAAATTGCTCATGTGGTAAACCATATATTGGAGAAACTAGTAGATCTATCAAAACTAGGATCAACGAACATGATAAAGACATCAAATATGATTGAATTGATCGATTGGCGTTAGCTGGACATTCTCTTAATAATAAACATTCCATTCGTTTAAATTCTTCTAGAGTCATTGCTTCCGAAGACAATTATGTAAAACGACACCTGTAGGAAGTCATTGAGATCATGCATTATGATAATAATATAAATAGAGACAAAGGTTGGTTCATCAACGACACTTGGAAACCTATTATTCGTAACCTCCCCAAATGATTGTTTGAATGTCTATCATCCTTTAATTATTAATTCATTCTTTGTCTTTTCAATTTCTTTATTATTTATGAATTATAAAAATATTATATAAAAATTACAATCAATATTAAAAGAAAAATTTTAACCACTAAAATGAAGTTAATTAAATCCTAATAATATAATTTTCTTCTAATTCCCTTGTTTGTTTCCTTTTTTCTATTTGGGTTTAACCTTCGTTTCTCTTTTCTTTGTTTTTCCTTCTTAATAAAATTTAATAAAAATTCTCTCTTGTTTGGTGTCCATGGTAATTTTTAATTGTAATTTTTATTTTTTATATAAACATAAGATTAGTAATCTTAGCATTATTCATAATCTTTTCTTCCTGATGATGGGTCTAGTTTTTGACCCAAAACATCATACTTTACTCAAATTATCATACATTATTCTAAATAAATATCTCAATGATAAATTGTGAAAATATCATAAATTCACTTGAGATCTCTGTAATACACAATAGAATTTGTTAAACCAAATTGAACCCATACATTAGAAAAGTAAAGTTCCACCGCCTCAAATGTTTATAGTATTTTTACATGCCATAAGAATACACATTTTTATTGAATCTATCAACATACAAGTAAGATTTAGATTTTGTATAAAATGTGTGTGATTTTTTTATCGACATTTCAGATCATTTCTCATAATCCGTTATCGGGATGAGTAATATTATGTGAGAAACATTGACTGAAGGAAAAATATGTGAGAATGGAACTCTCTGGAGGCTTCTTATCGAGCATCTGGTTTCCTCCAAATAAGTATAAGCGCACCATTGCCAATGATAATTATGTGGCTATGTGTTCGATGAAAATATGTCCTCCAACGTCGATAGTAGCAAGTGGAAATTATCTTGAGAGGGGACATCTATTCCTTCTTCCATCTGGTAGAGACCGATTAATTTTCCAAAACTTCTATGGGGAGATAGTTGTTACAACACATGATCATAATTTACTCACCCTTGATCCATGTGGAGTGGTTGGCACACATGAAATTTGAAAGGATAGAATTCTTAACACTCAATCCAATATGCCATTCTAACTACATGTTGTATGCCAAACTTATTAAAGAGGATTAGAAATATTCAATTTTTGACCATAAAGTAAAATTTCAAGATTTTTTTAAAATTTTATAGAGGAGTGACAAGTTGTGCGAATTACAAACCACAGGTCCATGGTTCAAGTTTTGTTGACTTTGGTTATAGTATTTACAAACATGCATGATATATAGGCTTATTCGTGCGTGGATAGGCATTCCAAGCATGTGGCGACTTTTTCACAAAATGGAGACATAATCGTTAATCTAAGGTTGATGATAATTAACTCTCTGTGTATGTATGATCAACTTATTTTGAATCATTATACCAAATCATATCTTTATGGTTGTTCGAGTAAGGGAATTTGAAGTGTATGTGCTAGCATGAGTACCCACCACCATTTCTCTTGCCTCGTTAAGCATGATTATTTCCCTTCTATTGTAGACACTCAAATTTGGTAATTTATCTTTTTGACACTATTTGTTTTGACAATGCACTCTTGTTAAGACAAACTCACTCTTTATATCCTGCTAGTGCATCATAAGGTATTTGGACTAGCTTTCTTAATCATACACAATGATATCTTGGAAATTTCTGAAATTCAAATGCATAAAATCTATAGATAAATTTCAATTGACAAGATGAAAACTTTGGTTTCCATGTTTCTCGTCGTTGTGCAAAACTATCTAGTTTGGTCAAGAGTTGTTATCCAGTCTTGACTAACTTGTACAATTTTGAAATGCCATATCCTCCATATTTACTTTCAGTTTCATATTCTTCTTTGGTCCTTTACTCCCTCTAGGTTGGCCTTTCTTTGATAATTTACCTTTGAAACCCTATATAAACAAGTATAGACTCTCTCATTTGGACACCTGAAATCATATGACACTACATTGACATACTCTCTTACAACACTCACAAAAGGCACCCAAGGCTCCCTAAATCTCATAAAAGCGTATATACATCCATTAGGAAAATAATCACTACATGTATAAAGCATCATATCGGGTCAAGAAGTTAGAATATCTCATTTACAAACACTCAAATAACCACTCCAAGTATGTTGGCAAGATCTAAACTCAATCCAAAAATTTTTCAAAGAGGTTCCAATTGTCAAACCATAATTGTATTCATTCAAATATCACATGCTAGGTGGAGAACAATGTGTGGTTCGAGGCCTCTTCGAAGTAGTGCCAACATCGGTGATGCGGGAGGGTGCCCACAACCCAATAATATCTATTTTATAGGATCTCCCACACATGGATAGGGTTTTGATTTTATTTTGAATGTTCAAAAGGATTTGCAACATTACTAAAAATTAGGTGTTGACAACGAAAGACATTTCCGGGGTAAAACTCCCAAAAATTACAAAAACAAACTCGAGTAGGTCCAAAACTATACAAGGTAGGTGTAAAATCGTATGAACTTTCCTAGAATAGTTTTATGGTCCTTGTAGACACAAAATCATGCACTTTGGGAATTATTTAGTCCCGGTCTCATACTACTATTCATATGGTTTTGTGTGTGAAGAAAGTACTAATTAACCCATGTCTTTAGGTCATTTTACCTTACTTGCTATCGTCACCGCGCCAACCTTCCACATGTACTCGCCTAGTCATTTTTTCCATTTAGCATCAGTTTATCTTTGACTGGGGCACCCAACCCAATCTTGGGCGCCACTAGGTGCCTTGAAACCATATAAATATAAAGTTATGAGACCATAATGAGGGACCAAGCACTAGGAACTACTATCATCACCTAAGGTTGCATCCATCAAAGGCTCCATTTTCATCCATCTAGCTCCATCACAAGGGACAAGGCTAGTTCATCTGCATCACACTACATAGGAGAGAAGTTTATTCTATTCCATCCACCATTTTATTACATTTCTACATATAGTTATTGTTCGCTACTTTCACAAAGTGTGAAACAAGAACACCTAGGGCATGATTACACACACACATAGAACTACATCGGGTCTGAGATGTAGTGCAAAACTTCGATTAGTAGTAAGTCCATCATTGTGGCTCAGAGGACAATCCCACCCCTTCATATGCATCTTTTTTTTTAGGGGTTTAATGCTTGTCTTGGGGTTTTATAGTCTTTTCTCTCATCTTTGATTATCAATGACATATACACGATAGGAAGCAAATGTAGGTAGTTATTCAATGACACCTTGGAGGAGGTTTACAAAGTTTTTCATAGACCAGGCACCCATATCATCTAGGCCCCAGTGCCCCCAGTTCTCCCAGTGCCCCAGTCCAGCCTACTGTTCCATATTTGTACTTTCTAGAGCTTCTGTGTGATCATTCCTACATTCTTTTTATCTAGTTTATTCAATGACATAGTCCCAAAATAGTCGTCAAATCAACTAAGCTCTTCCTAACCTTCTTTGCTCATTAGGGTTTCACATTTCTATTTCTTAGTTTTTGGGTCAATTTCTTATTTATTTAGCCTTTATTTATTGATGTTCTTAATATTAGATTAAATTATATTACTACACATTTTAGTTAATCATTTTGGTGAACTCCGACCGACTCAATCTTCACGCTTAGGATCATCATTTTTCCTCTATCATGGATCTTAAAGTTTCTCAAGTTTCTTTGTTTGATTTACTTAAGGTGCATCCCAATTGCCACAGTTGCTTCTTCAAAAATCCCTAGACACCACATATCTTCATAAAGATACCTCACCACACAAAATAAGTCCTATGTTTGATCGTTTATTTGACGACCCTAGTCCTCGTGATCCTTCATCTAATCAATCCATATTGGACTCAATTCAAGCTTTACATGCTTTATTTCAAGACAAATTTAAGGCTATGGAATCCATGATTACATCCCTCAAATATGAAATCCAACATCTTAAGGATGCTTCTCAAGCTCATGTTTGTTTTCTTCTACATCTCATTCTCATTCTATGTCTGCTACATGTGCTCATATTAGTGAGCCTCAAGTTATACCATTACTAGAACCTTTCATCTTTGATCACAATAATAAGCAACATGACCTTCTTACTAATCTCCTTAGTCATCAATTGATCACTTTACCACCTACTCATTACTATCCTCCTTATCGGCTAGCAAAATATCAAGGTCATCCATATTGTAATTATCATCGAATCAATGGGCATAATGAAAACAATTGCTTATGTTTACAACAAATAATAAAACATCTTGAGCATCAGGGATTTATCTCATTCATTGCACAACATTTTGTTACATGCCCACCTACAAATATTGTACCCAAATGGGCTCCTAAGTCTGCTCCTCCTACACCTAATGAGCATCATCACACTACCTGCTTCTTTGGTCATGTTGATTCAACCCATTCCAACTAAGCAATCACCTCTCAAGGTTTGTCTTCCATCACCTCCTCCTACTAAGTCATCTACAACATTACCTAATCAAACTAAGAAACCTCCTCTTAATGTTATTCTAATTCCTCCATTCAAGGTATCTGTGACATCACTAGGTCATGCTCAAAAAACACCTCCTATAGTTAAAATTATAATTCCACCATCTGCTATAAACCATACCTATGTTCGATGACTGGGACCCGGATGAAGCTTACTATGATGATGAACCATTTAATGGTCACACACCTTTACCACCTCAACATCCCATCACTTTTTTAAGGAAACTACTCCTTACATTGATCCACTTACTGTCTTTTGACTAAATTTTCATCACTTACATACTTGGGGAGCATCATAGCTCCCCCTTGTATTGCTATCAAATGTTGCCATCCTCCCATGTACTTAACATTTCAAGCTTAATGACTAATCTTATCTAAGCATTATTACATTTTTATTATCATTACATGATGATATAATCTTGTGCTTTGGTTCACACTTGACTGTTGAGGGCATTCTCTACACATGAACCCCACACACACAATAGGCACTACACATTGCGTCTCTTCACACATCTTGCATCACATGTATTACATCTTACATTCTACATTATACATTTAGTCTACATCATTTTGACATTTTCACATCTACATCATAATTCATATTCTACTCCCCATACTACTATTCATCACACATGTGTCACACTACTATTTTCTATAAGTCAAACATTACATTACTACTCCTCCTACATAGGGCACACTTCACATTATTAGGCTATCTACACATTTTTCATTACACACTATCCATCGCATATTACACATTTCACACATCACATGGTCATCTTTCATCATATACTATACACATCTACTTGTACGCATTGTACTCACTACCCTATGACACACTTTAGTTCCTCGGTCCATACTCGATTGCCAAGGGTTTACCAATCAAATGGACCTTATCATACACACACGTTCATCACTCGACCTTCTATCATGCGAAATTACTAGGTTAGTGACATACACTATAGGCTAAATGGTCACCTATTCCTTCATCTTGTAGTGGTACACACTTTAGGATACATCACCACTCCTCTATTTCATCTCATCATGATATACACTTTAGGATACATCATCACACATTCATCTCTAGGTCGCATATCATCAACACACATACACACTCATCACAATGCGTTATACACCATACACACATTTGACCATTTCCCGATGATGCACTCTCATTTTTGGTTCATTCTTGACTCTTTGAGGGGGCATACTAAATGAACCTCACTACATACACTTCCATTCACTTGGGGGCACATGGCTCCTATCATCCATCTTACATTCCATTCCATCCATCCACAACATATTGCATATCTTGGTTTCTTTTACTTTTGCTTATATTTGTTTGTTCATGTTTGTTTATTACACATGTTAGATAGATCTCTTATATGTCATTATCTTTACCATACACACATGCACGTTCACATCCTTTTCTAGTTGTGATCACAAATACAAATCTCTCACACAACATGGATGGATGCTCGCCTCCTACCACTCCTACAATGGTTGTTGGGGGCATCCACATTCATCTCTTACAGTGCTATTGTTTCATTTTGTACTTAGCACTCTACATTACTTTCTTATTATACATGCTTTTTGACATATGAGTTATCTTTCTAACATGCTAATGAGTGCTTCATGTGCAACATTTGTTTGTAGGATTATTTACTTCCATGGCTATCTATTTTTTGTCTACTATTGTTTGTCTCTTGTTTTCTATTGTATGCGGGCCTTTCCCTTTGTTTGGTGTGCACACTTGTTTTTTATATGCGGCCATTGTGACCTTGAGTGTCTTGCAACATCATGAGTGATGTCCCATGTTTGCAACCCACTTTGGCGTCTATGATTTTCTTCTTGCGTGTTTACTTGCATTCTAGCTTATACATTGTTTGTGTAGCTTACACTTGTTTTTTACATGCATGTTTGTTCATACTAACACTTGTTTCTAGCCACTTGTTTGTGTGTGCCTTGGTTTCTACCAAACACATTCCCTTCCCCCTATAGGCATAGTTTACATGACCAATCCTCTTTTGGGCTGTATCCTCCTATCCATGAAAATCATGAGCCCCCAAAGAGGGGGGCATCATTTGGGGTTTTACACATTACACAACACTTTCTACTAGTATAGTTCAGTTTAGTTTTCCATCCTTGACATTGTGGGTTATACAACGAGTGGGTTCGACCAGTCTACAAACCCCGTACACAATGGATTTTACATAGACAAGATTATCCTTAGCATTCTTGGGGAGTAGTTATAGGTTGGAGGATACAATGGATTTCCTCCCTACACTACTTCATCTAGCAGCATCATCATCGGATCACCCAAAAAACTAGGTAGTACAGAGATCTCTTCACACTATTCTTCTCAGGGAAGCAGTTATAGGTTGGAGAATAACACAACTTTCTCCCTACACTTCTTTGGCCACAATGGTGTGAGATCGCCCAAAAAAACTCACAACTACAAGATATCCTTTTTACACCCTTTCTCTCATCATGGATCAGGTGCACATGTTCCTTTTACTTTTTCTATACTTCCATTTACAATATTTTTACTATATACATGTGATTTTTACATATACATGTGTATTTGACTACTTGATCATCTTCTCCTTTGCAGGTCCATCCGTATGAGAAGCAAGTAGTCAAAAACAACAAAAAAAAAAGGCATCAACAAACAACAATAATAACGTCATTCGGTAGTTCATACCTCATACTAACATGCAGTACCTCACATACATCAACATCTACACACACATTTTCACCCTAGGTTCACTCTCATCACTTTTTACACTTTTACATCTTTAGTCTCCATGCTCCATATTTTCTCATTCCACGCTTTGTCTAGTCCTTCGACACATTTTCTACATCACTCTACATGGACATCAGGTACACATCTCTATCTACTTTATGTTACTGAGAGCATTCCACTCACCAACATAAAGTGGGGAAAATGTAGACACAAAATCATGCACTTTGGGCATTATTTAGTCCCAATCTCATACTACTATTCATATGGTTTTGAGTGAAGAAAGTACTAATTAACCCATGTCTTTAGCTATTTTACTTTTTTTGTCATCACTTGTCGACCTTCCACATGTACTCACCTAGTCAGTTTTTTCCATTTGGCATTGTTTTGTCTCTAATCCCAGGGCACCCAGGGCACCCTGGTCCCATTTGGGGCACCTTGATCCTTTTTACACTTTCTTGCCACTTTTTGGGCACTTTCTAGCCATTTGAGCTTTCCATATTTTTGTGGTCGGCCTTTTCGGGGTTAATTATGAAATTAGATCAAGAGAACCATATAAATATAAAGTTATGAGACCATAATGAGGGACCAAACACTAAGCACTACTATCATCACCTAAGGTTGCATCCATCAAAGGCTCCATTTACATCCATCTAGCTCCATCACAAGGCACAAGGCTAGTTCATCTGCATCACATTGCATAGGAGGGAAGTTTATTCTATTCCATCCACCATTTTATTACATTTCTACATCTAGTTATTGCTTGCTACTTTCACAAAGTGTGACTGACACAAGAGCACCTAGGGCATGATTGCACACACACACACACAAAATTGAGATGTAGTGCAACGCTCAATTAGTAAGTCCACCATTGTGGTTGTTAGGACATAGTCCCTTCATACACATCTTTCTTTTTTTAGGGGTTTGATGCTTGTCTTGGGATTTTGCAGGTGTTTTCTTTATCTTTGATTATTAGTGACATCCAAAGTGCATTTCAACGACATATACATGACAGGAAGCAAAGATAGGTAGTCATTTAATGACACCTCAGAGGAGGTTTGTAGATCTTTTTCATAGACCATGGCACCCAAATCTCAGACTAGAGTGCCTTAGGTGCCACAGTCCAACCTATTGTTCTAGATTTGTACTTTCTGGAGCTTTTGTGTGATCGTTCCTACATTTTTAAAATCTAGTTTATTCAGCAACACAGTCCCAAAATAGTCGTCAAATCAGCTAAGCTCTTCCTAACCCTCTTTGCTCATTAGGGTTTCACATTTCTATTTCCTTCGTTGTTTGGGTCATGTTCTCTATTTACTTAGCCTTTATTTACTATTGTTCTTAATATTAGATTAACTTAGATTACTCCACATTTTAATTAATTAATCCTACACTAGCTCGATTTATAGCTATAGGTTTAGTTTCAAAGCATTATCGGGTCTAGATTCCCTAGTTTAAACATTTTACACATCCATAAATTCCTAGAACTATCCATAATTAGCTAAGTGCACTCATCCTCTTATGTATTTGATCTTGTAGCATATTGTGTAAGCATGAATGCATTGTTCTTATATTATATGATTGATGTTGGAAGTTAATTAATCAAAATAACCCATGTATCTACCCTTTACATCCTTAATATACTTAAATCACTAATCTTATTATACTCAATAATAAAAAGGTGTAAAACATTTTGGTGAACCCAACTATTTTCTCTATGTTGAAATTTGATACATCATGGTTCCAAATATCATGGATCATTATCATCATTTATATCTCCTTTCCAAGGGTTCCTATCATTATAATTAGCGCACACCCTATGATGATACCATTTATAGCCGTCGTGAGCGTACACAACCTATTATTGATATCTTTACCAATGTTGTTTTCGTATTCACATTGATCTTGTTCATGGTGAAGGCTTTAATCATAACTTTAAAAATAACTCTCATGATCTTCCTGAGGACGAAACACAACATCTTACCCATTTCTTAAAAGATAATCCCACTAATATCGATATTCGTATATATTTTGCAAGAGATCAACTTAAGCATGCTTCATTATCTCATATCAAGGCATCTTTTATTCCCGTGGCTACGGTTCCCACATCCTTAGGGTCACCTAATCTTTCAAATTTCTCTATGGCCATGCCTTGAACCACTATTATTATTACTACACACTCTCTATGAAATCATAATATTTTGCATGCTTCATCTAGTGCACGGGATGGTAAAAATATTTTTAATACATTACAAGCTCAAATCTTACAATTACAACAAGCCTACGAGGTGTATCCACTTCTCCTCATACTATGGATTCTACTTGGTTTCTTTATAACCCAAATACACATGAAGTGGCTTCATACCCTATGCCTCTTGGTTATTTTCTCTTAAACTTCCTATGTATTATGAAAAAGGTGACCCCGCTTATCATTTTCACTTGTTTCATGTGGCTTACATTAACTATGCATCTTACAATACCTTTTGCTTACTAAGCTCTTACCAAGGGGTCTTAAGGAATTTGTATTGTAATGGTTTTATGACCTCTACACACACACACACAATTTCTCTTTCATTTCTTTGGAAAATCAAATTTTGGCACAATTATCTATCAATATTGGGGACAAGGTTTCATATGCACAAATTTCTAAGATGAGACAAGGATCTAACAAACCTATCAACAATTATGTCTTATGTTACAAGACTATGCTTGCTAAGATGAACAATATCTTGGCTAATAGTGAATTACAAGATCTCTTCACTCAAATCTTGTTTTCTCTGTTGTGAGAATTGCTCATATTTGGAAATTTTGATCATTTTACCATCTATGCCTTACACTTGAAGATCGTGAAGCTAAGTTGTTACATATGAGAACACTCAAGTACATTTCTAGCACTCATAATACATCTAATGCCAAGTTTCCAAGTAAATATCCATTTAAAGGAAATATTAATAACACTAAGGATACTTCTAGGACATTTTTAGTGCTATTTCTCAACCTACTAAGCTACAATTATAACCCGCATGACAACATTTTACATTCTTACCTTGTGTTTTACACATTGTATTGAAAAATTACTTGAGTGTAATCTTATGTCTCTCCCTCCACCATTTGAGGTTTATGTGAGAAAACCTCAAAGAAAAGTTGTAATTTTAATGCTTACTATGATTATCATAGATGTATTGGTCACTCCACTGATTGGTGCTTCAATCTTCATCACATTATCCAAGATATTATTAATTCCAATGTATTTGAATGGGATGCACCCACTAAATCTTCTAAGCCAACCAAAATAATCCCAAATTGAAAATATTCAATGATCCACTTCCTAAGCATGACAATGACAAATCTACTTTTGAAGTGCACAATACTCATCATGTTGTACCAACACAATGATCTTATGGTCACCCTTTAGATATATTGTTACTCACATGCCATCTCCTACACCGATTATCACTTTCAATGAGTCTGATATAGATGACACAATTATTTTAGATACTCTATCCATTTTCATATCTATTCATCAAGTACCTATACATGATGTTTTGGTTGATCCACATAAAAAGGATAATATTTTCTCTTTCCATTACTCAACTCTCTTGGAATTCATATAAAGAAGCTACATTTGATTATTATCCTCGTTCTACCGATGCCTTACTCTACCTACTATGGTTGGCTCTCTTATTGTGCCAATATCATTCTTGGTTGTTCTTTACCCTTAGCTCTGGTGCATTGCATTTAGGACTCCCTTGGTTGTGTGAACTTAGGGATATTCCATTGGTCATTCACTAATGTGTCAAGTTTATTCATAATCAGTAAGTTGTCACCATTCAAGGTATTCCCTTTAAGGATCCTTCTCCTATATTACTTAGTTATTCTTCTAAAATTTATATCCCTACTCCTAGGCATCCACATATCAATATTTTTATTTACATAATATTTATGGTGGCTCTACCCCTCCTAGGTCTTATGATAGGCCTTTGGTTATACATACTATCTCTAGAAGTTATATTCCTCCTAGGTCTCCCGATAGGTCTTTGGTTACACAAACTATCCCTAAGGTTCTAGTCCTCTTAGGTTTCATCCTCGACCTTTGGTTCTACATACTATCTCTAGTGTATGTATCCTACAAAGGTTTCTAATAGGCCTTTGGTTTCACACATTTGTCTCTAGTGGCTTACATTTTTATAGGATAATACATATGTCTTCTAGTGTGTGTGTTCTCTCTACATATCTCATAGATCTTCTAGTGCACATAGTTTTTATAGGAGCACTCGATCTTCTATCCCTCCACACAATATTTTATGTCACACACTACTCATTGAACTACTTCACCTAGTTCTTCTCTCATGCCTTCTTTAACACACATCCGTACTATAATACCACTTGCACTTGAGTCACATTCTTTGGCACAATTGAGGTTTGCACCATCCTTCCTCTTTGATAGTTTCTTTGCCTCTTAACTAAATTCTCCTTAGGTAATTCTTGTGCTATTTTTATTTATACATAGCTAAACATTTAAAAATTCAAAAACACTAACATTGTTTCAAAATACAAAAGCATTCAAATATTTTTAAAAATAAAAATTAGGACTTGTACACTTACCTTGAGTTGTTCGCACTTTACATTATAGATATCATATCTCTTTTTAATTTTTACACACATGCGTTCATGTGGTATATTGATCTTGATGTGGGATACACAAATCGATGCATGCTAATGGAAGCTCCTATGGTTCCTTACATTCTTATCTTGGGGAATATCTCCAAATTGTATAGGTGCTTTATTATTTTATTTAGCTTGTTTTTACTTCCTCATTATGCTTGATTACATACATTGTGTACTTGATATTTTTCAAACTAATTGTAATAAAACATGTGTCTTGTGTAATGTTGACACCTCTTGCTTCACATGTTTTTTTCCATTTTCTTTCATCACATTATGATACTCTTGTTTTCCATACATGCTTGCTAGTTGTGTGTGTTACTACTTGTTTGAATCCTTGCATGTGGCCTCAACAACTTGATTTTCTTGTGACATAGTGGGTGTCCCATTTTTGTGGCTCTATGCCTATTTTTCATGCCGGTGTTTGTAGGCCTAAAGGTCATGGTTGTCTTGTGGCACCATGTGTGTTGCATGTTTTTAGTTCTATGCCTTTTGTGTGACATTGATTGCATATTATTGTCTCTAATTGCACTATTATTATATTTATATATATTTTTTTCTTATCCATTCATTATTATTATTATTTCTCTTGTTGCATACTATGGTTTGAAAATGTGCATCACCTTTTGCAATTTTGGATCCCATCATCAATGGCCACCAAGTACATGCCTTTTATGTGTTCCTACACAAATTAGCATACTTAACATGGTTACACATGACATTTTCTTTTAAGCTACACGATTAAATGCTTTATCACACATGTCTCAAAAAGAGGGGGCATTCATCTAGGTATATTCTACACCTACAAAAGACACGAATAAAATTCTAGGTTCATAAAAAGCTATACATATGATCTTGGATTATATCCACATACAAATAGGTCATATGGTTTGCAATATTTCTAAAACTACTTGCACAACAAAAAATCTCATCGAGATATTTCCAATGCATTTTTAATGGTGTCAAATTGACTTCATATGTGAAATTTATTGTCTACTAAAGCAAAAGCCAAACATGTAAAAATGTGCACAAGTACAATGTTGATGTCATCATGTTGAATGGGCTTGCCAAGTGGACTGATTAAGTCCTCGACACATGGACCAATCACACAATGACACATGGTGGAGAGAGAATGTAATGTTGAATGGGCTTGCCAAGTGGACTGATTAAGTCTTGACACATGGACCAATCACACAAAGTGACACATGGTGGAGAGAGAATGTAATGTTGATGTCATCATGTTGAATGGGCTTGCCAAGTGGACTGATTAAGTCCTCGACATGTGGACCAATCACACAATGACACATGGTGGAGAGAGAATGTAAATTGGTTAGTTTGGTTTTTTGGCCTCGGTCTTTGACGGTTGAGTGTGGGTCCTGTTGTCTACTCAAAATTTCCCGCTCTGATAAGAGTAAAATTTTCAAAATTTTGAGTTGGGAGTGTTTTTCTCCGAGGTGCCTAAGTCGTGAAATTGAAAAAATCATGTTTTGGGTCATTTTGTGTGATTTTCTGGGCCTGTCGGAACTTTTGTCCCATCTCCCCAAGTGAAAATGCTCTGTTCCCGATCGGCAAATCCCAAGCTGTCCCATTTTCTGGCCTCGTCTGTCAAAAAATTTTGTCCCAAGTGTCCCAAAACTTATTTTGCGTGTTGTTCTAATTTCGGCCGAATCATCCTTCCCACAATGCTTCGCTTTCATCCCCAAATGTCCCAAAGTTAAAAAAGTGCGAGCTTTCCATTTTCGGCCGATTTGCTCGAACCGCGTCCTTGGCAATTTTGTCCCAATCGCCCCATTTGAAAAAGTGCGAGCTTTCCCAATTTCGGCCGAGCTGTCAAGTCGCGTGCTTGAACTTTTTGTCCCGAATGTCCCAAGTCCAAACGGGCCCTTTGTCCCAATTTCGGCCAAACACCCGAATCGCGTCCGCACATTTCGTCCCATTTGTCCCAAATGCATTTGTGCGTCCTCTCCCTATTTCACCCGAACTGGCCGAGAAGGCTGTTTCGCGCATTCGCGTCTCACATCCCCAAGCGTACCTAGTATCATTCACATTAGTTTTTCCCGCCGCGCTCCAAGTATGATACTTTTCAAATTGGTGGTTGTGTATTTAATGCGCATTAAAGTCATTTCTCTCTCAAACGGCTATATAACGAGCATTCCCGTTGCATTTTCGCATTGCTTCCATGCTTATCTTTTGCTCGAACCTCGCCATTTGAAAACCTCGCACGATTCCCCCTCCATTTGCAAATTCCTTCCGAAGTCTAGGTTGCAGCTCAGAGGCTATCAACATGAAGATCAAGTTCCGGGACAGGAGCAAATTTCTCGCTTGAATCTGCCGTTAGCAATAGGGGGACAAAAGCTCGTCATCTCGACTTCGGTGATTTTTGGGCAAGAATGAAATGGCACGAGATGATTAATGATAGTGGTTTAGCTTTTGCCGGAGGATTCCAATCTCGGTGCACATAGCCATACAAGTACTTTCATGTGGAGCTCACTTCGACCCCGATTCGAGCGAATGACAAATGTACACGGGAACTCATTGCCAAGCTGACCACGCCGCGCATTGCACTTTGCTCTAAGGATTCCGGAGATGGACAATGCTATAACTCCCGAGATCAAGCACAAAGTTGTTCGACCAAGACAGTGACAAATACAAGGCGCGAGTGGCGAAGTCTTGGTTGAAGAACCCTAAGAAAGGTGCTTCTCGCCTAACCAAAACCCTCTTCCGAGCAGATTTCAACGAAGAACTGTCAGACTTCATAATCCTGCTGGCTCGGGTTATGGGTTTGCCCTCCACCAATGAGTTTCATTTCTGGATGTGCCCGCTCATCAGCATGGTGTGCCAGGGAACACAAAATATCAACTGGGCAGAGATCATCAGTATGAATTTGGCTGAGCAACTATCCAACGTCCAGCAAACAAAGAAGTTCTATATGACTTCATATCTGATGTATACCCTAGCAGCATCCAGGCAGTGGTTTGGTTTCTCCTATATAGATGCACACAAAGATGATCCAGTGTATGCCTATTGCCCGCAGTTCACCTTGGAGACCAGCAACCGCAATTTCAGAAGGGTCAATGATGCTTTCACCATGTACGTGGTCGATTGCTCGAAGGTGATATGCTAGAAGGTTTTTAGATGAAGCCATGAACTCCGATATCGCAAAGATGGAGCCTATTTCATTCAATTCGAAATTTTCCTATATCGGGCTTGCTTGCATGAAAGCACTCCTCTGCGGCTTCCCATGTTCTCGCAATGACAAAATGGCTTTGATTGAAATATGCAGTAAACTAGACAAGTTGCACGTGAACTTGCAGGGGACAAGAAGATTTCTCGGCTTGCACTTTCCCATCTCTCCGGGAAATTACACATGCAAAAACAGCTCTGGATGCTCGAACATGAAAGAGCCCTGTCCCTATCATTTCATTTCTTCTGCCAAGAACCTGTTTTGACTTGAAGAAGTTCATCAACAGAACATCAAGATAGTCTATCATCATAGGCGATACGTAAGACTACTTTTGGGCCGATCATGCGAGCGATGATTTTGAAGCCGTAAGAAGGCATTGTGGCAGGTTCTCCTCATTGATCCAAGAACTCGGTCCTGTACTCAAGTTCCCGAAGGTCTCCAGGATGACAATTAAGAGCTATACTCTTATGAGTATGAAAATGTGATTAAGCACACCCCTCTCCTGAGGACCTCGGATTAGAACAAGAAAGAGAGAGATGATCTCGGCCGAGATTCTTGCTCCGGTCCTTAATCGGACTAGTGCCCATTCGGTAAGAAGATCCAAGAATTCAAGAGGCACTCAGGAGAATCTAGCTCCAAGGATGATTCGACACCCATAAGAGAGGCATCAGTTCCAGAGTCTGGAACACCAGTGAAAACCCTCCCTTCGGGGACTGTAGAATCTACTCCTTCTCCATCTACCCAGGTATACAAGAAGAAACTCAAAGAGGTAAAGAAGGAGCCTGCAGAGAATGATCCTCCAAGAAAATAGGTAGAGTTGCCTATAGGGCCAGAGAACATCGTTGTTCGCAGTGAAAGTGAAGAAAGTGAGATGCCAACTCCTGCAAATGTTCCTGAAGATCCAGCAGATAAGGAAAAGAGGTCCAGAGCACCGAACTTCCGTGTACTACGATTCTTCTAATTGCTATCTCCAGGCTCTACTCATGTCTCGATTGAGTCAACAGTTATGCGCAGACCCTGAGTGTCATGAGCTCCCTGTCTCTTGGTCCTCTTGCCCCTCCTGCAGATTCTTCTTCCTCTTTTGCTTGGGTGCAACCTCTGGTCGACAAAAGGAAGAGGAAATCCTCCTCTCAAAGCTTGGGACCAAATTTTGATGTCAGAGCCTTGTTGGGCACCACTCCTTCTCGTGCCAAGAAAGCCGAACCACCTCCGAGACCATGTGTCTCGATGCCCAAGGTCACTATTCTTGAGATTGCTAAGCCTACAAGAGACAAATCAGAATCGACTTGCCGACATCCGACTTAGAGCTTTCAAGGATCCCCATGGGAGAGTCTACTCCCGAAGGTGAAATTCACAACCTCCGTGAAAGCAGTCCACAAGAGTCATCGGAAGGGTAGAGAAAGGGCAGCAGACTATTGAATGTACAAATTTTAACAAGCCCAAGTTCTCACGAGTTTTATCAAGTCACTCTTGTCTAAGGACAAAGTTTTGGACCCCACCCCTTGACCGCTCTACCTCCTCCTGTAATTCTAAGCCAAGATGAAGTGCAAAGTATCAAAGATATGCACAAGTATTCTCGTCATGGCAGAGCTATCAAGCCATGGTGGATGACATGCTTGTTGCTTTGGCTAAACTTCATCGATGAAGCTTTTAAACTATATGGAAAGGTAGACATTTGCAATGAAGCTATCCTCTACTATTGGGGTTATGGATAAAGAGCTTAAACTCGGAGCGATTGCATTGTAGACCTTCGCCTCATGGGACAAAGAGATGAGAACATCTTATTGGCAAACAAAATTTTCGATGATGCCAAAGACAATCTATCAAAATCCTGGGTCTATAGCGTAGAGTGGAAAATCAAAGTCTTGAGGAAGTCAGTGGGAGAAATGAAAAACAATTGGCGAAGGTAAGGGAGAAGCTTTCAAGACACCTTATTTTGGAAGATATGCATTGTCATCTTCAAGATGAAAACTCGTGCTTCCTTGTCTTACAAAGAAATCAAAGCTCGGTTCGAGCTTTTGTCAAAGATCATCTATTCAAGGAAAGCTCCATCTCTAAGGAAAAGATGAAGGAAATTTGTTCTCTTGATCTGCCATTAAAGAAGCAAAAAAGATTATCATACTCACGCGAGTTTGATAAAGAGATGGAGAAATGTCTGGGATTTTGGACTCGAGCTAACACGTCGGTCCCTCGTGGCGGAGATATAGCCGAGTCATTGAAGAAATTCAGTTTCTCGAAGACAGTGGGTCCCTCCCGGTGAACTGCCACTGTCTCCTTCTCCTTTCTTTCCTCTTCTTCCCTTTCTTTTCGTATTCTTTGTAATCGCTTAAGGTATCAGTAACCGGGTCCTTAACTATTCTTTAGTTAAAAGAAACGGTTCTGACGAAAGAGTAACCGACTTGTAAGCTATATAATGGCCTTTCCACGCCATTTTGGAAAAGGAGGAAGAACTTGGAATATTTGCTGAAAGTGTAAATAGATCTTAAAGAAATCAATACAAAAGGGCTTTTCATTCTTTGTCTATCTAATTCTTGTTATCTCTGTGTTTTCCTTTAATATCGTGAAGATCATTTTGTTCCTAACTCGTTAGTCTCTCTGATTGCATACTGTTCAGTTTTGCAAATACAGTGATCTTGTACAACCAAGAAGGAACTTTGTGTCCTTGATTAATAAACTTGAAGAAGGTTATTTAGGGAACTTTGTGTCTTTAAATTTAATCTCATTCAGCCAACGCAAATGATCTTGTCTTAAATCCTTTGAAGCTTCGCATACAGGAGGAATTATTCTGCTATCTATAATTCTGAATGTTGCTATTCTGCTCATCTTCTTATTCCCTTTCCTCAGTCCTTGTGTAACTGATGATCCTTGTGGAAAGCACTTTCGTAATATCCAAGTTTAACCATAAAACAATGTTCTGTACATTTGTAAATAAGTTCGTTTCAGAATAAGGGAACCTCTCCCATTAAAGAGGAGGGACTTCTTGTCCCCTGACTGTTGCTCTTCTAAAAAGTCCTATCTGACGACCAACAGGTCCCACACTATTTTCCACCTAGGGTCCCAATATCAAAGCGGGGTTCACTTTTTGTAAGGAGGGGGAACGTGCCACCTTTATCGCACATTACATTAGAATTTAATTTACATATAAACCCTTCATAATTCCTTCTCACAACCAATGTGGGATTAAGATTCCATGTATTTATAAAGGTTTATTACCAAGGACAAGTGGTAATCTCGCAAAGCACCATTCCACATAGCCAAGCTCAACGACAAACCACCGCGTGGCTTAACCAAACCTACAACATGGAAAACAAGTTCCCAATAACCAAGGTGAACTGAAATCCATGTCAAATGCATTACATGGTCCTTTTACCACTTTACATGGTAATTTAGTCTATGTTTAAACCATTAGATATGGTTTGGTGCAACAAATACAAGAGATTAAATCCCAAAACTAAGTAAAGGCATGAATATAAGCCTTAATAAAAGGTAAAGCACATGAAAAGGAGTGTAAGCCTTAAGAAAAGGTAATGTGAGATGAATTTGAACCCATCAAATCATACATAAAGGCCCGGTCAAGAGACTAAAGTGGAAGGTCGGTAAACAACTAAGATAAAATTAGCTCAAATGCATAACCTTTGTGTCAAAAATAGAGGATATGAAGGAACTTAGACGTGTTTTAAACCCAAACCTTTTGCAAAAAAAGAGCAAGGCTTAGCCATTCGACCAAAGGCCTTAAAAACATTATAAAACGTTGAAATTTGTATTTGATTGGGTAAATTTAATCTCTTTTAATGTATTTATCCCTTTTGTAAAGAGATAAAAGCAAGTAATTATGGGAAAATTTTGCCAAGTGGAGATTATGAACATGAGAGATCCTAGAGATAGATATTATTTTTAGATTGAGAGCCCCTTATTGAGAGATTTTGATGTAAGAAGGTATTTTGCACCATGTTAATCAATCGGTTCATAATTTGGCGAGATCCAGAGACGTAGTCCATGTTGGATGAACTTCGTTATCAATTTGTAGTATAATGTTCTCTATTTTTATTTAGTCACTTTCAATTTTTAATCTTATATAATCTTATTTTTAATATTTAAGCCATTTGTTACATATTTATGGGAAATTGAGTAAAACAAGTTTAGTATCCGAAACTAGTGAATTAGTGAGCATTTATATAAACTAATTATTTTAGGCGGATTTGGTTTGTTAATTGTATGAAAAAATAAAGTAAAACTCAAAAGATGACAGGCTTTGACGATACACCGGTCAAAAATCCAATGTTGAGATGTGAGAATGCAAAATGGGTGTGGGACTTGTTTTTCTAGCATATGAGAGGAACCTACACACAGAGATAACTGAAAAAGATAAATATTAGATAAAAGATGATGAGTTGTTAAAAAAACTGATCCCAGGAACCAAATGGATTCCTTGAAGGGTGTCAACTCATTTTACAATCAAGTGATAATGATAGCAAGATAATAGAAAATAAAAGGGTGGTTAGGAATCCAAAGGGATAGAGAGATCCTACTCTACGTGATAGAAAATGCAAGCAAGAGCTACGACAAGCTCGATCTCCTCAAAGTATTCTTCACATGATAGTTCAACAATATCTTTTCTTCTCCCATGACTTCAAGTTGATCTTCGATGTCTTCAACGTTTAGTGTCAAGGAGATGGCAAAAAGACTCAACTCATGTGCGATGTCAAATTATTCTCATACAAAAAGGTTATTAGATGATAGGAAGGTCAGTATGTGCTAGTAATCGATGCACCTAACTCGGTAAATTCATCCACAAGCAAAATAACTTGGAAATATACTAATTAGATGAAAAAAATTGATGTACTCATTTCCAATGTGAGAAATGTGATTAAAATAACAAAAAGAAAGGATCGTTAGCAATTTTAGGTAGTTCTTTGGTGATTTAGATGAATCATTGGAAATTACTATGGAAAAGGTTGATTTCTAAGCATAATGCAAAATAGATCATTTATAAGTGTATTTGAGCTTTAATATGATGCGGGATAAACTAAATACCAAAGCAGATGATAGAAGCTTACCTTTGATGCAAAATGTTAAGAAATGATGATGTTGGAGTCTTCTAATTTTTGTGAAGCTTCCAAGTACATGATAGGATATATGAGGTGTAAAGATGTCCACAATAGTGTCATCTAGGTCGCAAAATGAGTCGATGTTTGTTATAATGCATAAGGATCCCCATTGATGAAGTTTGATGATTCTTATATAATCATTGATGATTGGTTAGAATCGTTGGCAACCTAAGAAAAGTGGGGAAACCCGCTTGGAAGTGGTTTTTATTAGAGTAGGTATTTACCTTAGCTCATGTTGACCTAGGTAATTTATTTACCTTTATTGTATTTATCCTCACCCACTTATGTGTGTTGATATTTTCTTTTATTTATTTAGATATTAGGGGTATATTATCTAGTTAGTTATATAGTTCTTTCCTTGATTTATGGGCTTGTAACTTTTGATTAGTAACTCAATTTTGAGTGTCGTTTTTGTAAAAGTGCTTGTTTTTTTATGCTCTTTCCATTCATAATATTTATTTTAAGAATCACACTATAATTATAAAGTGTCATATTGTAACACACACTCATTATAAAGTGCCAAAATTTGGGGGGGGGGCGCTTTTGTTGCATTGTTTGGGGTCTTATTACATTGCTTGGTTCTTACATTTCTTTTTGGTGAATTTTTGAGGATGACATCTACTTATACATTAGATCATGTTGAACCATTAACAACACATAATTACCACACATGGAAACCAAGAATGAAAACAATAATCAAGCGAAAAGATTATGGGCTTTAACTTCTTCAGAATAACCAATGTTCACTAGAGAATATGAGAAATTTCAGTACTAGTGAAAATTTGATGAGTGTATGGGTTTGATAGGAACTTATGTAAGTGACATTATTTTGTTTCATTTGAAAAATGTGGCTCTCCTTTTAAAATTTGGGAGAAATTGGAGGATTTATTTAGTAAGGTGGATCATATGAGAGCCATGAAACTTGACATTGAGATCACCTCACTTAATCCTGAAGATTTTCCAACAATTATAGACTATCTTACCAAGTTCAAGCATTTGTTGACATATTTGAAGGGGAGTGGAAGAGATAAGAAAGATGAAGAGTGTGTTTACTTGATTCTATCCAAGTTGAGAGGACCATTCCAAATTTTTGCTTCTACCTTTTTCTCTAGCATTGATGCCTTAGGTGACACATTCAAAATGCCTAACTTAGAAACATTTTGTGAAAGAATTACTAGGGAAGAATCCAAATTATCTCACCTTGAGTCTTCCACTTCTCAAAAGGCATTAGTTGCATCTAATCCTAAGGGCAAGGGAAAACCAAATAGTAAAACCAAATCCACACCTTCTCCATCTCAAAATGCTCCTAAACCTAAAGAAAACAACTCAAAACCCAAGGAGTCTTCTAAATCCAAGAATAATTCTATCCGTTCATGCTCTTTTTTGGGCGTAGTAATCATTAAGAACATAGGTGTTATAAGCGAATGCAAGCCTTAGAGGATGCAATCAAGAAACACAAAATTTCTATCTCCACGCCACCTCCTTCTAATCAGCATGACAAAGCACTTAATGTTATTGGGAGATCTCAGTCACCACTTGCAGATAGTTGGGTTATAGATTTTGGTGCTTCTCATCACATGACTTCTTCCAAGGAGTCTTTTGTTTCTCTAGGTTTGAGTTCTACTTCCAAAATTGAGGTTAGAGATTATTCCTTTCTTTCATTAAAGGAAAAGGTGATATACAACTTGATGGTGGAAGTATCCAAGATGTACTATATGTTCCTAACATCACTACAAATTTGCTTTTTGTATATCAAATTTTTCATTTTGGTCAAGGAAAAATAATGACTTTTACACCACATGGAGCAGAAGTACGAACTTTTTGGAGCCTCATTCATTGGTTACTCAGGGTATTGTTGATAAAGTTCTAAACTATATCAATTTGAGGGTTTTGATGACACTTCTTCTATAGGGATAGGTTGGTTTCTCATGTAGATTTAGAGAGTAAGCTTTGGCATGAAAGATTTGGACATCTCCATTACAATATTTTAAGGAGTTGAGAACTCATGGTATGGTAGGTGGTCTTCCTAGAGTTTCTTGTCTTGAGGGATTTTTTCATAATTGTGCATTAGGGGAACAAAACCAAGATCCTTTTCCTAATAATTTGTCTAAGAGAGCTTCTTCACCACTTGAGATTGTGTATAGTGACTTGATGGTTTTTCCTACCCCATCTTTCAGTGGAGCTAAGTATGCACTTACATTTATTGATAATTTATCGAGGTGTACTTGGGTTTATTTTCTCAAGTACAAAAGTGATGTTTTTCACACTTTAAAGTATTCAAGGCTTTTCTCAAAAAACAATCTTCTAGTAGCATAAAGAACCTTCATACTGATAATGGGGGAAGTACTTCAAAATGAGTTTTTGACTTTTTGGCAACTCAAGACATTATTCACCAACATTTTGTTCCTCATACACCACAACAAAATGACTTAGCGAGAAAGGAAGAATAGAAATTTGAAATAAATGGCTAACTGTATGATGCATTCTCAAGATATACCTCCTATCTACTTGGGTAGAAGTAGTTAATTGTGCTAAATACATTAAAAATATACACCCCACGAGCACTTGATCATTTGACTCTAGAGGAAGCTTGGTCCAACACTAAGCCAGATGTCTCAATTTTTGAGTCTTTGGGAGCCATGCTTGAGCCTTTGTGCTAAAGAATAAAAGGAAAGCTTTGGATAAGAAGAGCAAACCCTTGATCTTTGTATGGTATTGTGAGGACATGAGAGCTTATCGACTTTTAGATTCTGATACTCATGACATTATTTTTCAAATACATGTTCAGTTTGATGAGCACTTCACTCCTCATGATTCTTCATCTTCTTCCATGCCTCCTTATTCTTCATCTCATCTTGAGGATCCTTTCTTTGAGGAGGTTGATGAGGAGGTTATAGATTTTATTGAGGATCATATTCCCACTAATGTTGTCACTATGCGTAAGTGGGTTCGTACTTCTGCTTTATGACGTAACACCTTTTATAGAGGATCTTCCAACCACTAGGCATCATCATGCACATTCTACAGGTTTTAGAATTTTGTGTTAGGTAGTTTATGAGGATCCACAATATTTTTCAAAGGCTCATGGGATACATGAGTGGGATGATGTGATAACAACTGAGTATTCTTCTTTGATGAAGAATCATACTTGGGATGTGGTATCTCTTCCTAAAGGAAGAAAGATGGTTAGGTGTAAGTGGGTATATCGAACCAAATACACAGCTGATGGGTCCATTGACAAGTATAAGGCTCATCTTGTTACAAATGGTTTTTCACAAGTTGAAGGTATTGATTACTCTGAGACTTTTGTACCCGTTTCCAAGATGGATTATGTACGCCTTGTACTTGCTTTTATTGCATCACGGGGGTGGCTCATGTATACCGGATGGATGTGAAGAGTGACTTCTTACATGGAGATAGTGCCTTCAGGATCTTAAAAGCATAAATCGATAGATTCAAGAGGAAAAATTTGAATTATGGAAAAGGTGGCAACTATTGGAGAATGAGAAGCAAGAGTTATAAGATCAATTGATGTTCCATGGAGAATTTCTCATGGGAATCATTCAAGAGTTGTAATTTGAGTTGTAAGACAAGGAAGATATTTTGGAAAAAATCTAGAATGATGAACAAGTGGAGGAAAAAGAATATTTTCCATGTAAAGGATACCATTATCTACCATAGATGCAAAAATATGACAATGGAATGTATTGTAAGTAATTCACCATCTTCTCTTTCTTCCTATCAAGAGGTGGATGCTTCTTTTGGTGAATTTAAGAAGGATACTTGGGGTATTAAATCAAAGTTTCTAACCAAGATGGTTTTTGATGGAAAGGATCTTGACATTAGTATCTAGGAAAAACTAATCCCATATAGGTAGAGGAAAGACCTCGTTATGTAGGTTTGGGATAT
Organism: Taxus wallichiana var. yunnanensis; assembly: GCA_018340775.1. Lineage (NCBI taxonomy): Eukaryota > Viridiplantae > Streptophyta > Pinopsida > Cupressales > Taxaceae > Taxus > Taxus wallichiana. The sequence continues at coordinate 463,066,820 of CM031244.1, read as the reverse complement.
TTTAGTGGAAAAGGAGAAGTTGGAGAATGCTCTAAGTTAAGTAAAGAAAAAAATATTCTGAAGGAAAATTTCCTAAGCCAATAGATTTACAAATCAACCCATACAAGGTAATGGATTTTTTTGTCAAAACCAATGAGGATATTGTTTCTTTGAAGAATGGGAAGGCCTCTCATGATGATGGTGAGAGTTAATCAAACTAGAATCAAGAAGGGGACAACCTTCCAATCATGGGAAAAACATCAAGAAATAATTCAAGACATCTCCAAAGTGAGATGAGAATCCCAAAGGAGGAGGTGACACATTTTATAGTCATCATACTTACACAAAGGGCAAACCTAAAAGGTATGGAAAGTATAATTATTCCAATGTTTACTTCGATTATGAGAAGAATGGCCATGTAACACAAAAATTTTGGTATACATATCCATGTTTGTTTTGTGGAATGAATAACCATTGTGTGGCCATGTGTTGGAAGAGAAAGTCCATCCAAAGGAAGCCTATGTCCTTTAAGAAAAATAAGGCAAGTTATAAAGACCACTTTCCAAGTCAAAATGTGAGAATGATAAGAAAAGCTTATTGTCCAAGAAAATGGGCAAGAATTATTGTTCTCATTGTAATATGAGTGGCCATTGGGTTGACAAGTGTTGGAATATTCATCCACAACTTCATCCAAATAATGGAAAGAAGGTAGTTGTGTAAGCACAAACAATCCAAGAAGAAACCCATGAAGAAGCCCACCTATCTAAATAAGATACCATCAAGAGGGAACAACCCAAAGAGGAACATTCATTAGATTGGGTCGGTAAGAAACTATTTGGTTTCATGGATAGTATATTTGCATAGCTAAATTTTTTTAGCATGTTTATAACACCTCCAAATCACTTTTTGGGTTTCCATTGTTGAAGAAGCATGAAAGAAACTAACCCCATTTGTATGAGCAAGTGTGGAGGTAGATCACTCATTGAGGTTGAAATATGGAGAAACCATCCAAGTTGAGAAGCACATTATGAGCAACCCATTATAAGAGGTTGTATCATTTTCTATTTTGCATTCTCATGTTCATGTTGACATTAGTGTTAGCATGTTTTGCTTACCACTTCTTGTAGAATTTGGAAAGATGGGTAAAGAGGCACTCCATTGAGAGAGAACTCCAAGAAAATGTTCTCCAACTCATTTTTGTGGGCATGTCAATATAAGAAATATATCTTGATGAACATCTTATAGCACATGAGCTAAGGTGTTATTCAAAAAGGAAGAGGAATTGACATGAAATCAACATGAGAAGTGCTTCTTTTATTGTGACTAGCACTAAATAAAGACAATTGTTGTTTTAGGGATTTATGTTGGCATCCATTTTTCATTGAAATATATATTCTTTCAATGTATTGTGCAAATTTTTATATGCATGTTTTAAAGACCCAAATTCAAAAAATGTTTGTAAATGAAATTATATTCACAATCCATGTATGTTGTATTTAATTGTAAGAAACCAAGAAGGTCAAATCGTACAAGTAGTAGTTAAACTATAACACCACTTATTATGCAATGTAATTTTTTTCCCTTGTTGAGAATATTGAACAACAAGGAGAATGTAAACAACATCTCTTTATTAGAAAGCTTCATTATAGCCTACAAGAAATGTAGAGGTTAAGATAATTTGTTAAGAAGAAGACTAAGACATTGAGATTGTAAAAAGTTCATTTGGTAGAGATGGGAGGGAGTCATGAACTCTCTTTGTCACCTGGGTTTGCAGGTTCCAATTTGGGGGAAGTCAGTCTCCAAGAGCTGAGAAACAAAGTATTTCCATACATGTCGATCTATTCTGTGAAAAAATGAAACTATCTCGAGCATATTATGATCATGGATCAAGGTGAGAATGTTCAAGTTCCTTTTATTGATGTTTTTTTCTTGAATGTCTTGACGATTTGTAGGAATATGTTATTCTTGATAGAAGAGAAAGAAATCCATAAAATGAAGTATGTGTATCTTCACTTATTTTCTAAGTGAAACAAGCATTTGGTGGTCCAAAATATTTTTAGTGAGGAGGAGTGATATGGGAGGATAATCACATACAAATGGGTCGATGATCTGGAATTTATCCAAAACTACTCACACAATGAAGATCTTGTCAAGATCTTTCTAATGCATTTTAAATGGGGTCAAAATAGACTTCGTATGCAAAAGTTAAGGCTTATTGAAGAAAAAGACAACATATTAAAAATGTACACAAGTACAATGTTGATGTTGTCATGTTGACCAAACTTACCAAGTGGACCGATTAGGGTATGACATGTGACCAATCACACTTTGGCATATGATAGAGAATATAAATGGGTTGGTTTGGTTTTTTTGCCTTTAGTACTCAAACAATCGAGTGTGGGGCCAATGTTAATTACCGGTTGGGGTCCATCAACTAGTGGGGTCTACTTTTTGTAAGGATGGGGACTCTATTACCTTTACTTCACATTACATTAGAAGTGAATGTCATTATAAACCCTTCATAATACCTTATCAATACCAATATGGGATTAATATTCCATGTACTTTCAAATATCTAGGGCCAAAGACAAGTGATAGTCTCAAAAATCACTATTTCACATAGCTAAGCTCACCACCTAGCCAACACATGGCCTAACCAAACCTCCAAGGTGGTATCCAAGTGCCCAATATCCAAGGCAAATTGAAATCCAAATCAAATGCATTACATGGTCCTTTCACCACTTTATATGGCAAGAAGTCTATGTTTAAACCATTAGATATGGTTTGGAGTAGAAAATGTGGGATATTAAATCCCAAAACTAAGTAAAGGCATGACTAGAAGCCTTAATAAAATGGAAAGAAAATGAAAAGGAGTCTAAGGATTAATAAAAGGTAATGTGAGTGGGATTCAAACACACTAAATCATTCACTCAAGCCTAAAGGCCCAGCCAAAGGACTAAAGTAAAAGGGTCGTAAATGACTAAGCTAAAAATTAGCTCAAATGCATAACCGTTGTGCTAAAAACAAAGGATATGAAGGTTTCTCCTTGCATTATTAATGTAATAAATGTTATAAACACATATGCTTTGTAAGTCTTCTTGTAACTATTAAGTTTTATACCACATGCATGGGCCTTAGTAATTTCTAGAGTAGAACTAGTATATTAAGGAGTGTTTAGGCCAAGAAATGTATCCACAAATATTATTTTATTGAGCTTGCTAAAGGAGGTTTCCCCCTCGAAGTGTCTTGCGATATAAAAGTTATTGAAGTTATTTTCCAAAGTTTATTTCATTGTTATTTTATTTTATGTAGTTTGTAAATCTTGCGAAGGATCCTCACATCTGGTATCGAGCACTTTCTTGGCATTATGGGTAGATTTTAGGGATTTTTTTTCATCAAGGCTTTTCAGAAGCTATGCCATTTCCAAAATATTTTCTTTGCATTTTTTTCTACATATTTATTGCAAGTTCGGATAAGGGTAAATACTTGTCCACATAATTGTGGGAAGTACTTGGGCATAATCCTAAAACTCATTGTGAGGAGTACCACATGAACCCCAAAGTAGTTGGCCCATTGAGAGGACCTACTAGTGAAAAGGGCACTGACCCATCCTAATTGACTAGTTTCCACCCGTGAGGTAAACCAAGAGTTGTCGTGGTAACGACCCCATCCTATTGATTAAGGGGTAAAGTTTTGACCAAAATTTTTTTGGTGAGCGGTACTCATTCAGAAACATTGGTAGAGAGAATCCTTAAAACCCTTAGCAACCTAACCTATGGGCCATATCCAACATAATAGTTCAGCGGGTAAAACAAAAAGGTCATAGTTAGAATCATTGGTAATCGCACACACTTCTAGGCATGTTATTGGCAAAAAAACAAAGCGGTAGTGAGAATTCCAAAAAAAAAACAAAAAAAAAAAAAGGAAAAAAATTTTTTTTGCCATATCTTTCATTTTATAGTTCCATTGACTCTCAAAATTTCTTGGAACACCTGAAATTCCATTCTACATGTTTCTTTCTTTGAGGGTCCATATCCAAATTCCACTTTTATTAGCCTAAAATCTCAATTTTTTTTTTTTTTGGGTTTTCAATAACTTCTTTAGTTTTTCTCCAATTGCTTCAAAAAAATTCACATATGTTCCTCTCCATTTTTTCTCCTTTTTCCCTCTTGGAAAATTTCCAGTTTTTCCATTCCGTTCCAAATTGCCCCTACATTCGTCAATCCTAATCAAGAGGTGCCAAAAACTAGTAAAATTCCATTTACCCCTTTCCGATTTGAGCTCACATTAAAATTTTCCATTACTTGATTGTGTCTTAAAACACATTTTTCTATCCATTGCAAAAAAATATCTAGTTATGGTTGTCACCCATGCAGCAAAAAAAAAACATGGAGGAAGAAATCACTGCCTTGAAGGCACAAATGTTTGAGCTCACACACATGATGCAAGGACTGAATCAACAAAATGCCATCCTCACTAAGAAACTCCATATTGAGTCCACTTCAGACCATAGTTTCTCTGCACCAAATATGCCACATGGCCCCAAGCTGGATTTTCCTCACTTTAATGGGATGGACCCAACTAGATGGATATACATGGTAGAACAATTCTTCAGTCTCCATAATACCTATGTGTGAACAAGGTCCCCATTGCTTCTTTTCACTTGGAACAAGAGGCCCTACAATGGTATCGTTGGTATTTAAAAGCTCATGATGAACCAGACTAGCCAGTTTGCATCTCTCATTCTAGAGGGTTTGGCCTAAGTGCTTATGATGACTTCACAAGTGCACTCACTAAACTTTGACAAACAGCTCATTCCATGACTACTTAGATGAAATTCGAGAGATTGGCCAATCACACAAAAGGCTTGTCGATGAATTTTTTTCAAGAGTTGTTTCATCAGTGGCCTCAAGGAGGCAATACACTCAAAAGTCAAAATGTTTAAACCCAATTCCATGATGGAAGCATTGGGCTTGGCCAAATTGGTGGAGGAAAAAATCACAACACAACGCCGACCTTCCGGTTTCCTTCGTTCAAAAATCCAAGTCACTCAATGTGCTCCCATGGTGCCTCCCCCAAAGTCAGCCCCAATCAAACGTCTTACTGAAGCAAAATGCAGAGAGCATAGAGAGAAAAGGCCTATGCTACAATTGTGATGATAAATTCACTAGAGGGCATCGATGCGTGGAACAAAAATTATACCTCTATATGTTGAATCACCTCCCGAATCAAACAACTATGAAGATGCCCAGAAGTCCAAGAAGAAGATTCACCATTGGATGAAACCCCTCCTTAAGATTCTCAACCAGAGATCTCACTTCACGCCTTGGTAAGAGTCACCACCCCTCAAACCATGAGGGTAAAAGGGTATTTCAAAAATATTCCTCTAACCATCTTAATTGATTTAGGTAGCACACATAACTTTATTGATCCAAGGTGGCCAAACAAGCAAACTACTTTGTTTACCCTTGTTCTAGCTTTGAAGTTATGATTGCTAATGGTGGTACATTTCCTTGTAAGGGAAAGTGTCGTAATGTTCATATATTGTGATGGGAGATTATCATCTTCACTCCACATGTTTTTCCTCCCCTGGGTGGATGTGATGTCATTTTGGGAGCTCAATGGTTGTGCACACTTGGACCCATCCTATGGGATTTCTCTGAACTATGGATGCAATTCTCTGACAATGGGAGAAAACACACCTTAAAAGGTCTTTCTCAAGCTCCACTAGTATTATTAGTTCCCATCATATGGAAAATATTCTAAAGAAAGGATCACATGGGGTCATTTCTCAGTTGTTTTCTATCCAACTAATCCACCTACTTCTTCCAGCCCCCTATAGATTTACAAGCCATTTTGGACAAACATGCTCATGTCTTTTCTTGAGCCCAATGGATTTCCACCTTCACGCCCAAAAGATCATCATATTCAGCTCCTCCTAGAAGTTCTCCTCCCAACATTCGGCCCTATAGGTATCCTTTTTTACAAAAGATAGAAATTGAAAAGCTCATTCAGAACTTCTCAAGGTGGGAGTCATTCACCCTAACACCAACCCATATTCCTCCCCAGGTTTTACTTGTCCATAAAAAGGATGGCTCATGGCATCTTTGCATTGATTTCAAGAGAACTCAACAAGATCACTATCAAGGACAAGTTCCTATTCTAGTGATCGATGAGCTTCTAGATGAACTTCATGGTGCTCAATTTTTCTCCAAATTAGATCTCCACTTGGGGTACCACCAGATTCACCTTCATGAGGAAGATATTCCAAAGACAACCTTCCACACTCATGATGGTCACTATGAGTTTTTAGTCATGCCCTTTGGGCTTACCAATGCCCCATCAACATTCCAAGGCTTGATGAATAATATTTTTCAGCCCTTCCTTCATTTTTCATCTCTGGTATTCTTTGATGACATCTTGATCTATAGTCAAACTTGGGCCGAGCATCTACAACACATTGATAGGGCATTACAACTTCTCGTAGACAATCAATTGTGTGCCAAACACTCCAAGTGCTCCTTTGGCCAAACTAAAGTTGAATATCTTGGGACATATTGTCTCTGTGGAGGGTGTCCAACGTGGACCCAAATAAAATCAGTGCCATGAAAATTGGCCACTCCCCAAAACACTCTGAAGCCTTCGTGGATTCTTGGGTCTCACAAGATACTACAAAAAATTTGTTCAGATTATGGTAAAATTGCAGCCCCATTGACATCCATGTTGAAAAAGGATGCTTTTTACATGGAATGAGGTGACTAAAGAGGCATTTGAGGCCTTAAAACAAACTATGTGTAATACACTGTCTTAGCCATGCCAATTTCACCAAGACTTTCATCATCAAAAGTGATGCTTGTGGCAATGGCCTTGGTGTTGTTCTCCTCCAGAAGGTCATCTACTTTCCTTCACTAGAAAAATCTCTCTTGGGAAGGAATTTAGTCATGTCTACTATGAGAAGGAGATGATGGCAATTTTGCATGCAGTATAAAAAGTGGCGGCCATACTTGTTAGGAAGGCATTTTTGCATCAAGACAAATCATCATAGTTTGAAGTACTTCCTTGAACAACGGGTCTCATCTCTTGCTCAACAAAAGTGGGTCTCCAAGCTTATGGGGTATGACTATGAGATCACCTATAAGAAAGGAAAAGATAATGTGGTTTTGATGCTCTCTCTCGCACTTTCGAGGATCAAGTCTCCTATGCACAATATTTGTGCCCATACTCCGAATGGCTTCCACAACTCTAACAAGAGTGGAACAAAGATCCAACCTACAATGCCTCATCCAACAATTGGCATCTGATCCTACCTCATCCCCACACTACTCTTGGGATGACACCTATTTGTGGTATAAAGGGCACTTGGTGTTACCATCTAAAGTTGAGCTTCACCATGTAATTCTTCTCGAACTCCATGCTTCTCCATCTTTTGTCACTCAAGTTTTTAAAAACCTATGAGAGGGTTCATAGGAATTTCTTTTGGTAGGGAATGAAGGCATACATCAAACAATTTGTGGTAGAATGTGATACATGTCAACACAACAAGGGTGAAATAATGGCAACCCCAGGTTTGTTACAACCATTACCCATTCCAACCGGATTTGGATTGATATTTCCATGGACTTCATTGAAGGGCTTCCTAAATCTGGGGGAAAGTTAGTAATCTTGGTCATAGTGGACCACCTCTCCAAGTATGCCCATTTTTGTTCCTTATCCCACCCATATATGACCTCAACCATTTCCCAAATATTCATTGACCAAATCTTCCACCTCCACGGTATCCCAACCTCCATTGTCTTAGACCATGATGCCACTTTCACTAACATTTCTGGACAAATTATTCCATAGGATAGTACCCAATTGAGGATGAGTTCAGGATATCACCCGCATAAATGGATGGTCAAATTGAAATTGTTAACAAATGTTTGGAAACATTCCTTCATGTTTTACCTTTGAGCACCAACAATAGTGGGTCAAGTGGCTACCTCTTGTTGAATGGTGGTATAACACCTCATATCACACCTCCACCAAAATGACTCTCATATGAAGTAGTCTATGGCCAACCACCACCACCTCTCCTCCCTTACACTCCTCAGCAAGTTCTCCGTTTAAGCTTGCTCGACACCACCCTCACCCAATGGGACCAAATTCTCCACACTCTTCGGGACAATCTCCATATGGCGCAAAACCGTATGAAACAACAAGTAAATCAACACCACTCGGAGTGCAACTTTCAGCCTAAGGGATATGGTTTTTCTACTGCTTACAACCATACAAACAGACTTCCTTGAAACTCAAAGGGTGTCAAATCTTGCCCCTAAGTTTTATGGACCCTACAAAGTTCTCCAAAAGATCGGTGCCGTTGCATACAAGCTTGAGCTTCCACCCAAGCTCACGAGTTCATCCTGTCTTTCATGTCTCTTGTTTGAAGAAAGTTCTAGGCCAACACATTATGACACAAACAATACTACTAGAGCTCGACAATGAAGGATCCATCATTCTTGAGCCTACCACAATTCTCGATAGGCTCCCACCAACTTCGTAACCACTCTATCACCGAGGTCTTGATCTAATGGCATGACATGCAACCTAAAGATGCAACTTGGGAGCCCCTTCTCTAGATTCAACAATAGTTCCCACAATTATAGCTTTGAGGACAAATCTTTTTTAAGGGGGAGGGGATGTTAAGACCCTTTGTCTTACCTTTCTCCTTGCATTAGTAATGTAATAGATGTACAAATGCATATGCTTTGTAAGTCATCTCTGTAAGCTATTAAGTATTATCCCACATGCATGGGTAGTAGTAATTTCTAGAATAGAACTAGTATATTAAGGAGTGCTTAGGCCAAGAATGTGTTGGAAGAGGTTCTTTGGTTGAATTTTTTTGTCACTTGAGATTCACTCCTTGATCGATAAATGTACACAGTAACCTACAAAAAAAAAGTGTCTACATGCACATATCTACAAACCACATCAAATATAATTTAAAAAAATATTTAGAATGTGGATTCGTACTAACCTCGACGGTCACCTGAAGAGTGAACTTACTATCGAGCTTTGCACTACATCTCAAATCCCATGTATTTCTTTGTGAAAGTGTGTGTAATGATGCCCTAGGATGCCCTTGTGCAAGTTGCACTAAGATAATGAGATAGATATAGAATGCTCCAAATGTAAATGTGTGGGATGGAATAAAATAGACTTCCCTCCTATGATGTGTATGCAAAAGTGATGCAACCCTTGTCCCTTGAGTGAGTGTGCTAGATGGATGCCTTTTATGCTCTTGTGCCTTTTGGATGCAAGCTTAGGTGATAGTAAGTAATGTTAGTGCTTGGTCCTTGATTTTGAGAAGTAACTAAGTATATATATGATTCCCTTGTTTTAACTTCATAATTACAACTAGAAGCGCTTACCCATAAGTGAAAAAGATGCCCAAAAGATAAAAGAGATCCAAAAGAGTGAGAAAGGGTCAAAGAGGGTCAGGAGCCTCCAGGAGGGACAAAAGCTTTTGGGTGCTAGTGTCCTAACTGGGTGCCACTATCGTAAATAATGGTCAGTAGGATGTGTAAACCAAATAGATAGTAAGAAATAGAGAAAAAGAGGCCAAATATAGTTGTCAACCACTAGTTTTATTGTTTAGGAATCATGTATACATTAGTATAGTTTATGACGTAGAAATGTACCCATGTATGTTATTTTTGTCTACATTTTCCCACACTTTATGTTGTTGAGTGAATACTTGATAACATAAAGTAGATAGAAGATATGTACCTTATGATCCTGTAAAGAAGAGTGTTGCTGATAATGTGCGAGTGGACAAGTGAAGCATGGAAGTGATTGCAAGTGAAGCATGGAGACTAGGAAAGGGAAGTGGACCCTAGGGGTGAAGTGTGTGTGTAGTAGTTGTGTTATTGGAGCTTGTGCTCATTGATGTGAGTTGCTTCTTTTGCATATAAGGATGGACCTACAAAAAAAGAGAAGAAAGTAGTCAAAGTTATGTATATGATAGATCAAAGAAACATGTGTATAAGTATGTAAAGAGTGTAAAAGTGTATAAAAAGGAAAGTGTGCACCTGATGTATAAGAGAGTAAAAGATAGAAAGTTTTCATGTTGCTTGGAGTTGCAAATTTTGAATATTGATGGTGATGTTTTTGGGTGATATCACACTAAAAATGAGTTTTGGGGGTGATCACATGCCCAAAGTGAGTTTTTTGGGCGATCTCACACCAGAGAATATCATTGTTGAGGAGAGGTATATTTTTACTCTCCTTCCATGACTCTTCTGCTAATAAAGCACCATTGCAGATGGTACATCTCAATTTGTTCGATTTGTCCCGATTTATTCTCGATTAGTTTTGATTTATTCTAATTGTAACTAATTGTAGGAGATAAAATGCATTTTGTGACTAGAGGCGAGTGCCTGCTACTAGTGTATTATGTTGTAAACTATTGAAAACTATATTGAACTATGAAAATGATTTTTTCTACCCCAGGACATTAGCACTCAGGGGAGGACACAAGCATCCACCACCACTGTCTCTAAGTCTTAGTGCTAGTGTCTACTATGTTTTTTTGGACCCAAGTCATATTTTGGGCTAATATGTGATCGTGTGTGCCTATGTTAATATGTTTTTAAGCTTGAGCTGTTATAGGGGTGACTTGTTCACCCAATAGATGCCCCCTTCGTTTTGGGTGCATGTGATGATTATAGGAGAATGTGGTCTAAAGGAGAGGACCCTGATCTGATATGCATATCTGGAGTGGAGATACCTACAAGGGGTAGGGATGTGCATGGTAGAAACCAAGGCACATGCAAACAAGATGGACTAGTAACAAGTGTTAGTATAAAATCTAGCATGCAATAAAAGACAATGTAACAAACAACTAGGAAGACAAGATGGACCACAAAAAGTGGGTTTCATAAATGGGACATCGCTCACAATATCACAAGACAATTAGAGTTGAAGTGGTCATAGGCATACAATGATCATACAAGACATATGGCATAGCCCACAAACAATAACATACAATAATAAACAATAGAAGAAAATGAATTAGATAACCATGGTTTATATATAGTCCTACATAGAAAATGCTACACATGAAGCACCCATTAGCATGTTAAAAGATATATAAGTAGTATGTCAAATCATGTAAGATCACCGAAAAGTAAGTAATAAGTAAGAAGTAGTAAGTATTGAAATGATAGAACCTATAATGTGTAAAGTATGATAGTAGCAAAAGTAGATGCCCCTAGGATCCTCGGTTGGGTATTGGTAAAGAGTCAGTGTCAAACATCTTGCATCATGTATGATTCTGTGATAGATACTACATTTCACCTCAAGATACCAAGTGAATGTGCATGTGTATATAGAAAAAATATGATGACATACTAAGAATCCATCTAGCATGGAAAACAAAGTGTAACATTTAAGTATAATAAGCTAACAAGAAAAATGCAACCAAGATATACAAATGTTGTATGAGTGTGATGGTGTGATATGAAAGATGTGTAGATGGTAGGAGAAGCATTTCCCCCTAAGGATGTGTATGAGATGAGTTTCATTTATAAATTATCCCTCAATAGTCAAGAATGAACCATAGAACAAGAGTGTGTCATCGGGAAATGAGTGTGTTGTGTGAGAGTAGATGCTAGAAATATATATCATGAAGAACAGAAACGTGAATTGTGTATGATGTGAGGTTCATTAGATGAAGTGTGTCCCTTAGTAGTCAAGTGTGAATCATAGCACTAGAGTGCATCATCAGGTAATGGTGGTATAATGTGTGTACCAAAGGTGTAGGAGTTCTTAGAAATATTAATCGTAAAGTGCAAAGCATGAAGTGTAGTAGTAGAGAGAGAGAGAGACAACTTGATAATGCTCAAAGGGGGAAAAAGCACAATGCCCCCAAGTGTGTAAGAGATAGAATACTATCTGATGATATTGAAGGGAAAAGGACCTCCACCTGATATTTGAGGAGATAAAGGCATGTGACCATGATCTAAAGGCGGTGGTGTGGAGAGTAACTATGTGCACGTGAAGGAGACCAATGTGGTGAAGGAGGTGGAGAACACTATAGGAAGTGATTGCCCGAGTGGGGGCTTAGGCCAATGAGGTGGACTAATGGGATGATGAGGTGAAGAAGGTGGAGAATGCTTATGAGAATGGTATGTAAGAATAGGGGACTTAGGCCGATGAGGTGGGCTAATGGACCTATTATGATGAAAAGGTTGTGATGAGATAAGCCATGTGCGAATAGGAGAGATATGTTTAGAAGTAGCTTTAGACTTGAGAAGCATAGGATACCTAGATTCCATGATTGGTACATAGATATAAACAAGAGTGTGTTGAGGCAATGGTGTGCGTGGTGGAATACCTTTGATGGTGACAACCTATTTATTATGGATGAACTTGAGACATAAATCATGCATGGAAGGGATGGCTTGGTAGCAAATGCAGAGCCAAGAGAGAACTAAGAGCATGTCACAACCTTTGATTGAAGATGTAACAATGAATGGTACAAGCATGGTAAGGAGCCCAACTGTAATGGGAATCTTGACATAACCAAAAGAATTAGGAACCAAAAATGTGATAAGATACATTGGACATTTAATATCTAGGAGGAGTGCCATAGAGCATACATTGGTAGGATCCGATGGATAGACCATAGTATTATTGATGGTATAGGAACCAATAGAAGCATTGATATGCAATGAATTAGAAGAGAATGTAGCGTGATAATCATGATTTGAGAAGGTGATGACCGATGGTGGTGCATCAATTGTAGTAGCAACAAGAAATCAAGAGGCCCCGATGAAGGAGGAGGCACATTGCGATAAGTATGATTGATGAAGAAATAATCAATAGCTTGTTTGTCATGCTTTGTTTAAAGGTCATTAAAGATTTTTAGTCTTTTGATTATCATTGACTAGTTTAGAAGTAGAGGGCTCAGGGAGCTTGATTGCATTGTTATCAATAAGATCTTGAATAAGATGTTTGAGTTTAAAGAAACGATCAGTAGAGTGACCAATGCATTGGTGATAGTCACATATTTCATTTTCATCATAATTTCAGCCACGAGGTGAGAAGGATCAAGATTGAGCGGTGGTGGAAGAGTAATAAGATTACTTTTGATAAGTTATGGCAATAGAAACTGAGGTGTGTAGGGTAATTTGGTAAAGTATGCTTTGGGTTTATAATTGAGCTTGTCGGTGTAGAAACCATATTAACAATGGCCTTTGTTTCATTGGGGGCTTAGAGATGGTTTGAAAGTAGATTTAGCTTGAAACCAATTAGAGGATGAGGATGAAGCATTATCATATATTTAATTTTCCCATAGATAAAAGTTTTCCTTTGCGTGTAATTTGAGTGTATGACATAATTGATCAAAGGAGGGAGAGGTCTCAAAGATGAAACTCTCTTGAAGTGGAGGTAAGAGACTTTGAATAAAAATATCTTGCAATTCAGAATCAACTAGTACATTAGTCATCTTAGTAAGGTTGTTCTTATAACACAAAACATAGTTAGCTAGATGCTCATTAGATCCTTGTTTGATTTGAGAAAGTTGTGCATAAGAGATATCTTGGTACCGATATTGATAGAAAAGTGAGAAAGGAAAGCATCAACTAAGTGTGTAAAATAAGTTACTGAATGAACAAGGTAGATCATAGAACCAACACATAGCATAATCTTGTAAACTTCTAGGAAATAACTTAGCTAGTAATGTATGGTCATCCGCATAGTCAAGACATGCCACATGGAAAGATCGAAGATGCTCTGAGGGTCACCATGGCCATTGAAGTGGGAAAATTAGGTGTAATGAAGTTAGGAGGAAGTGGATAAGAAGATATGGTGGGTGTAAAAGGGTGTGAAGGAGTAATGAGGAATCAAGAGATGGAGAGGAATGTGAAGTAGCATGTAATGATTTGAATTGGATATTTGAATTTGTAGATCTTGATAAAGAAGCTAGGTCATGAGTAAGAGGAACCAAGTTGTATTAGAAGTATTTGGGAGTAATGAGAGGAGTGATGGTTGTAGCAATGGAAGTGGGAATGTTAAGGGATCGGATGGAGGCCATGGCAGCCGAGGAAGAACATACAAGAGGGATAGAAGCAACATCTTGAGAATTTTTAGCAAAAAGTAAAGCATTGAGAACATATGGAATATGTAGAGGGTTGGTGCGTAATGCTTGAAAGAAATTGGTGACCTTGTCTAGTTATTCTTGATCAACGTTGGTATCTTCATCATATGAGTGTTCACTACCAGAAGCTTCAATGTTTTCAAGAGGGGCATTTTTGAGTCAAGAAAGGGGTTGGAAGATTTAGCCATTGATTGAGAGGATTTACAAAAGATGGAGGAAGCTCAATGTGCTCAAAGGTACCAAAATGACCAATACAAGTTTGATGGGCATAAAAAGAGGAAGGTAGGATTTGAGGTTGGGTTCACCAAATGATTTAATATAAATTTGAATTAAATATTATTATAGAGTAACTACTATAAAAAAATGATGTAAAAATAATAGTATACAGTAAGACATAAGAAAACAAGCATGTACAATATGAAACCCTAAGCAAGAGAGGAGATAGGAAGACTTAGCTGATTTCCAAGCAAACTGGAGTGATATGGGTAGGTGAATAGCTGAAAAATATTGTAGGTATTGTCTTTAGAGCTCATTTGAGATTCTGGAACTAAAAATGATGTAGGACAGGGGGCCCACGGGAGGGGTAGGAGCACCTGTGGCACCGGTGCATTAGATCTAGGTGTGAGTGGCCGGAAAAATGCTCAAGTTCTCTCTTCTTGTCGAAAGAGGTTTATTGTTGATTTATGTTTGTCACTTGATATTCACTCCTTGATTATTTATGGTACCTATAACTTGTAAAACAAAGTGTTTACCTACACATATCCACAAACCACATCAAATCTAATAAAAAATATAGAATGTGGAGTTAGGACTGACCCCAACAGTCACCCAAAGAGAGAACTTACTTCCAAGCATTACACTACATCTCAGACCCCATGTAGTTATGTGTGAAAGTGTGTGTAATGATGCCCTTGTGCAAGTTACACTAAGATAGTGAGATAGATCTAGAATGATCCAAATGCAAATGTGTGGGATGGAATAGAATAGACTTCCTCCTATGTTGTGTATACAGAAGTGATGCATCCCTTGTCCCTTGAATGAGTGTCCTAGATGGATTCCTTTTGTGCTCTTGTGCCTTTTGGATGCAAGCTTAGGTGATAGTAAATAATTCTAGTTCTTTGTCCTTGATTTTTGAGAAGTAACTAAGTATATATATGATTCCCTTGTTTAAATTTTATAATTGACAACTATAAGGCAAACCCATAAGTGATAAAGTCACACAAAAGATAAAAGAGAACCAAAAGAGTGAGAAAGGGTGAGAGAGGGCTAGGAGCACCCATGAGGGACATAAACGCATGGGTGTTGGTGTCCTAAATGAGCGCTAGTGTCGTCAGGGCTATATGATGTGTATTATCGAAGAGATGGTAAGAAAAAAAGAAAAAAAGGCCAAAGATAGTTTTCAACCATTAGTTTTCTTGCTTAGGAATCATGTATACATTAGTATGCTTTAGAACTAGTAATGTACCCAAGTGTGTGTTTGTGTCTATAGGTGGACCCATTTTATGATCAATAGAGGATACATGTACTCAAAAAAGGATCAAACACAAAAATTTAGAAAATATTGCACATGCTAAAAATGTACAACTTGGTCAGGACCATACGAATGGTTTTGACCCTTTCACATAGTTTTTCCCCATGGAAGTTACACAAAATTTCTTAGTAGGTTTAGATTTTCACCTTAATGCATTATTTCATGGCACGATTATAGATTAATTACTTCATATTAATAGAAGGGGAATGAAGTACTTCACTCCTTCACCATAACACTTGGTTTCAATTGCATTTTAAGGATCATGGGGGCATGTGCATCATTTCTCCATCTACATTTCAATATAGTACAACTTTTATTCACTTGTGCAACACGTGGGAATGGTATGGGGGCACTCATTTTCTTTTCTACTATGTGTCTTTATTTGAAAAATTGGGTCTACATCCATCTCGCAGGTGGTGCGGTCCGTGGGGTTATGGAAAGTATTGAAGCAAATCATTCTCCGTAACTCATCTTTCCTTGTCTCTTAGTTTTAAAGGGAAGATGTCAAATTTTTTTGAGTGACTTTGATACACAATTTTTTTCCTTTGCGGGATGCTTTGGTGCGTCATTCTTCTTTTCACTTTCTTCTTTACTCCATGTTGGGTTGAATTCACCCAATACTATGGTTTATCTTAGGAATAATTAGAAACCGATCACCCTTAATCCTTTAGAAAGTACAAAAATCCAAATGTTCATGTACAAGTGAAAAAAACAAGTGTATTCCTTCCACATTTTTCATCTCTTTATTTTCACTTTATACAAATGCAATTTTTACATATTACACGTTACACTTGAGTTAGAGTTAAATTTTCTATTACTTGACATTGACTACACTATGTGTTGTAGGTTTCATCATGGAGCATGTCAACATCAAACACAAGGGGATGACTATAAAACAATTTTTGAGCGAAGAAAAAGTGTTTCTATATACTTAGGTATATTTTCCTTTCGATATGTTATTTTCATTTCATAGTTAAAGGGGTGGTAAATATAGACACTCAAATTTGGAAATTTACCCTTTGACACTTTATTGGTTTTGAAAATGCACTCTTGCTAAGATAACACACTCTTTCTATCCCGCTTAGTACATCCCTATGCATCTTGTCTAAATTTCTTAGTCATACACACTAATATGTCGAAAAATTCTAAAATTCAAATGTATAAAATCCATAGACAAATTTGAGTTGATACAGATGAATTCTTTGGTTTCGTGTTTCTCATCCTCTGTGTAGAATTTTCCATTTTAGTCAAGAGTTGTTATTTGGTCTTGGTCAACTTATACGGTTTTGAACCAACATATCCTCCATCTTTTTTTCGCTTTCAAATTCTTCGTTGGGTCCTTTACTCCCTATGGGTCGACCTTTATTCAATAATTTACCTTCGAATCCTTTATAAGAAAGTATAAAATCTCTCATTTAGACACCTAGAAATCATATGACACTATAATAATCTCTTGCAATAATCATAAATGCACTCATGAGTCCCTAAATATTTTAAAATATTATGTACATTCATTAGGGAAACAATCACTATAGGTATGAAGCATCATACCAAGTCAAGAAGTCAGGTTATCTCATTTGCAAGCACTCAAACATCCTTTCTTTAAGTATTTTAGCAAGATCCAAACTCAATTCAAGAATTGTCAAAGAGGTTCCAATTACCAAAATCATAGTTGCATTCATTCATATATCATATGTTAGGTGGAGAACTACATGTGGTTTGATGCCTATTCGCAGTAATAACGATGTAAGTGGTGCAAAGGGGTGCCCACAACCCAACTAATGTTTGTTTTGTAAGGTCTCGACCCATGTCTAGGGTTTGAGATATTATTTGGAATGTTTAGAAGGATTTGAAACATGACCGAAAATTAGTCTTTGACATTGACAAACATTTCTGTATGTGACACTCCCATAAAGTTACAAAACCTAATTCGAGTAGGTACAAAACTATACAATAGGTGCAAAACCATATAGATGGTCTTGAAAAAGTTATACATTCCTACACCAACTCAATTTCTAGCTACAATTTTAGTGTTAAGGCATTATTAGGTAAAAATTCCTAGTTTTAGTAGTATGCACATCTAGAACTTCCCATAACCATATGTAATCAATTAAGTGCACTCGTCTTCTTGTGTTTTTGAGCTTATAGCATATCGCGTAAGCATGAATACATTTTTATGATATTGTATGATTAATGTTATGTTGGTTGGATATTTTGTCAAACCAAAATATGAGGTTCAACCACAGTATATGGGATAAAATCCCTCCTCAAAGACAGGTGAGGCTGCCTGCTTATTGCTAATCTAAAACACAGTAAACAATATATACAGTATTCACACTAATCTAACCATTGGGGGTTGGGATGAAATCCCGAAATCCACATTCACACGATTCAAGGATATTGCTTTCGTAAATGAACTAGGTTAGAAATTGTTACGATGAAAGAAGTAGAAAGGAAATGGGAGAAACGTATTTTCTTTCGAGTAAACACAGAGCACGAAATAATCATACGAGTTTTAGATCATAAATATAATGTCCGAGATAATTAGAAACACTAAGATTCTATGCAAAGAATAGCTTAAGATCATGAACATAAGAACACTATCTTAAGTAAGATATATTCCACAACACAAAGTCTGCCAAATAATATCAAATCCTATTCTTCAAAATGATTGAAAGAAAACACAAAGTTTTTCTTCTTTCCAATAGCCCCTAAATATTCCAAAATATCTCGACCTTTTGGAATGCAAAAGCATCCCTTATTTATAACAAAAAGAAGTAGAGATAAAATAGGGCAGATCCTAAAAAGTAGCAATTTAACTAGAGTTCAGTTTTGCATGATTCTCACGCAGGAGATCAAGTCAAAATATTGATTCAAAAATGTGACGAAACAGAAATGAAAAAGACATGTCAATTTCAAGATTGAAATGACATGAAACGTTGGGACTTAGTCTGAATCGTCATCCTTTGCTACTTCCTCTTTTTCTTCCTCCAGCTGAGACTGTTTGCTCTGAAATTCCTGGAACTTCCGAATTATGCCTTGCATTTCATTCTCATCAGGCGCAGTGGAATGATCATTCCAAATTTCACAGGTCTCATGAATGTCGCTGGCATTACCGGGAAGCTTTTTCAATCCTTTGCTGAGTTTCCTTAAGGCCTCCAAAGTATGCTCAACCCTTACAAACGATCGATGATTTCAAGACCAAATCCTTGTATTGATCCCTGCTGAACAGACTCTCGAATTTGGTTGAAGAGATCATCTACTGATAGGATACCTGAGTTCCCAACTAACACCTTTGGACAAATCTTCAACAACTCTTCTTCCAGATCACTTTTCCCATCGATCAATTTATCCCTTGATTCTCTCAACTTGCTGCAGGCTTCATTGAGAATCTTTATTCTGAATCTGATGGCCTTGGTCAGCTGGAAATGCTTATCTGTATGTGGAAGAACACCTTCTTCTACCAAGAGATGTGCTGGGATTTGCTTTAATACATGGAGAGCTTCAAAAGTCAAATCAAGCTGTCCAATCTCCTGAGAGAATTCTTCATCCATCTTCTCTCCCTCCTTCTGAATGTCCCCTAAAGACTGATGAACTTTCACCACGTCTTGAATCACTTCCTTCCCCTGTTGGAGCAACCTTTGGATCCATTCATCAACCGCCCTTCCTTGTTTGGCAATCTTTTCAATTGTGGGCACTGATGAGAAATCGAATCCAACAGAAACAGAAGAAGGTGGTATGGATTCAAGGGGTTGTGAGAGTTTAATCAAAACCTCTGTCAATTGCTCCACTTTTCTCTTAAGCTCATCTCTGCTGTCCTTTGTTTCTTTCAACTTTTGGCACAACACGTTTATGGAATCCCGTGCATCTTGTTGCGCCCCTTCTGCTGTCACTTTCCCTAGAGCCACCCTGGTTATCTGATAATCAGAGGCTGTTACATCCTCTCTAGTTTTGTCAGCCGAGGGAGTGGCAATCTCTGCGAATTTATCTCCTGAAGCATCCACCAAAACCCTTGAAACTGTTTTGGGTTTCTTGGCTGATTTCGCAGTAGAAGCCTTGAGTGAGCTGAAATCAAAGGCTGGTAGGGGTACAATCACCTTCCTCTTCCTCGGAGTTTTCTCGAGTAGCCATTGTGGCGTATCAGAGGAAATTGCCCATGTTGTAGTAACTGGTATTCTACTCTCAAGAGGAGAAGATTCTACTATTGAAGGGGGAACAGTTGTTAATGTGGTAGTAGATTCAATAAAGAGAGGCACAGGTTGTGGGGGAGTGTTGGTGATCACTTGGGTTCCAGCAGAGAGGGGTGAGAGTCCAGAGAAAATACCGGCCATGCTTGAAGAAGTGGATGGAGAATGAGGAGGTAGGAGTGGTTGTTGAGGGGGAGGCACAGATTCAGATTCCAAAGCCTGAGATGTAAGAGACAAGGTCTCTTCGGTTTGATAATCAACAAATGATGAAACCAGAAGTTGGCTTCCTCCTTCTTCCAAATTAATTTCTCCTATTTCTGGTGGTGTTGGTGATTCTGGCACATCCACCGTTTCAGCTGGAGAAATAATTGAAGAGATTTGTCTTTCTTTCCTCTTCTTGACAATCTTGACTTTTATAGGCGCCCTAAAAGATCTCTTGTCCTTTTCCTTTTTGGAGGGCCCCGCCTCTGAAGCAGCCAACTTTGAAAACTCATCATCTTTAAAATTCATTCCCCAAGAGGAAAGCCATGCTTTGGTACGAGCAAGGATTAGAGCTGACCTATCTGTAATAGAGGCTTTCTCGCTGGCTGACCAATCAATAGATGGGAAAACATATTGGTCTTCATTTAGTCCATCATAGGAAGGATCCAAAACACTTTCATTGTCACTGTTCCTTCTGAAAATCAGCAAGCTCCAGTGTTTGAATCTCAGCAATAGTTAATCTGCTATTATCTTTCCTGCGAACAGCAACCTCGTTACGCAGATCAACCCAAATATCCTCTATGTTTGGCCTATGCAGATGCTGGGTTCCATATGCTCTGAGCACTCCTCGGATGTCAAAACCATCTCGAGGCTTCATATGCTTTTTCAATTTGTCCTGAAGTTCGCATTCAACATTTTTGGCCTTTATTACTGTTGAGCAAGTATATCTCCCAATAGAAATTGGGAAGGACACAACGGCCTTATGTTTGCTTTGTTGGAATTTATGAAAATCCAACAGCTGCCTAACCAATTCTATTAATATCAGTCTATCCCCTGGATAGCGGGCAGGTGAAAAGGTTCCCCCGAGTACATGACTGTCTGAAGATATGTAAACTTCTTGAATTGTAAGAAGATACATCCCCATTTAGAAACTTCGGCCCAAGCCTCGTCTGAGACTCTTGTCTTCCTCAGCTCTGGGTTGATCCTGCAGATATTTTCATAGAAGAAGGCATCATTTACCCTTCTGAAATGTTCTTTAGACCCCTTTTTGGTCAATTGAGGGAAATATTTATAAACCGGGTTCACCGTTCTGCTTCCCTTAGTATCCAGCCCGGGATAGTTCCTCATCCCGGCTGCTGCGTATGCGACATATGAAAGCATATAAAACTTCCCAGTTGACAAGACCGTTGTCATTTGGGAATCAATCTCATTGCTGATGAGAGTGCCCCAGTCAATCCCTTGCTGATTTTTCTTGATGGTGACCATAAATTGATACATCCATCCATGAAATACATTCGATTCGGCAAGCCAAAAACCCGACTCAGCAGGGTGATAATATCATTGATTTCTTGGATGAAATCACTCCTGGGGATAGTCCTTGGAAATCTAGAGACCGCCGGTTTGGCCTTGATCAGGAACTTTTTGTTTACATCCTTGATGCAGTCTTCCTGATTGCTGTCCCAAGCCTTCTGAGCTGACTTGATGTTCAACTCCCCATATTCTTCAAAATTAGGCAATTTTAGGAGATCATCAAAGTAAACTCCATCCAGTCTGATTACTACCTCACCAGACTGACTCTTCACAGAACGAGAAGCCGAGTCATAACTGGATGCACAAGCTAAAATGAATTCTCGACATCAAGCGACATGGGAAAACCTGCCGCGAGAGGCAAGCCACCGTCACCTATAGCTTTCATCCATGGAGTTTGGGAGGAACTCCTCACCCTACTCCAAAATCTTCCATGTCTATATTTCCGAGTTCAAAGGTCTCTCGATGTCATAGTTGCAATCAATGTATGATGGAGATTCCGGCTTCTTGAACTTGTATTTCATTCTCGCTGCACTTCTCACCTTTTCCCGAGATGGACCAGGTCCGACATGAAGGACGCTGAACGAAGAAAGGTTCAAGCTCAGAGATGTTGGCCACACCGAAAATCCCGATCTCGCCGAATATGCCGGAAGAACAAAAGAGTCCAACACGCCGAGGAGGATGTCGGAATATCCCGAAGTCCGATGTGTTGAAAATGTCAGAACTTCTGAAAAACCCGACACACTTGGTAATGCCGGAACTTTGGGAAAGCCCGCACGCCCGATACATCGCTCGGAACTCGGGAAAACCCGATGCTTGCGTTGATGACGGGAACTCTGGGAAACCCGGCACTCACTGTGGAGATCGGAACTTTGAGAAACCTCGACGCCTCAAACTTTCGATACACTTCAGGTCTTCGACTCTGCAAAACAATCTTCAAAACCCGAGAAGAAAAACAGGGTTTTTCATTGAATTCCAAAACATGCAATCTCCTTTTTTGTCATTCATGTTCCATGCATATAATAAAACTTGGAAGAAATAGCACCAAGTGGTAGTCTCAGAAGAGATAAACCCTAGAACCTAAAACCCTTTTCAAAATAACTCCAGAAAGAAGAAGGAAGGAAAACCTCAAAACCCGGCGAGAAATTGAGAAGAAACCGCGTGCAATCGATCCGTAAAAACCAAGAACAAAGAAGGGAGAAAGAAATACCTTCAATCAGAGAAATGGAAAATCGAAAACAGGCGATTCAATCGGGCAAGGCGAGCTGTCGGGTTTCGAAATCGGAAGAGCATGCGCGAAAAATCCACGAATTAAAAATAAGTCCTGAAAATGACGTGGAAATCCACGTATTTATAAGAAAATTGGCAATTAATACACTTGGGCTCGGCACGTGCCAATTCACCGACAACTCGGCATGAATGCCATGTCAGCATGTTTGAGAGGTCCGAAAACCCGACACGAGGGGACTTAGTGCAATTCGGGTTTCGGGTATCGGAAAGCATGAGGCACAAAACATGAGGTGTTTAGATGTTACATAGCTCCGAAAACCCGATACAAAGGACTAAGCGGACTTCGGGTATCGGAAAGCATGAGGCGTAAAACATGTTTTAGGTAAGGCATGTTCCGATGCACCGGAGGTCCGAAAACCCGATTTTCACAATAGGAAGCGGGTTTCGGGTTTCGGAAGACACAAGACATAAAGCATGTTAAAACTCATGTCGAACTGTTGGTAAAACCCGAAAACCCGAAATTCGCTAAAAGAGGCCATAATGCAAAATCAACTTCAAAAATTTCGTATGGGTTATCTAATCGTTTTGTCGTAAACTCAAAACGGAGATAACAACTGGCTCTAGCTGGGGACTTTCTTTGTAATACCAAAGG
This sequence comes from Taxus wallichiana var. yunnanensis, assembly GCA_018340775.1. Classification (NCBI taxonomy): domain Eukaryota; kingdom Viridiplantae; phylum Streptophyta; class Pinopsida; order Cupressales; family Taxaceae; genus Taxus; species Taxus wallichiana. Next base: position 463,043,592 of record CM031244.1, on the reverse strand, counting down.
AAGAGAACTCAGAATCTCTGGTCTTATTCATTGGGCTACGGAGAAAAGAAGAAACCAAAACAAAACGAAGAAAGAAAGAAAGAAGGAAAACCAAAAGCAAACACACAACAAAAGCAAAATATGTACAATGCAAGAGAGCATCTTGCATCAATGGTGGAACAACTTTAGATGTTGTCCACTGAAAGGTAAAGGGAGTAATCCTCCATCCAGATATGATAGAAGGAAACTATTTTCACCATTCAGCTCGTGGATCTTGAAAGGTCCTTTCCATAAAGAATCAAACTTTCCATGCATTCCTTTCTGTTCTCTCCTCTTATCCCAAAGCAACACCAGGTCTCCAATCTGGAAGTCACGCTGCTTTGATTTCTTGTCAAAAATTTTCTTCACTCTGCTCTGATGATCTGCGATGCGATCAACTACCTTGATTCGTTCTTCTTCTAGCCTGGTTAGGTACATAACCCTCTTTTCGATAGAATTCTGAAAAGCTACATCTTCAACCGCTTTCGCCAACTGCAAGGCCGGCAATTCTACTGAGATAGGAATTTCAGCATCAATCCCGTATAGCAATTGAAAAGGAGACATCCCTATGGCTCGCTTTGGAGTGATCCGATCAGCCCACAATGCATCATACAATGCTTTGTGCCATGTCCTCTGATTTTCATCCACCGCTTCGATTATAAGAACTGCATTCTTATCACTGACTCAGCTTGCCCATTACCCTGAGGATAATAATCAGATGAGTGAGCCAGAGTGATGCCGAATCCATAGCAAAATTCTGTCAACTCATGTGATGAGAAGTTAGAGGCATTATCAGCTACGATCTTATGAGGCACACCGAATCTGACGATTATATTTTCTTTCAGGAACTTGCAAACAGCTTCAGAAGTTGCTTGCTTGATTGGTGCGGCTTCTACCCACTTGGTAAAATAATCTGTGGCAGTCAGCACATAGTTATGTCCGGCACTGGAAGCAGGATTCAATGTTCCGATAAAATCAATCCCCCATTGGTGAAAAGGTTCTTCAATCACTACAGGCTTCAGAGGAAGAGCTGCTAGCTTGGGACGACCAACGAAATGTTGACAAGCTTCACATTTAGACACCCATTCCGCTGAATCTCAGAAAAGAGTAGGCCAATAGTACCTAGCCCGTAGGATCTTATATGCTGTTACAGAGGATGAAAAATGTCCTCCGCATGCTAGGCTATGAAAGGACTCCAATAACTTTTCCTGTTGTGATTTATCAACACAACGCAAGAAAACACCATCAATACCTTTCTTGTATATTGCATTATTCCACAAAAGGTATTTTGCAGATCTCAACTTGACTGTTCGCTTCTCCTTTTGATTTAAATGCGGGGGCATTCACCATAAGTTAGGAAGAAAGCAATGTCCGTGTACCATTCATCGGTCGTACTCACGAATAGCACCATAGGCAGCTCTGAAGAAGTATCTTGAGTCTTTTCACACTCTGCTTCGGCATGATTTTCTGCAATTAATTGGCACAGGCCCCTTCCTCGTACCAACTTGGTAGGCTTGATGTCCAAATCATACTCCTGAACCTTAGCTATCCAAGTACCTCGTTGACTTCCCAGCTCTTGTTGAGTTAGAATGGATTTAACAGCAGTATCAGGAACAAGAACGAGAGTATGGGAATTCAGCACATAGTACCTGAAATGTTTTACTGCTCGTACCACTGCGTAAGCATGTTTTTCAATCTGTGACATCTTCAACTCATGTTCCTTCAGCGGGCAACTCATGAACGCGATAGGAGCTTCGATGCCTTCTCCATTTTCCTGCATCAGGATGGCTGACACTGTGTGGGCAGAGGCGTAACTGTACATGATAAAATCTTTCTTAAAGTCCGGACATACTAAGACAGGAGCGCAAGCAATTGCCCTTTTGATTTCTTCGAATGCAAGCTTCCCTTCTGCACTCCAACGAAATGGAACTTTTCCTTTCATCATTCCAAGGATATCCTTGGTTTTGTCAGCAAAATCAGGTACAAATCTTCTCAAGAAATTGACCTTTCCGAAGAAAGAATGAACTCCTGTTTTACTTGTGGGCAAGGTAAGGCTCTGAATAGCCTTTACCCTTTCCGGGTCAATTTTGGTTCCTTCCTTAGTCACAATATGACCCAGCAATTTTCCCTCGGTCACCCCGAACATGGACTTCTTGGGATTCAATGAAATCCCGTGACGTCTGCATCTCAAAAGTACCTGTTCTAAATGATCATAATGATCACTCCATTTTTTAGAGAAAACAGTCAAATCATCCAAATAAACAACTATAACCTTGCCCATCAGATCTCTGAATGCTAAGTCCATAGCTCTCTGAAAAGTGGCTCCGGCGTTGATCAAGCCGAAAGGCATCCTCCTGTAAGCAAAGGTACCCCATGGTGTCGTGAAGGCCATTTTGTGTTGATCCTCTGTGGTTACCTCGACTTGATTATATCCCGAAAATCCATCGAGCATGGATAGCATTTCTGATCCGGTAACAGTTTGTAATACCTGATCCATGATAGGCAAGGGATAGTTATCCTTCAACGAGGACTGATTCAAGTTTCGGAAGTCAACACAGATCCGGATCTCACCATTCTTCTTCCTGACAGGAACAATGTTAGCAATCCAAGTGGAGTGATGGATTGGGAAAATAATTCTAGCATCTAACATCTTCTGAATTTCTGCCAGTATAGTTCCTGAGATCTTTGGATTGTAATGTCTTTGCTTTTGTCTGTACGGCTTCACATCAGGCTTCAAAGGGATACTGTGCTGTACATCTTTGGGCTTGAAGGATTTCAAATCTGCATAAGACCAGGCCAACACATCGATATATTTCTTCAAAAGCGAAGTGAATCTTACCTTCTCTTCAGGAGAACAACATTTCCCGATATTCACCATCCGAGGTTGATCAGATGAACCTAGATTGATTTGATCTACTTCAGAGGAAGAAGCTCCTTCGACTTGCCTTTTGTTTTGAATAAAACGATCATGCTTATCGAACAAACCTTCCAGGGAAACCAGACCTTTCGGTATCTTGTTGCCTTTCAGCTGGATGAATTCACCATCAACCTCTTGATACGGATCTGAAATAGTTTCACGAAAGGCTGATTCCGAACCTTCAAAATATAATTCGCTGAAATTGTCAGCCTTTTCTAGAAAAGCCAACACCTGTCGATCATCGTTGAACACTTGCCAGTGAGTTGCATTATCTGGGACGCTAGGGCGGTACACAATCTCGATAGAGTATGTATCTTGCTTAAACTGAGGATGAGGAAGAAGAAGAGATGCAGACACGGCCAAAGAATCAGCCTTGTCATTATAATCTCTTAAAACTGCCTTGATAGAAAATGCATCAAAGCATTCTATACTATCCCAAACTTTATTCCGGTAATGTTTCAACCGATCATTTTTCACCTGATATATACCCCGACTGATTGACACAATCAGCCCGCATCTCCCTGAACCTTGAGATTTCTGATTCCCTTCTGTCTGGCTAATTCTAATCCTAATAACAGGGCTTCATATTCGGCCGTGTTGTTAGTATTATCAAATTGCAACTTGTAAGCTGATGGGAAAATCTCGGAGCTAGGAGATATAAGGACAACACCAGCACTTGATCCAGAGGTTGAGCAGCTACCATCAAATTCGAGCATCCAAATAGCATTGGGATCTTCTTCTTCAACATCTACAATGGGTATCTCTGAAGTCATGAAATAATTCCCAAAGCTAGCATCTTCGAAAAGGATCTGAGCCTTTGGATCATCTGATTTGGTCACCAAATACTTCGCCTGTGGTTCAGGATGAAGAACCTGATGAACCCCATTGACCGGGATCTTAGCTTTGGTCCAATCCATATTAATTTCTCCTCCGACGTCTTTACAAAATCCTCTACCCAAGAGGATACCGTAGGCTGCAGGAATGTCGGCAACCAGAATAGTCATTTTCACTCTCTTCTCAGGGAAAGCAACAAATGCAAACTGTGCGTCCTTGATTTGACCAATCAGAGGGACTTGTTTAGTTTCCATGGAATAGCACCGTCCATATGACTTAGTCAAAGTAAGCCCAAGGGCATGAGCCACTTTTGCGGGCATAACATTATCAGAGGCCCCTGAGTCAATGATGCAATTGCTGAGTTTGAACCCATTTATAAGTAGAGACAAATAAAATGGTTCAATCTTTCCTGAGGAAGAAGCAGAGGTCAGATTATTCTGAGGTGGGAGTTGAGTAGGATTTGGAAGGAGACCTTTAGAAGGTGACGGAACAGCCGCTTTACTTCTGATGAACTTAGCCAGCTTTTCAAATTGTTCAGGATTCGACTGAAGGTATTCTGCTTCTGACATTTGAATCTTGGTTCTCTTTGCATGATCAATAATGTCAAAAGCAGTATAAGAAGGAATGATGGTAGGCTCAGTTCTAATTACATGAGCTTGTGCTGAGGCACTGATCTTAGGAGAAGCAGAATAAGGAGCAGCTGCCTTTTTAGTAACCTCTCTTTCAGTCTCCGGCGAAATAGGAGTACCCCTCTTAACTATTGATATGGGAGGTTCCTTATTTTTCTCCTTAGTGTTTTCAAGAGTTTTCCTGGGATTCTGAGATTGGGACCGAGTGAACACAGCAAATGACTGACCATCTGGCTCACATTCATCTTCATCATATTCCAAATACCCAATGCTGGAGTCGCCAGCTGACTCGTCATAAGACTCATCAAAGATATCCCGAAGCTTCAAAGCCTCACGGAATCTTGTTCTTCCGGTTCTTCGCCTTCTTCAATTAGTTCTACTACCGCATCGATTGACGGAGGAGCTTCAATCGCTAGTCTTGGCTGAAAGCAGAGTTAACCGTGGCCTATCTCTAGGCAGAGCACCATTGTTGTTATTAAAATTCCGTCTAGGGATATCCCGATACGGAACGTTGTTCACCTGCTGGGACATTTGCTTCTTCAAAGCAATCAAATCATTAGCCATTTTTCGAAACATAGGATCAATGTTACCTTGAGAAGAACCTTGATTTTTGAGTTTAGGCACGTCTTTCTTGATCCTTCCAGCCAAGATGAGATCATCCTCTATTTCAGTAGCCGTTGACTGAGCAGTAGCCAAATCTGGGATAACCGACCTTCTTAATAAAAAGCTTATATCAGGAGGTTGAGCATTGATAAAGAAGCATTTTTGGTTTTCCAGAGTAGGAACAGCTATTTCTGGAATCTTCCGGATCAGCTTGTTGAACTTTGCCACGAATTCCCGCATAGGTTCATGCGACTCCTTCTTCATATGCGTGAGCTGAGCTAACAAAGCATGAGAATCTTCAGCTGGTTTGAAACGTGCTTCGAACTTAGTCCGCATGGTAGCCCAGTTTGGGATGCATGCATTCGGGAGGTGATAAAACCATTCAGCTGCTGCTCCCTGCAACGTTTCGACGAAGAGTCGAACGGAGACATCCTCGTGGGCTACTCCGAGGACACCGCATGCAACAAAGAAAGATGCAATGTGCTCATCAGGATGTTGTTTCCCATCCCCATTGAACTTGGGAATGTTTTTACGAGATCCACGTGGTAACTCATTCAATGGAGGAGTCAAGGAAAGAGGACCAATAACTGCACCCCAAGGCACAAAGTCCGAACCGCCATCCTTCTCAAAAGAGAGTGCGACAGTGATCCGAGTATCGATGGAAGAGTAGTGCACGACAAGTTGCGATGCTTCCCCTGCCTCGTGGATCCAAGTTTCTCCGAACAGCGAAGAACTTCTCGGTCCTGTTAGAGACAATGCTGTTGGGAGAAAGACTGAAATTGTGTTGTTGCAGTAACTCAAAGAGTGGATCAATTTCACCTTGAGCTCGGCGAGACCGAGTGAAGATCTTCCTGGCCAGCTTGAACTGAAAGGGGATCTTATTGAAAATAAGGCAAATATGGAGTCGCCAGACACCGAGAGGATAAGCTTTATACTATTGATCAGTATTCCCAAATGAGTCGCCAAAATCGTTGGTCGATATTTTGTCAAACCAAAATATGAGGTTCAACCACAGTATATGGGATAAAATCCCTCCTCAAAGACAGTGAGGCTGCCGCTTATTGCTAATCTAAAACACAAGAAACAATATATACAAAGATTCACACTAATCTAACCATCAAATTGGGATGAAATCCCAAAATCCACATTCACACGATTCAAGGATATTGCTTTCGTAAATGAACTAGGTTAGAAATTGTTACGATGAAAGAAGTAGAAAGGAAATGGGAGAAACGTATTTTCTTTCGAGTAAACACAGAGCACGAAATAATCATACGAGTTTTAGATCATAAATATAATGTCCGAGATAATTAGAAACACTAAGATTCTATGCAAAGAATAGCTTAAGATCATGAACATAAGAACACTATCTTAAGTAAGATATATTCCACAACACAAAGTCTGCCAAATAATATCAAATCCTATTCTTCAAAATGATTGAAAGAAAACACAAAGTTTTTCTCCTTTCCAATAGCCCCTAGATATTCCAAAAATTCTCGACCCTTTGGAATGCAAAAGCATCCCTTATTTATAACAAAAAGAAGTAGAGATAAAATAGGGCAGATCCTAAAAAGTAGCAATTTAACTAGAGTTCAGTTTTGCATGATTCTCACGCAGGAGATCAAGTCAAAATATTGATTCAAAAATGTGACGAAACAGAAATGAAAAAGACATGTCAATTTCAAGATTGAAATGACATGAAACATTGGGACTTAGTCTGAATCGTCATCCTTTGCTACTTCCTCTTTTTCTTCCTCCAAATTGAGACTGCTTTGCTCAAATTCCCGAACTTCCGAATTATGCCTTGCATTTCATTCTCATCAGGCGCAGTGGAATGATCATTCCAAATTTCACAGGTCTCATGAATGTCGCTGGCATTACCGGGAAGCTTTTTCAATCCTTTGCTGAGTTTCCTTAAGGCCTCCAAAGTATGCTCAACCCTTACAAAACGATCGATGATTTCAAGACCAAATCCTTGTATTGATCCCTGCTGAACAGACTCTCGAATTTGGTTGAAGAGATCATCTACTGATAGGATACCTGAGTTCCCAACTAACACCTTTGGACAAATCTTCAACAACTCTTCTTCCAGATCACTTTTCCCATCGATCAATTTATCCCTTGATTCTCTCAACTTGCTGCAGGCTTCATTGAGAATCTTTATTCTGAATCTGATGGCCTTGGTCAGCTGGAAATGCTTATCTGTATGTGGAAGAACACCTTCTTCTACCAAGAGATGTGCTGGGATTTGCTTTAATACATGGAGAGCTTCAAAAGTCAAATCAAGCTGTCCAATCTCCTGAGAGAATTCTTCATCCATCTTCTCTCCCTCCTTCTGAATGTCCCCTAAAGACTGATGAACTTTCACCACGTCTCGAATCACTTCCTTCCCCTGTTGGAGCAACCTTTGGATCCATTCATCAACCGCCCTTCCTTGTTTGGCAATCTTTTCAATTGTGGGCACTGATGAGAAATCGAATCCAACAAAAAAAGAAGAAGGTGGTATGGATTCAAGGGGTTGTGAGAGTTTAATCAAAACCTCTCAATTGCTCCACTTTTCTCTTAAGCTCATCTCTCGCTCCTTTGTTTCTTTCAACTTTTGCACAAAGACGCTTATGGAATCCCATGCATCTTGTTGCGCCCCTTCTCATCGTCACTTTCCCTAGAGCCACCCCGTTATCTCGATAATCGTAGGTCACATCCTCTCTAGTTTTGTCACGAGGGAGTGGCAATCTCTCGCGAATTTATCTCCTCGAAGCATCCACCAAAACCCTTGAAACTGCTTTTGGGTTTCTTGGCTGATTTCGCAGTAGAGGAGCCTTGAGTGAGTTGAAATCAAAGGCCGGTAGGGGTACAATCACCTTCCTCTTCCTCGAGTTTGCTCGAGTAGCCATCAGTGGCGTATCGAGGAAATTGCCCATGTTGTAAGAATCGGTATTCTACTCTCAAGAGGAGAAGATTCTACTATCAAGGGGGAACAACATTAATGTGGTAGTAGATTCAATAAAGAGAGGCACAGTTGTGGGGGAGTGTTGGTGATCACTGGGTTCCAAAGAGAGAGGGTGAGAGTCCGAGAAAATACCGGCCATGCTTGAAGAAGTGGATGGAGAATGAGGAGGTAGGAGTGGTTGTGAGGGGGAGGCACAGATTCAGATTCCAAAGCCTGAGATGTAAGAGACAAGGTCTCTTCGGTTTGATAATCAACAAATGATGAAACCAGAAGTTGGCTTCCTCCTTCTTCCAAATTAATTTCTCCTATTTCTGGTGGTGTTGGTGATTCTGGCACATCCACCGTTTCAGCTGGAGAAATAATTGAAGAGATTTGTCTTTCTTTCCTCTTCTTGACAATCTTGACTTTTATAGGTGCCCTAAAAGATCTCTTGTCCTTTTCCTTTTTGGAGGGCCCCGCCTCTGAAGTAGCCAACTTTGAAAACTCATCATCTTTAAAATTCATTCCCCAAGAGGAAAGCCATGCTTTGGTACGAGCAAGGATTAGAGCTGACCTATCTGTAATAGAGGCTTTCTCGCTGGCTGACCAATCAATAGATGGGAAAACATATTGGTCTTCATTTAGTCCATCATAGGAAGGATCCAAAACACTTTCATTGTCACTCGTTCCTTCTGGAAAATCAGCAAGCTCCAGTGTTTGAATCTCAGCAATAGTTAATCTGCTATTATCTTTCCTGCGAACAGCAACCTCGTTACGCAGATCAACCCAAATATCCTCTATGTTTGGCCTATGCAGATGCTGGGTTCCATATGCTCTGAGCACTCCTCGGACGTCAAAACCATCTCGAGGCTTCATATGCTTTTTCAATTTGTCCTGAAGTTCGCATTCAACATTTTTGGCCTTTATTACTGTTGAGCAAGTATATCTCCCAATAGAAATTGGGAAGGACACAACAGCCTTATGTTTGCTTTGTTGGAATTTATGAAAATCCAACAGCTGCCTAACCAATTCTATTAATATCAGTCTATCCCCTGGATAGCGGGGCAGGTGAAAAGGTTCCCCCGAGTACATGACTATCCGAAGATATGTAAACTTCTTGAATTGTAAGAAGATACATCCCCATTTAGAAACTTCGGCCCAAGCCTCGTCTGAGACTCTTGTCTTCCTCAGCTCTGGGTTGATCCTGCAGATATTTTCATAGAAGAAGGCATCATTTACCCTTCTGAAATGTTCTTTAGACCCCTTTTTGGTCAATTGAGGGAAATATTTATAAACCGGGTTCACCGTTCTACTTCCTTAGATCCAAATGTGATAGTTCCTCATCCCGTCTGCTGCGTATGCGACATATGAAAGCATATAAAACTTCCCAGTTGACAAGACCGTTGTCATTTGGGAATCAATCTCATTGCTGATGAGAGTGCCCCAGTCAATCCCTTGCTGATTTTTCTTGATGGTGACCATAAATTGATACATCCATCCATGAAATACATTCGATTCGGGCAAGCCAAAAACCCGACTCAGCAGGGTGATAATATCATTGATTTCTTGGATGAAATCACTCCTGGGGATAGTCCTTGGAAATCTAGAGACCGCCGGTTTGGCCTTGATCAGGAACTTTTTGTTTACATCCTTGATGCAGTCTTCCTGATTGCTGTCCCAGGCCTTCTGAGCTGACTTGATGTTCAACTCCCCATATTCTTCAAAATTAGGCAATTTTAGGAGATCATCAAAGTAAACTCCATCCAGTCTGATTACTACCTCACCAGACTGACTCCTCACAGAACGAGAAGCCGAGTCATAACTGGATGCACAAGCTAAAATGAATTCTGGACATTGGGCGGACATGGGAAAACCCGCTGCGAGAGGCAAGCCACTGTCAGCTATAGCTTTCATCCATGGAGTTTGGGAGGAACTCCTCACCCTACTCCAAAATCTTCCATGTCTATATTTCCGAGTTCGGTGTCTCTGATGTCATAGTTGCAATCAATGTATGATGGAGATTCCGGCTTCTTGAACTTGTATTTCATTCTGCCAGACTTCTCGGCCTTTTCCTGAGATGGACCAGGGTCCGACATGAAGGACGTTGAACGAAGAAAGGTTCGAAGCTCAGGAGATGTTGGCCACACTGAAAATCCCGATCTGCTGAATATGCCGGAAGAACAAAAGAGTCCGACACGCTGAGGAGGATGTCGGAATATCCTGAAAGTCCGATGTGTTGAAAATGTCGGAACTTCTGAAAAACCCGACACACTTGGTAATGCCGGAACTTTGGGAAAGCCCGGCACGTCTGATACTGTCGGAACTCAGGGAAAACCCGACGCTTGCGTTGATGACGGGAACTCTGGGAAACCCGGCACTCACTGTGGAGATCGGAACTTTGAGAAACCTCGACGCCTCAAACTTTCGATACACTTCAGGTCTTCGACTCTGCAAAACAATCTTCAAAACCCGAGAAGAAAAACAGGGTTTTTCATTGAATTCCAAAACATGCAATCTCCTTTTTTGTCATTCATGTTCCATGCATATAATAAAACTTGGAAGAAATAGCACCAAGTGGTAGTCTCAGAAGAGATAAACCCTAGAACCTAAAACCCTTTTCAAAATAACTCCAGAAAGAAGAAGGAAGGAAAACCCTCAAAACCCGGCGAGAAATTGAGAAGAAACCGCGTGCAATCGATCCGTAAAAACCAAGAACAAAGAAGGGAGAAAGAAATACCTTCAATCGGAGAAATGGAAAATCGAAAACAGTGATTCAATCGGCAAGGCAAGTCAGTCGGGTTTCGAAATCGGAAGAGCATGCGTGAAAAATCCACGAATTAAAAATAAGTCCGGTAAAAATGACGTGGAAATCCGCGTATTTATAAGAAAATTGGCAATTAATACACTTGGGCTCGGCACGTGCCAATTCACCGACAACTCGGCATGAATGCCATGTCAGCATGTTTGAGAGGTCCGAAAACCCGACACGAGGGGACTTAGTGCAATTCGGGTTTCGGGTATCGGAAAGCATGAGGCACAAAACATGAGGTGTTTAGATGTTACATAGCTCCGAAAACCCGATACAAAGGACTAAGCGGACTTCGGGTATCGGAAAGCATGAGGCGTAAAACATGTTTTAGGTAAGGCATGTTCCGGCATGTTCACAATAGATTTCGCAGTTTCGGAGGTCCATGTTAAAACTCATGATTTTTGGTAAAACCAAATTCACGCTAAAAGAGGCCATAATGCAAAATCAACTTCGTATGGGTTATCTAATTGTTTTGTCGTAAACTCAAAACGGAGATAACATGTTGAAGTTAATTAATTATAATAACACTATATCTACCCTTTATAAAGCTATAATTAAATCACTAATCTTACTATACAATTATCAATGCATTATGATTGTAGACCATATTTATCTTTTATAAGACGTGAATGGAAACCCAATGAAATATAAAATTAAAGAAAACATGTTTATCAACCATAGTCTGCAATGCTTTAAAAATCTTCTTTAACTGTCAACATACATCATCTCTTTTGTTAACTAAATTTCATCCCTATTACTTTTCTCTTCTAGCCACTTGTCACACAAACCAAACCAAGCATATTTCTCTATTTTTGAGAGGTTGAAGACATCTCGTCTCGTCATCCATGTTTCCTGATAATGAACTCCGTAAATTTTAAATATAAAAAACCCTTTTAAAATTATATATTGTTCTATTAAAAATTATTTACGCAGAGTGTAATTACCCTAAAATTCATTTTTCTCCTAAACCCTTATTAATCAAATTATGTAATTAGTTTTGGGTCATAGAGGATCATGTTGAAAAGGTGAAAGTTACATCAACCAACTTTCTCCATCTCTCAAGCGAGATTTGTAGCCTTTCTAGATGACAATATAAATGAATCAATTTTTCGTGTTCGGCCAACTATTCTTTTTTGAAAATACCTATAACCACAAAATTGAAATCACTAAAAATTGTATATAAAATAAATTTAAAAAGTTAAATTAATACAATAATAAATTATTCTAGCTCAAATAAAATATATTAAAATGCTTACTTGCTTGGAAAATCCACTAATATCATCATATTATCATTTACATAGAGATTCATTTTGAGGTCTCCTTACACTTGTTGTTTACAATTACAAAAACAAGATGAGAGGGTTTATCAACATTTTTTTTGGTGGGCGTGAGACTGTATTTTCACCTTTAATCCACTTGAGAGTAGGCCATTCATACTTTTTGGGGTAGTCTCGCGCCCATTCAATTTTTTTTTTTTATTGATAATAGGCTGAGAGGACATGCCTCTAATGAGGATATGTAAAACAATAAACTCATTATAAAATAATGAATTAAAATCACTTTAAATAATAAATGAATACTTTATACCTCAGCGTAGAAAACTCTCTCGTCCTATGACAATTGTCATCCTCATGTTAGTTGATATGGGATGTAAACATGTCATAATCAAGTCATAATATAATTTTTGAATTAAGAAAAAAATTATATTAACAAATAAATAGTAAAATTTTACCTTTGTGTGAGGGACGCCATAAGAGCATATGAAATATGCGTGCTCGTTCCACCATCATCGTCCTCTCATCGGTCTATATGGGAAGTAGACATGTGATACACAAGTGGTATTATAATTGTTCAATGAAATTAAATAATTTTGTAATTAAAAATCAATTATAAATATATACCTCTGTGTCAAGTCCCTAGAGGTTGAGGGATTTCCACTCATAAAAATGTGGTGTTCTTCGTTAGACGGAATTGTAAGGATGTAAATTGACATGCAACCTTCAACCGCACTCGACCCCCTGAGGTTGTGTCGGAGCAGCCGATATTGAATGTGTGGATAGCTAACTATAGGAGGATCAATGACTAAGATTTGATAGTGTGATCTCCTAGAAGCTGAATTGGCCAAAGGGAGATTTAGAGGCTATGAGCAGGGTAACGTAAATTCCTATGGTTTGTTTGCCTAACTTAAATATGAGAGTTGATCTAGTTTAAAGTCTCCATATAAACTGAATGAAATTAACAATCTAAGCTAATACTCGAAAGGAAACTAATCTAAAAAAATCACAAAACTGAAATATTACAATCACAAGACAACAACTTACTTTTATACTAAACAAACAAATCTACATCTACACTAAAACTAAACAAGCGAGATAACCCGATGTGGTTATTCACCTGTGCTGAGTGTATTGAACTAAACTAACTTAAAACAATAACTTTTCCAAATGATCTATGATATGTAGACAACCTCCTACAAATATTCCCTCCTTCATATCCACAGGGATGGGAAGAAGAGGATTCGTCATCGGGGGTTGCTATGAAAGATTCAAACCCTCTTGGAAATTAACTAACTACTTACAAATGAAAATAAATTGATTTCTACTCTATTTGATGTGATGTAACAATGATAAATTGTAAGAATGAAGGAAATCAAACAACAAATCCAACCTAGAATTCACATAACAGAGGTAAATCCAGTTGTGTAGTAATTTGTCCCCTCAGTTTATTCCTTTCTTTCTCTGTGCATCCATATGAGTCCAAGGTATTGGGAATGCAAGAACAACAGTAAGAGGATGGATCTTGAGCAATGACAGCTTGATAGCAGTCCGGATGCAATGCAGGTAGAAGAGAGATAGTGCAAGAGATCGAGCTTGGCTATGCAATTCCTAGCAAAATCGTAGTAGCAATTAAATGCAAGATACACAAAATTCTCAGGCCTTTTGCTTGAACACAAGCATGGAATATATAAGAATGGAGGATGGGAGGTGCCTTCATGCACAAGATGAAGTTCAACCAATTAAATATATTTAAAAATAGAAGATGGAAGGAATACCATGCAAATAAGACTATTTTTAGGCAATTTGGTTCACAAATGCACCCTAAAAGTTGAGTTAAGTGAAGCATCGCGTGTCAAAAACACGCATGAAGAGTTCTGGAAAAGCATTCAGGACCGCCTCCCTGTGTAGGGAGGCGGTCCTAGGACCGCCACCCATGTTTGGGAGGTGGTCCTGACACAAAAGGCCAAAACATGCACAGAATGAAGCGGGAAGCTGGAAGAAAGTGTGGAAAAGCTAAGTAAGGATGTACAGGCTACAAATATACACTGCGAATGGGTTTTGGAGCTCGAACACCTTCTGAAAGGACATGAATCATCATTGGGGACTTTTATAACCGTTTTCTGACAATGTAGCACATGTAATTTTGGGTGCGTACATATTACCCCCTCGGAGAAGTGTCTTAGCCATGAAAAGGTGTAAAACGTAGAGTCCAAGTATGGCATTCCCAAAATGGGGAGTTATAAGCTATACTTGACATACCCGTGTGTCAAAATGTCACCACCCAAACTCCCACTACCTGCATAAGAAAAAAAGAAGACTCAAGTGCATATAGATAAAATATTGAAAAATAAACACTAAATTAAAATGACAAGAGGACTTACCATTTTCGTGGGGATATAGAAATATACCTACACCAACGCTCCATCCTGTGAACATATGCACTCAAAACAAAGTTATAACAACATATATATACCAAAAAAACTCATTTTTCAATTCATTTGTGCATATCGACTTGGTGATTTTTGAGCTTTAGGCCCACGTTGACCCTTTTTCATTTTTGAGCATGGTTGAATTGGAATGGATTTGGGAATGGTATTTTGCGTTAGGATGTCCCTTTGCTTGTTTGAATACTTTTGAGAAGAACTCCTAAGAAATTTTTAACTAGAGCGGTCATAAGGGGCCTCAAAGAGGTGGATAGGAAAAGTGCCTTTATTTCTTAGTCTCCATTTTGTGAGGCATATATGATGTTTTGATATTTCATGCTCATTGTAAGTGTTTTGACTGCACCTAGTGTGCGATGACATCGTACAAAACTATGACACACCATGATATGTACATATATCTCTTTTTGGCTCAGTTATTCCTTGCATAGAGTTGGCTTACATTGATGATTTGATTCACGTGTGTACTCTTAAATGTTAGAATTTCCACTTTTCTATGCTTTTCGAATTTATGCAATGGATGTGAAATGATAACAAAATGATTTCTTTTTGTATTTCATAATGTTGATAAATGATGATGCGAACACAATGTGATGTTTGAATTTTAGTTTCCTTAACCAACCTTCGATACCTCATATTGTCTTAGCAAAATGTGGTGACAAAATGATATGATGAGAAGAATGAACTTTCCCACTCCTAACTCCATACAATCCAAGAAAGATGCGAGGGCTCATCACCGAGAGCCGAAAATGGCACTAGTTATGAAATTTGTTGAATGGTAATGATGAGGAAAGACAATGGTTTGACAGACCAAATTGAGACACCAAAACCTCACCCTACTCAAGTTACCTCATAGCTTAGAATGTGAATTGCTTTGCAGGTTCATCTACACTTGGATCCATAGATGGCTACTTGGTTGACAAAATCTGGTTTGGGGTTTTAAGCTCTTTTGGAATTTTGGACATCTAACTCACTTTGTTTTTTATTTAAGAACTCACAACATTTGGGATAATTATTTGTAACTTTCAAGTTTATCAACAAGACCCCCTACTCCTTGCCCCATGCTACTAGGAGGAAGCATGGGCTCATCACCAAGGACAAGGAATAGGTGAGTAAGGGCATTTCTCTCCTTTCCCAACCCTACATCACTAGTAAGAGATGCAAGCTCAACACCAAAGGTTGGTAAGGCAAATAAATGTATAAATTAAAAATTTATGTGGATTTGCATTTAACTTACTTATCTAGAATTTTTTTAGTATATTCTTATTTCCAAAGATATTTTCACGGGATAGATGTGACACCATGAAGCTTCTAGAATAGACTATAGGCAAATACACCTAACCTAGAAAGAAACTATAAGCAGAACCAAGTATGCAGGCCTTGGTATGATCATGGTCAAAACTTTGTCTTATCTTGTTTGGATTAATGAAATGATTCAAAAATAATTGATGATACCGTGAAGATTTGAAGAGACATGATTTGAATGTTTTGCCAATTTTTTAGAAGTTTTTAGGAATTGCTATAAGAATAAGTCCCTTGATCACAAATTTATGAAATGAACTAGTGAATGAAAATGTAATGTAGATGCAATAATGTACATATGAAAATGCAGGTGAAACTACATGTCATGATGCCTAAGGTGAAGAAAGTTGACAAATATCAAATTCTTCACCCCTAAAAGTACACAACGGAGAACCATTATCCTCAAAATTTCCGTTCTCTTGACAAGGGCCTACCATTCTAGGTTTAGACTTACAACCCTTTCCCGAGAAGTGTATATGTCCAATCACTAAAATCATTTGTCTGAAAGAGGCATGCATGTACATCTTTGTCACGTTCTTCGAGGTATGGTGTGTGGGTGAACATGACTATGTTGTTCGCAATTGTCTCCTATGTAGAGCATTGTGTTTACTTATAACACTTGTTGAATGATGAGGCCTTGCCCCATGGATATGGAAAGCTTAGCTTTAGACACACATGGGTTCAAACCATGGTTTAGAATAGAACAACCTATTAGTGAGAAATCACAAAAGCACCCCTAAATGAGCTCTAAAAAATCTGCTTTTCTAAGGTAGACTCATTTGGTGTGATTACATAACATTAAACTTTCCCCAAGGTGTGGGACCTTGCAAAATGGGAAAGCTCTCCAGATTGAAGGTTGGTTCCTTATTCCTCTATTTAGGTGCATACGTAGAAACTTGTAGAGGATCTTTTCTTAATCCTAATCTAAAATTTACCAAGGAGACAGGGATAGAAGGAATACAAAAATTAAAACAAAGCTAAACTATGAGGTGATGCACTGAAGGAATGATGAACACTTATTTTTCTAATAGACACAAAAACAAAATGCATACAATTAACAAGCATAAATAGCCGGATATATAATGGGAGATTAGAGGAAAGTAAAAGAGACAAGAAAGGATCTAAAATCAATCACAGACGTGTTTTATTGCTCTGTAGATTGATACAGATCCATTACAAAGTAGCCAAGAGGTAGAAATGTAATGTAATTTTTGATGGAAGGCTTGAACCCCACAAATCCCTTTGCTAAGAGGAGAAGGGATCCTATAAAACAAAGAATTTCCAACCCTTTACAATGAATCTTGCCCCATATTTATAGATTCAACCTGAAAGAAGAAAAAAAGAGAAGCAGGGAAAAGTAGGTTGAAGCTCAACCACCGATGTTAATGCCTCTAATGATATCTCTCCCCAAATCCATCTTTACTACATCAATCCTTGGTTCGAACCTTGAAGGAAGAGGAAGCAATGAAACAGATCAAATCGAATTGGTTGTTGAGGTAAGAAGATCCTACATTAAAAGCCTGAAGAAATTTCCTCCGTTTTTCTTCACCTAACCTCCTCAAAATTAAAGTTTCAGACTTCCATGGCATGGGTGAGGCCGAGATCTTTCCAACGGCATCAAATTTGTAATATTTTGAGCCCTGAGTCGAAAGATATGCCCCTTCGAAGTTTGTATCGGGTCCGTATAGGAGGGCGGGAAAACAACTTGAAAAATGGGTCCCCTTTTGATATGGGATATGTGGCAGTCAAAAACTGGCGCTCATTTAGAAACCTTTTCTCTATTCACCCCTTGAATCAGTGCCATACTGACACTTGGCATTCTCTACTTATACCTTTATACTTAGCCAATTTTGAAGCCTTTTATGTCCACCTTTTGACTATGTTTCCTCTTATGCGGATCATGGTCGATCCAATATTTGGCACAGGGGCGAAATATGGATAACAATTTGGTGACTCACAGGGGTATTTGCCTACTAGATGAAAAGACCAATTGCCTTGTCATATCCATTGGGCATGGAGTCGAGAAATACGGTCCTCGATACTAATTTTACGCTCGATTCATGAGCCCGTCTCACTTGCACTCTCAATTTTCATAAGAAATCTCGAAATGAAGGTTTCTAAGAGTAGAAAATTGTTTTAATTGGGGTTTCATCTGTCTTTCCAAATGGACTACACGAGAGGCACAAAACAACACCACACTATATACAAAATTTGAAATCATACATGCTCCAAATGGAACATGCGATCATGTAAAACACTTAGAGAAAAGCAATCTACACTACAACAAGACAATGTGCATAAGCACTTAGAGGAAAGAGAAAACTAAACTAATATGTACAGGGTGAGAACTCCCCTTTTAGTAGCAGTGTTTAAGATAGATCCCATTTACTAGAATTTGTAACTTTTCACCCTCCAATGTAGACAATTGGAAAGCATTGCTACTTTTGCATCTTGTGATCATATAGGGGCCACTCTAGATGACATCAAATTTGGAATGCCTTCCTGGTTTTTCTCAATCTGCATCCCATTTCAAAACCAAGTCTCCTTCCTAGAAAGTCCTTGCTTTTGCCTTCTTGTCAAAGCATTTCTTGATTGAATCCTGATTCTTCTCTATTGCTTGGAGAGCATGCTCTCTGGTTTCTTCTAATTCTATCAGCTCCGCATACCTGACCTCCATTGGTCCAAATTCAGACATCTCTAGTTGCTTCACGAGCTCCAATGCTGGCAACTCAAGTGATATAGGCAACACTGCCTCTTTCCCATAGACAAGCTTGAATGGAGAGTTGCTGTAGATCTCTTGGGCGTTATTCTATCAGCCCATAAGGCCATTTTGAGATTTGTGTGCTAGGTCCTCTAATTCTCATCAAGAGTTCTTCTGATGATCTTTAGTAGGTTTTTGTTTGTGGACTCAGCCTGGCCATTACCTTGAGGGTAATAGTTTGATGAAGTACTCAAATAAGTCCCATTCTTAACATCCCATCCTATGATTTTGGAACCTATGAATGCTAATTCATTTTCTGATATGATGGTGGCTGGCATTCTAAATCTGGTCACTACCCCTTCATAGAAATCCAAGATACTAGCTTCATTTGCTTCCTTGAGTGCCACTACCTCGGTCCATTTGGTAAAATAATATGTCACTATCAGGATCCATTTGTGACCTTGGCTTGAGTTTGGATTGAGACTCCAATGAAGTCCAATCCGCATTGCATAAAAGGTTGTTCGATCAAATTGGGTGCGTGGAAGTGCTTCTGCTAGCCTTTCCTTGCCTTTGAAGAATGCATAATTCTTGTACCTTTTGATCCATGTGTAGTAGTCACTAAACACTCTGGGCCAATAATATCCTTCTTTCATGATTTTGAGTGTTTTTACTCTTGGAGCAAAATGGCCTCCAACTGCTTCAACATGGAATTCTTGTAGCACTCTCTCCACTTGATCTGTCCTAATGCATCTCAGCAGAATGCCATTGATGTCCCTCTTGAACAAGACACCATCAATAAGAACATATGGGATGGCCTGTAGCCTGAAATGCCTTCTTTTTTCTTTACTCATCCCATGAGGACACATTCCTATTCGAAGGAAGTGCACCATATCTTGGGTCCAATAAGGAGTAGGTACATCATCTCTCCCTTCTTCTTGATCTTCTTGTAGAACAAGAACAACCTCCTTTTCACTGTCTATTTCATCTTGTTGACCTAAGGCTAGTTGTTCACACAACCCCTTCCCACGGACCAACTTGGTGACCTTGATCTCAATGTCATATTCCATGACACGAGTGATCCATCCTGCACACTTTTCATTCAGGTCCTTGCTGAGAAGGAATTATTTAACTCCCACATGGGAGACCAATAGTTGGATCTTGTTGTTTAAAACCAAATGCTTAAACTTCTTCAATCCTCTTATCACCGCTAGACTGCTTCTCAATGAAGGAGTACCTCACCTCATAATCTTCCAAACTCTAGATGAAGAAAGCAATTGGATGTTCTGTACTTTCTTTGTTTTGCTGCACCAAGATTGTAGAAATTGTGTCACTGCCACCAAAGGCATACAATATGAAATCTTTGGAAAAATATGGGTTCACAAGAGTTGGGGCTTGTGATATGGCTTCTTTGATAGCCTCAAAACTTGCTTTTCCTTTAGCTATCCACCTGAATGTTAAG
The DNA here is from genome assembly GCA_018340775.1 of Taxus wallichiana var. yunnanensis. Lineage (NCBI taxonomy): Eukaryota > Viridiplantae > Streptophyta > Pinopsida > Cupressales > Taxaceae > Taxus > Taxus wallichiana. The sequence goes on along the minus strand of CM031244.1, from coordinate 463,023,673 downwards.
CTCTTCTTCAACATCAATGTTATTGGCTTAACAAGGGCAACAAAGTTTGGAACAAACTTGCGGACAAAATTGATTTTTCCCAAGAAGCTTTGAAGAGCCTTCTTGTGACTTGGCAATGGAAATTCTCTTATTGCTTGAACTCTTTCCGGGTCAATCGAAAATCCTTCCTTTGATATGATATGGCCTAGAAGCTTTCCTTCATGGGCCAGAATATGCTTTTGGGGGTTCAATGACACCCCAAAACTCCTGCATCATTGGAACACTTGCCTTCAGATGAGAAAGATGGTTCTGCTACATTCTTGGAAAACACTTTGTAATGTCAACCCGATATATCAACACTATTTTATTGATCAATCCCTTCAATGCCATATCCATTGCCCTTTGAAAAGTGGCTCCAAAGTTGGATAATCCAAATGGATTTTTCTTGGATAATCCAAATTGATCATCTTCTTTCACCATGATCTGGTTGTACCCTGAGTAGCCATCTAGGAGGGAGAACCTTTCTAACCTAGACACTACTTGCAAGATCTACTCCATTGAAGGGAGTGGGTAGTGGTCTTTGAGGGAGGCTCTGTTCAAATATTTGAAGTCAACACACAACCTAATTTCTCCATTTTTATTTCTGACTGGGACCAGGTTTGCAACCCAACTTGAGTGTTTGATTGGAAATATGATATTCACCTCTATCAGCTTGTTCAACTCCTTCTTCATCAGAGGCTCAATATGTGGGTTGACTAGTCTCTGCTTCTACCTGATGGGCTGAGCAGCTGGATCTAGTTCGATTGTGTGTTGTGCTAGCTTTGGATTGAACCCTCTTAGGTATTCATAACTCCAAGCAAACACATCAAGAAATTCTTGGCAAAGTTGTATGAATTCATACCTTTCTTGCTCGGTGGCCACCTTGCCAATTTGAAGTGTTTTGTCTTCTCCAACTGGGATTGACTTTGAATCTTCTCCTTTGATCTACATGTTAGCCTTCTCCTTTCTAAACTAATCATTAGGATTGAAAATAGATTTCAGTGTCACTAAGACTTTGGGAATCTTGTTTGTATGCAATTGTACTATCTGATTCCCGTATTGCTGCTCTAGTCTACTCTAGTTTATAGATAAGAATTCAGCTTCTTCTTATAGAAAGTTAATGATATGTTGATCATTCTCAAACACTTGCCAACATGTATTATTATCTGGCACTGCTATCCTCATAACCACATGGATATGTGGTTGTTCTTTGTCTCTCTTGATGTTGTCAACCACATAAAACATTGCTCCAACTACTGCAAGTCTGTCAGCAACTTCATTCTCTTTCCTAGGTATGGACACAATACTGAAGGCCTCAAAATTCTCCATGAGATCCCATTCCCTACTCTTGTAGTTCTTGAGTAGGTCATTTTTGACAGCATTTAGTCCTCTAACTTGATTGCCAACCGCCATTCATTCACACCAAACACTTGCAAGTTCTTGATCCCGGCTTCCTTGCCCAATGAAGACCTTAGACTAAAGCCTCATATTCAGCAGTGTTATTTGAGAAAGAAAACTGGAATATGAAGGCTAAATAATATCTCATACCTCTGGGGGACACAATCATGGCTCCTCCTCCAACTCCTTGTCTACTCCTTGAGCCATCAAAGAACAATTTCCATACCTCATTGTCATCCTTGTATTCTAGCTTGATTAGGTTAGGAAGAGGATGATTCTCTTCATGTAGATAGTAGACACCCAGTTCAGAATTCCTCCATCTCCTTATAGGGGTCAAAAGCATGTTTTTTGTTGGTCCACTCATCTAGGGTCAAGTATGGGATACATCCCACCTTGGTATCTGTTTCATTAGTGTTTAGGAGGTCTTCTTGATCAAAAGGCCGAGTAGTTGCATTGATTGGGTTAGGCACATGGATTCAATATGATAATCAGCAATAGGTTCATATCTGATTTTGGCCTTTTCCCCATACCTTGTCCTAAAGAGCATATGTGACCAATCGCAGTAAACAGATAGCCTCCAATTTTGGTAGTGAAGTCTCTAGATAAACACAAATCAAAATGTGGTGGCAAATCTATGATTGACACATTTTACAAAATAGAAACATTAGGGCAAGCACGTAGAGTGAGACTCGGATCCTTGATAATTCCCATAGTGGTCACCGTTGTCCCATCTAATTGGAAAAATCCTCTAGATATGCCTTCATATTGAGATCCAAGTGATCAAATATTTGTTTGGGCATCACAAAACTACTAGCCCTAGAATCAATCATACAATTGTGCACTAATTTATCTCCAATAATCAATGAGACATATAAGGAGGAGGTCTCGTGTTTTTACCTTGTTGTTCCCCATGGCTCCTCCTAGGCTAAACCGCATTGGCGAGCACTCTTTCCTGCTTGGTTAGGGGTGATTTGAACTTGACCAATTCTGCATGGCGATCCGCAATGTGATCCCTCTACCCTGGAATGGATAGTGACTCCCATAGTGAAATGTTTACACTTTTCCTTTTCATCTACTGAATAATATTGAATGAGCTATCTTTTTACTCCCCCTTCCTAGACATATTTCTTTCTTGCACATGGGTTGTTACAACCGGTGCCTGACTGGGGTTTGGAAGGTGGTCCGGATTGGTTGATATGTTGGGGTTATACTTGGAGCACCGTGACCTTATGGAGAAATGGAAGGTTAAGGGTCACCCGAGCTTCGGTGGTTGGCCTTCTCCAATATTTCTCCTTTTAGACTGTGTGTTGGCAGCCACACCTTGAGGAGGGGACTGATTCATCCCACATGTCTTCACCTATTAATTGTACAAGCATAGTCTCGTTTGGGGGGCCACCTTGTTGAGCTCCTTGTTACTAACCTTCCTCTTGGCTAGGTTCTTATGGCACCATACTGGTTTGCACCATGAAGGCCTCGATTTAGATCACCATTAAAGCACGTTGATTGGTTATGTGGATGATCACATAGAAAGCAACAATCATATTCCTATGCCATATTGTTCTGTGCTGGGACCAATGCTCTTCATGTTGAAGTTGTTAGGATCATATGGCTTGAAATTTCTAGCAGCTTGGTGTTGTCCTTGGTTCTAGCTCTGATTTACAGCCTGAGGTGGTGGCCTATTCTACTGATACTGGGGTCTAGCTTGATATTGAGCCTGGGGCTTGGTATGGCCTGGAACTCTAAGCTTGTTGTCTTTTGATGGTCACTAACTCATTCCCAAAGTTCTGAAGTTGCTTCATCACTTCTTGAAGCTCTTTAGAGGTATTAGATGATGAAGTGGAAGCTTCAGCTGAGCTTTGACTCCTGGGGTGGGTATAGGAGCTAATGTAGGTGCTTAGCTAGTATCTGGGCTTCCTAAATCGAGTGGTACGAGAGGCAAGGATGGCCTAGGAGAGATTTTTCCAGCTTGAATCAAATGGTTCTCACCCCTATGGAGAGGTTATAGGTCTAGTAGGTAATGTAGTGCCCCCTATTGATTGAATCATCAGAGAAATATCAGAATTTAAAGCCCTAAGAAAGTATAAGAAGGCACCTTCATTAGTGGGCTTTACTGTTGTTGGAATCCTATCCCAGGTCCACTAGAATCTGAGGTTGAAGTTTGTTAGCTACTCATTTGGGGCTCTCTTGATTGTTGTTAGTTGCTCTAACAAAGACAAGTTATCACCTTTTTCCCCAAACTGATTGTGAAGAGCCGTGCACAGCTGGTTCTAGTTCTGGATAGAGCCTACTTCAAGACTCTTGAACCATTGTGAAGCTTTCCCTTTGAATGAAGAGGTGAGTAGCTTGACTGTAATTTCCATCTCATAGATC